>JANVCC010000035.1:16313083-16489060 GCA_025345505.1 Todiramphus chloris collaris | reverse complement strand
GGGGGAGTTGTTATTGACTTGTTTACCACCCTTTAGATATCAACTGTGTCTACCCTTGGTTGTTATGTGCTTTTTTTACCAGCCAGCTTTCCTCTGTAGTACAGATCATCTCTTGAATTCAGTATATTCCTTTCTGATACCAGATAAGATAAAGGCTTGGATAAGTAGGAGAAATGAGACTTTCCATGCCCACTGCTGGATGGGATGCTATGTTGAGTGTCCTTCTACACAGGATTTTAGATATACCACATCAGCAAATCTAGTCAAGCAAAGAGGGCTTTGGGGGCTGTCCTGAAGGCAAAATGCTATGGTGAGACTTAGGATGCTCTGGAATTGCTGTCTTTACATCACAGCCATTGGACATGCCTCTGCAAAAAGCTATCCCCAAGAGCCAGGAGCATCATACAGCACAAGCCAGACAATCCAGACAGGAAGAAATACAGGCAGTAACTGCATTGTCACAGACATGCTGCTTTTCTGATATTCCTGTAGTGCTGCCTGACTTGTGTCACTATCTCTGCCTGGTACTGCCACATCACATGCCACCGCACGGTCTCCATGGTTCATTCAATCCCCCAAGGTACAGATTGCCTTAAGACAGCTGGAATTTTTTAGAAGCCTTGTCAGGTTTCAAATTTATATCTACACTACATTTCACCAAGTATAACACAGACAAAGTATTTTTCTACTCCATTCCCACTGTATTAATGCTGAGGTGTTTTTCAGGGAGGGTGAAGTCCATTGCCAATTTCCCATGGCAGAACAGCTTTACACTGGAAAAACTGAAAGCAGAGCATGTGGAGTCTCCAAATTTAGCTTTTTAAATTAAAGCAATAGGCCATGACAAGCAGTGAATTTCTTGAATGGTTATTGCAGACTGTGGGGGGCATTAAAAGGTACAAGACAGAAAGCCAAATGGCTTTTTAAGCACTCAAGCAGAATGAAGCTCAACTGGAAATGAATTACCTGGAGTGTGTTATTGCTACTGTAACATGCAATTTAAGCACCTAAGTAAAACAAGACAAGCTATGTTTTAAATAACAAATACTCTTTAAAAAACATAATCTAGGTGGAGTTCACAAAGGCAAACATTCTGCAGAAGGCTTACATATAATTTCAAACAGTTCATCCATAATCTTAAGGCTCTGAACATTGAAGGAGAAAACTTGCTGAACAGACTGTTCAAAGCTACACTGTGCACCTTGGTCATGGCTTTATTAAGTACTGAAGGATGAAAAATGTTTCTAAGTACAAATATCCAAGAGCATCTAATTCTGAAAAAAATAAATTGGAAATATGTAGTTAGAATTTCTCTCAGACGTGTATTTAGAAAATGTATTACTAATTACACTTAGATTTTGTCCAAATTTTCATGTATTTAAGTCTGGCTACCATTAAAATAAGATAAAATTCAAGGTAGTGACATTTCTAAAGTTTACTGCTACACCCAGTTTATTCTTTATGTAAGTGGGTTGATCTCCTTAAGAGTTCTTCCTGGTTTCTAGGGTTAAGCTAGGTGCTGCAAAGCCTAATTTCTAGGCAAGTAAGTCCCTATCATGTCTAGACCCAAGCAGGCAGTGGCATACCCACTGTGAAGTTACCCAGACTTCACAGTAACCCATTGCACTTCTTGCAGCTGCCATGCTAGCACTCATAAATATTTTTACTTTAGTTTAGAAACCTAAGCCAGAAATATTTAAAGCCACTCTCATGTGAGTTTAAGTTGAAAGATGAAGATGAGATTGGCACAACCACCTCTGTGGATGAATAAAGCATCTAGAAGATGGGAGATATGTGGCAATTTCTCTTTGAAGAGGGCAATTGATTTCAAGGAGAAATACTGCATCCACCAATGGCAGCCTCCTGCCTGGACTTCAGTTGAGCATGTTATTTGCAAAGCACTTGATTTAACTGTGAACTCAGAAGTCTCCATTTCAAGTCTTCTAAACTTTTCACTGAAAAGAAGGCTAGGGATTTTTATATTTTGTTTTAACAGCAGAAAAGCTGTATTAATGGCAACAGGCATTAACAGTCTGGCATAAAATACTCCTGCATACATACTACATTCTGGGTTTTTACTTTCCTTCTCCATTCCTACTTTACTGCAGCCTCTTCAAAAGTAAAAATGATCCACACCATTTTCAAGCATGGGTTGTAATGCAGAAAGCTGTCCTTATGATAGCAGCTTTCAATGTCCCTTGTATTAGCTTAATTCTGTCCTTGCCTTGAAAATCTCACCTGTTGCTGTTTTGATGGTTGCAGGATGCCACATTGCCATGCTGTCAGAGTTGCACTTCTCTAGAACTGCAAGAATGCAAATAGATCTATTGCTTAACAAGGTGTTTGAAAATCCAGGATAATATTCAACTTAAAACCACAATGTTTACAGGAGTTCTGATGAATTATTTTTTCAATGTATTCACTGTGTGAGCTTAATTGTAGTCCTCCCTTGCATAAACAGTTGAGGATGAAAGCAGGTGACTGTCACTGGGAAGCATGGTTACCTTTCTGGGCTCTGTGGCCTCATGGTTATTGCATCTGATAAGCAACGTGCCTTCACGGAGCAGAGAGATGAGTTGCAACCTGGTAAATACTTTTTAGCGGTAGTTATGCATTACAACATCACATCATACTACACCAGCCTCATGTTGCCTCTGGTCCTTCTAGTTTACAGTGTGCAGGGCAAGTCCAAGACTTCAAAGGTAAGCAAGTGCATTCTCACCAACAGAGCCAGAAAGCAGTCTCACCAGCAGAGGACCAGCATGGGACATATTATTTAATGACCTTCCTCCACATGCCCAGCTGGCAATTCCTGTTCAGAAAGGTACAGTTAACGTGTTGGTTTTTTTTTTTAATCCCCTTCAACTACTTATGGACTAGGGATCAGATCAGGGACTTCAGGCATTTTAGTCAGCAAGATATATCATGGTATATTTTAATATCCTTCTATATTTGAATAATTGCATTGATTCTGCCCTCATCACAAAATCTAGGAGTTCTCGCTCCTTTTGTTGAAAATGACTACAAAAATGCGCAGAAAATAAAATACCATTCTAGATTTACTTTGAAGAATAGGAAAATAATGTCCAAGATACTGTGGCTGGTATCTGGATCAAGAGTGGCTACAATCTATACATTTATGGATTGCACAGTTTAAAAAAAATATACCTGGATAAATCCTGAAACACGTGAGAATAAAACACTAGTCACAGATATGTGTGTGTTCAAACAAAAGAAACAGATAAGGAAAGGGACCAGAAAGGTTTAGAGACCTGAGGACAGCTGAAGAGGTGTGATTTCATTTTGCTCTAATTTGTGCATTGTAGCAAATGCTAATTTATACTATCCCTCAGGTGAGCACCAAGATTTCTGTGTAATCATCGCATTAACCTCTCCCCTCAAGATCAGACTAGAACAAAAGAAATTAAACCTACTTTTTCTTCTATGTAGGCTTTCCAGAAAGTCTTTTTGTAATATTCTAATTGCAAAAAGCATCGTTTTGGGGAAGAAACAGAGAATTTAAATAAGAAAGCCTTGACTGGAAAAAGGAGAGTACAGATGACTGACCACATGCTCTGTAAGAACTATTAGGGAATCAACTGGCTTTCTAGTTGGCTGTAGTGTGAAGCAAACTGACTCTAAACTCTGTGGACAATTCTTTTTCCTCTTCTTCTTTGCAATAATTAACCACTGTTATTAGAGTTAATATCTTTGGAGTGCAAAATGTGTATCATTAAAAACAATAAAAGAGCCAAAACTTGGGATTCTGAACAGGTCTGGCTTCTTGGTGCTCTAGGTTTCTTTTTCCCCTCTTATTACTTCTGTGAAGAAATGGAGAAATCTTAGTATAGATACGAGAAATGTGAGATTCAGTTTGTGGGAGAACAAATTACGTTCTCAAGAGAGTTCACTAAGTTCATCACCTGCAGTCAGAATTTCGTTGAGCATTAATCATGAGCTTGATGACTGCAAACTGTTGACTCTAAGTATTCCCTGAACCGTTCTGATGTCTCCATCATTGTACAAATTAATAGTAAGCGAGGCACTATTTTAGTAATCTTAATTCACGTTGTGCAGAATTTCCCTGACTGAGGAAAGAAAGATCATTAACATCAGGAAAAGAAAAGACAAGTAGACTTAAATGAAAATTAGAAATCTTTCTTAAAAAGTTATTATCCTACTTTTTAACAATGTATTCAACATTCGTCTGTTATTGAGCTATTTGAAGAATGTCAAATTAATAACAAGTTTCAGCTGTAGTGGGCCACCACAGAAGTAAATATGCACAGTCACAGAATCACAGAATCATTTAGGTTGGAAAAGACCTTTTAAATCATCGAGTCCAACATCCACTGCTAAACCGTGTCCCTAAGCACCATATCTAAATGACACTTAAATACATACAGGAGTGGTGACTCCACTATTTGCCTGGGCATCTTGTTCCAATATTTGGTAACACTTTCAGTGAAGAAATTTTTCCTAATATTCAACCTAAACTTCCCCTGGTACAACTTCTGGCAATTTCCCCTTGTCCTATCACTTGTTACTTGTAAGGAGACTATCACTCACCTGGCTAGAACCTCCTTTCATGTACTTGTAGAGAACTATAAGGTCTCCCCTTAGCCTCCTTTTCCTAGCCCCATTTCCCTCAGCTGTTCCTCTTAAGACTTGTTCTCCAGGCCCTTCACCAGCTTAGCTGCTTCTCTGGACCTGCTCCAGAACCTCAATGTCTTTGTTGTAGCGAGGAGACCAAAACTGTACCTGGAACACTAGAACCACGCTGTCCATGTTTGTTTCCTCTCCTTGGCACACCGAAGAACCACTCCATGGACAGCAAAGACGAAAGCCATAACCCCCTCACCCCAGAGTAACCTAGAGCAACGCATCCCTGCATATAACAAACTGCTGGATCTGGGCAGCAGTGATTAGATATTTCTTTTATCATTTTCACAACATGATTTTTTAAAAACAGAAAATGGTAAACATCTTTGAAGTCTTTTCCTGTCTTTTAGCATTTGCAGTATCTCACTGCTCAGCAGCTAATTAGTGTTGTGCTGAAAAACAGTGCTGTGAGTCAGTGCTGAGTGATAGGGGAGGGGAGAGGGCTGGAGGCTGGTTCCAGCACACACACACACACACACACACCCCTTCCTCTGCAGCCTGACCACCTGGCAGGGGGGAGAGAGGAACCTGACTAAGAAAAAGCATCGTGATTTCTGATGTATTGGCAGTCGTGACCATGGCACTCAAGGGTGTTTCTCTCCCATCTTTTACAATACTTTGCAAGCGTGAATTTGGACCAGAAATAATTAAACAACATAATTAGACATTTATTTTAACACTGTGGGCCAACGTGTTGGCTGAGGCTTTGCAAATGATGAAAACCACAGCTGCCATGTTCAACTTTGGGAGCAGCTCAGCTGCACTGTGTGTCATCAGTTCCCATCCTGCTCTCTCGCTTTAATTAGACTCTCTTGCGGGCAACAAATCAGACTGATATTCTTCCTAAATGCTGCAAGTGCCCAGAGCAAACTGTGAATACTAAGGGAAAAACAAAGAGACAAACTAGATATTTGTGATCTTTAAGATACAAGAGATTTGCAAACACAGTGAAATCTATCAAAGTAGCCATTTTCAAGAGAGAGGTGGCATGCTACTATCACAGTAGTGTTATTTCAAAGTTGTCAGGCAGAAATACTTCTGGCAGTAATACTCCCCATGAGATCAGGCTTGGGGTATCTGAGGCTCCTGGCCCAGGACCTACCTCCACTTTTCTTCCTCAATATTTCTTCCCACCCATGGCATAATACCATGTGCATGCCCTGTGGTAACAACCAGGAAAAAAAGGGGATGGCAGCAGCGATGTGTCGTCCATACTTCCTTCCAGTCAGCTCAGGGAGTACTTTAATTTTTAAATCCCCAACCATCTCTCTTTTCACCACAAGCAAGGGATCAGATCAACTCCATTTAGTAACAGTCAACAGAAGAAAATAATTTGTCCTTCTTTAGGAGGGAGCACAGGGCACTCCAAGCTCTTCAAGAGAAAGACTATCCTTTGTTTTTATTCATCTCTCTTCCACCCTCAAGAAAATACTTGGTTAAACTGCAATATTTATGTCAGGACCAATGCTGTCAAAGATTCAAATGATATCCCCCATTATGGGTAAATAGCTGAATGGAGTAAGTCCAGATATCAAATGTGTAATCATTCTGTGCCAGACTGGAGCACATATTTATAATCACACTATTGAGTATTTTATGCATTCTAATAGATACTCTGCTTCAGAAAAACAGTTTCAGACATGATGTGAGAAGATCCATTGTAGCAGGTCTCATTCTTTGAAAGAGGTAGAGAATTCTAATCTTCCAATGTTTATAAGATAGCTAAGATGTGAAAAGCACCTTCCACTACTGTCACTATTGTAACAACAACAAAAAATATTCTCAAAGAAAAATATTTTAAACCATTCATGAATCAGCAGACCATTTTACATAAAGAACTGAAACATCTGTACACTGCATAACCCATATAGCTACAACTTTATTACAGAATAAACTGCAGATTTCAAGAATGATCACAGATGAGGCCCTGGACATGCATATAACAGGATCCTTTAATTTGAAATGGTCTTGATTGGGAAAAACAGAAGAGCAGTAGCTTTTCTCCTGAGGAAGTGGAGGTAAGCTGTTTTATCAAGTTAGGCAGGCATATGGCAGGGGAATAGGAAAGTAGAGCTAATGAAGATAAGTAAAAGACTGTCTCTGGGATGTCAATACATGGTTTTAGAGAATATGAGACTGCTCATGTGAGTAATATCAATTGCATGATCCTGGTCCTCAAATATTAGTATTCTAATATAACCTTAATAGAGTGTAAAAGGTTGAATAACTAAACCATCTGAGCTGAGACTGCATGGATTTGCAGTTGTCAAATTCACCATTCTGGACACTCATCCAATCTCCTTCAGTGAAGGCAAATGAAAAAATTATTCAAGTGTTGGTCCAGGGTAATACAAACCAAGGGAGCAAACACTACTTGAACAACTGCCTGTTGACACACTGAAAAGCATATGCATGTTTTCCAAGGCAGGCAGCTCCTGGGGATTATGCTTTTCTCTGAATAGCTATCAGCTTGCAGCATGTATCTGAGTTTACAAAAAGAGGTTTAAGAAAATGTATTGAACTGCAAACAAAAATAGTACCAAGTGCAGGCAGAGCTCAAACAGCTGCATTGCAGTAGATGTTTGCTTTGAACATTGTGACAGAACAGCATTCAGCTAAAGCTATCCAGTGCGTGCATTCATAAAGGATGCCAGGATGTTGCTAGTTCTTGTACTCCCACCGACTGGGATGACAAAGCCATGAACATAATTGTCAGGCAGAAAGAAAAATTGAAGAGTTGTGCAGAGATGCTTCGAACAAAGGAACATAAAGATTTCTATGATCAGCTTACATCTGACTAGACTATGGGGGGGGGAGAGGGGGTAGAGTATGGGAAAGGGAAAGACAGAGTGAGCAGACTGATGAGAGCACTAGAGACACACATTGGACAAAGAAGGACTGGCACTGCAGAAGGGTAAATTGCTGCACAGTAGGGAAAATTAGGGATGAGTAATAGCTTCTAGAAGAATGCAGAAACATTAAATAACATAAAAAGAAATAAATAGGAATTGGAACATCTGTCCACAAGAGGTGACAGGAACAATAGCTCAACTAAGTGCATTGACACCAATGCATGCAGCACAGGCAGCAAGCAGGAGCCAGAAGCCATTGCGTAGCAGGAAAACTATGATATAGTTGTCATTGTGAAAACATGGTGGGATGACTTGAACAACTTTAGTGCTGTGTAAGGTAGCTATAAACTCTTCAGAAGAGATGGACAAGGAAGAAGAGGCAGTGGGGTAGCCCTGTATGTTAGCAAGTGCTTTGATTGTCTGGAGCATAATGATGGTGATGATAGGAGTGAGTGTTTATGGGTAACAATCAGGGGGAAGGCCAACAAGACAGATATCATTGTGTGAGTCTGTTATAGACCACTCAAACAGGATGAAGAGGCAGCTGAAATACTCCATGAGCAGTTGGGAGAGGTTTCATGATAGATACCTCTTGTTCTTGCAGGAGACTTGAACTTGCAGTACACTTGAACACAGAAGAGAGTGAACAGTCCCAGAGGTTCCTGGAGTGTGTGGAAGAGAACTTCCTGACAGAGCTGGTGAGAGAGCCAACAAGGCAAGATGCCCTTCTAGACGTGTGTTCATGAACAGAGAAGGACTTGTGGGTGATATGAAAGTTGGACAAAAGGAAATGGCCTCAAGTTGTACCAGGGGATGCATAGATTGGATATTAATAAAAATTTCTTCACAGAAAGGATTGTAAAGCACTAAAACAGGGAAGTGGTAGAGTCATCTTCCCTGGAGATATTTAAAAGACGTGAAGATGTGGCACTCAAGGATATGGTTTAATGGTGACCTGGCAGTGCTGCATTGTTTGGACTTGATGATCTCAAAGGTTTCTTCTGACCAAAACAATTCTGTGATTCTATGAAATAGTGAAAAGCTTGTAATGTCTTTGAGCCAAAGTCTATATTTTAATGTGTACCATACCAAATTTGACTGAGATAGGGTCCCTGAGGTTACAGCTCCGTGGCACACATTGGTGTTAAGGTGATTATGTCCCTCCTGGTCCCATGGTCTATCAGATCTCTCATCAGACACACCCTGCTAATGAAATGAAGTCTGATGAAATGTTTGTTTGGTTTTAAGCGAATGCTACAGCTTCTAATTTACAGCTCTTGATGTGTTGGAAATTACTGATCTGAACTAAAGGTTAGATGTACTAAAGAAGAGGTAGGCAGGCCCCACAGCAGGACTTAGCCAACCCATTTTTTCCCAACATAAATGCATAATTGCATCAAATCCCTTTACGACCCAAAATCCTCATTGTCATCCTTCTGCTCTTCTGCGTATCTGCTTCAGCCTGCATAATTCAGCATCTATCACCCAGCCAGGTCTCAGGGGATGCCAAAGTTAGCGATTACTCCACCAAAGGCAAGAAAAGGGCCCATTTCAATAGGTTTCACAATGCCCATCATTCACTTTGGATCAGATACACTGTGAATGCTACATTCTTTGAAAAGCATGTGCCAGAGGGAAGCTTGCCAGCCACAGATCACATACAGCTCATGTTCCAGCAGAGCTCAGGTACAACATGATCCTAGTGTAATTACACAGCTTCTCAATCAGAGATGGACAACACAGAAGCAACAATACCTGCCCATTCCATTCTAAATAGGTATGTCTCTTACATTTTATTGTATACAGCTTCTAAGCTACTTCAAAAATGCAAAATATCATGTTCTTTTTTGTTGTTTGTTTGTTATTTTTTATAAATCCTATTTCATTTTTCTCTTGGAAACACAGAAATAAGAAAAGCTGATATTAATCAAGAGATTCTGAATTCTCAGCTATTTTTTTCTAACCTGTTAGCTTCTTAAAAAATAATGGACCTACTTCTCTCATTTGCTTTCTTTCTCACCCTTGTTTAATTAGTAAATCCTTTTAACAACTGATTAGTTTCAGACAAACCAATTCATTATTACTCTTATCTTTTCTATGTTGGTCTTAATAGTTCCTTTAATATTCTTGCAAATGTCTCCTTTATTTTTACCTGTGGCTTAAGTTTCAACCCGTCCAATTTTGCATGAAGCTATATGGCTTGCTTGTTGTTTCACAAAGTTGTCATAGCATTCTTAATCATACTTTACCCATTATCATCACCCACAAGTTTTGACTCTCAGAAATTAACATTCTTCTAATCAGCAGATTGTAACTTCAGTCCTTTCCAGTGGGTAAATATTTCATTTTCATTATTTTACTCATACATTTAATTTCAGTACTAATCTATATTACTACTATTATATTATTTCCCCATATTATACCCCTGTCATAATACTTTTTTAATACAATATTTTAAGTGACATTATCTCATCCTTATTTGCTAAGCAAAAAGCCCTTTATTTGCTTTAATTCCCTTTCAATGTCTAACTGAGGTTGACTGCTTGTAATTTTCTTTACGCACTCATTTTCTGACCCCCGAGGCATTTTCCTTAAATCCTCAGCCTTTCTTTGACTGCTTAAAGGCACTCTAAATACTTCCCAAAATACTTTCTGAGAGATTTATTTACTTTAAAAGATACAAAGATCTTTTCTACAATATTTTGAATCTCAAGTTTCCTGATCTTTCCTTTCTTTTCTTAAGGAAATCCCAGGCATCATCTTCACATCAATTTTTGAGCCTCTTTGTTCAATTTATCTTCAGCTCTGTTTTCTTCACTCATTGTATCTCATAGTTTAGTCAGCAAATTGAACGTCTTCATTGTAGTCCTACTTTTGTTCTCACAAAATTTGAAGAGAAATTACATAAATCAGCTCAATCTAAGAATGTTTTCTATTGCCAGAGCTTTTATCATATTTGCAGTGTTTGCCATGCTACCTCTCTAAAAATCCTCATGTTCAACAAGGGACACAGTGAATTATAAGATTAGGAAACAGAGGGAAGCCTGAAGAACAGGTGACTACATGCAAACAACCACCTGTCTACTAAATTCTCTTTTCAGCAACAGTTAAGATTTAGCACCCAACCCTAAAGAAAGGAAATGGGGGGGAGGACACAAAGCATTAAAACATTTCTAATACAGGTTTTTGAAGAACAAAAACCGATGACAAAGACTCCAGAAAGTCCCTAGCCAGCCCTGTGCTAGAATACAATGGTAGCTAGCAAGGTCTTCCCAATGTCAAAGATCTGCCTCACTCTGTGAATGTCAATCCATGAGTCTAAGCTGCCAGCCAAAACATAGAAGACTACCTTCTACATACAAATAATCAAGAGAGTATATGAAGTCAAAGAAATGTAAATATATGCTCAAAATCACTGAAATAAACAATCAGGAAGGATCTGTGAAGCGAAACAGAGTATTGTCACCTGAATGTTCTAGGCTTTACCCAGCCATAGAGACACTGATCATCTTCTCAGTTTTAAAGCCTGACATAAAAAAAATTGTTAGTAAAAACACTCGCTGATGGACATGCATCAGCAAGAACTGGGTTGTTTGACACCATCAGCGAAGAGCCATGAATCCCATAGAAGCTGATAAATGTAAAGGGGGGTGCACTAATTTAGGTCAGGGTAAGAGTCTACACTCAGTTCTGCCCTGGAAATAACTTGTTTACTATGCCTATACCTTCTCAATAGCATTATCTTCACATTTCAGTGGATGCACAATTTCACTTACTTGTTCTCAGCTTTGTAAAGGCCTCACATCAGGGATCTTATACAAGGACTGTCTTTATCGGCAATTCCTGAGCCAAGAAGCCCTGAAATGAAGAAAGGTATAGAGATTTTTTCCTATAAGAGCTTGAAGTCAACAGCATTTAGGGTTTGCTTTTTTTATCCCTTAACATTTCCCATTCAAGGATCAGAAAAGCTGTTCTCTTTATGTAATTGTTTCCTTAAATTGCTGTTTTCAATTTGCATAATGTATCATTTAAGTAAAGGTAAAGAAGCGTTTCATTTTCATAATTTCTGCCACAGCTGAGATTGCAAAATTGCTCCTTTTTAGAAGGAAATTTTTAAAAAGTGCAATCACTGCAACTTTCCAGATGGCAACTAACATATTTTTCAGTGTGCTGCAATAGTATGTTATAGATACACTTGCTATTCAGTTCAAACTAGGAAACATTTGCTCCAGATGAGGCAACTTTTTTGGTCACACTTTTTCATAGTCTATCACACTTCTCGACATTTTATAATCTTTCTAGTTCTGTAGCTCTAAATTTTGCCTTGCATATAAAAAATTCCCTAAAAATTTGTCTTGCCAAGGCACATATCTATTTCTCCATTGCTAATTTCTTTGCTATTAAAGCTGATTATTTTCTACAGCCTCATCTAAGAATGCAATTCTTTAGCCACAATGCTATTCTACATTTATTAGTCCTTACCTCCTCCTACTTCAATTCTCTTCTATTATTATTTACAGTTATTGATACAGGCAGTATCTATACCTTAGACCTGTCCATAAGGCCAGATCTACAGAACACCAGATTTATCCTAAAACATCATGGAGGTTCATGCCTGATACTTCTCTGGAATTAGTCTTTAATTATAGGATTGCTGTAAATATCAACATCATTATATTGACTAATCTTGCACAAGCCAGAAGTCTGGCAATTGATCTATAAATATGTATTCTTTGTACAGGTTTAGACCCACATTTACCAGAGCTTTTGACTCAGAGAAATATATGAGGCTCATACTTCTGTATAGTCACTGCTTACATGCCTATACTTTGGTTCAGTGCTGGACAGGGCCAGAATGCTCAATATCAGGCACAGACATTCAACTATTTAAATTAAAAAAAAAAAACACAAAAAAAACAGTCATTACAAGTGTCAAAGAACAGAACAATCATACTGGCTTAACCCATCCCCTTCCTCAACTTAACTACAGTCTGCAAGTCAGATCTAGAGCTGCTTGCCAGAGCACAAAACAAAACACTCTTAGTCACCCTGAAGCTCTTCTCCTGGGTCAGAAAACGTTCTTATCTATCTGAACTCCCACATATTCTCTTCGCTTTTCAGGACAAGCAGAGTACATAGGCTTATTGTCTCTGCAGTATGGGGTCACAGACCTGTACAGTTGGTCAGCAGAAGCATTGCCTGTCTACTGTCAGACCTGAAAGACTACAAGGAGTGCAGAGTTTACACAGAATATTTCTGTGTAATTTCAGCTGCCTGGCTGATGATTCACAGAGCTATCGCTCTATGTTAGAGCAGGTGGAATAAGCTGTGGTATGTCTCAGGTGATTTATCTGTGTGCCGCTGCTTGGATGTGATGACCGGCTGTGAAGTTCACGTGATGGCACCAGCAGGATCATTTACTTGTGATGTCTGAAACACTAAATGGCTTTATCTCAAACTGAGGGAATGTCTTAGAGTTATTTCCTAGACAACAAAAAGCATTTGCAAAGGACCAAACTGCAGTAATACATGTCATTTCATTTTGAAATACAGTTATTAATGGCATACAATGCCACTTAACAGTAGTTAGGCTTGGCCTTCAGCTAGGATTATTATAACCCTGTGGCATATTCCTCTGCAAGTTCTTTTTAAAATGACTACTTTCAAACAACACAGTTTGCTGCATCTCTGCATACAATCACAATTCAACTTGCAGGAGCTCTTTTGCAGTTTCTGCTTAATGAACAGGTACAATCACAGTTCTTTAAGGAACACAAGGACTCTTCTATACCCCACTGCAGTCTGGTGCACCTATGCTACTAGGTTAAACCTGCCCAGGACCTCTGCCTGCTGCTGAGGCAGCTGACACTGAAGCGAGTAATGCCATTTACTTCTCTTGCTTTCCAGCCAGGGCACCTATGTATTGAGAAAGCTCCTATCCTAACTCCCACATTATGTCCAGAAACCACTTGGCTAGCTGAAGCAGGCCAAAACCACTCCAGAGATTAGTTTAAGTGTTTAACTTACAGTACAGACAAAACGAAGAAACAAAAGCAAGAAGGAAATAAAACTATGTCTTTGTTTCACTCTCCAAACACTGAACTGCAGAGTGTAACTACTTCACTGTGGGATGCCAACAAAAGCTCCTAAATGAATATGTTAAGTGGGGTTACTTCTCCTCCACACCAGATATCTGAGAGAGGTTTATTTAGATACCTGAACAATTTATGAATAAAGTAATTTGTGACAAAATTAATATGAACAAATTGTTCTTGCATTTATTCACAACTCAGAAAACTCTTCATAAACGTTATTTACTTCACAGACAATTTCATTTCTGATTAACTAGAGCATCCTTCTTCAGGAGAGCACTTGAGCATGTCCTCAAGTCCCATTGAAGTCAATTATTAGGTTAGTTGAGGGAATTAGTTACCAAGAGAGAACAGGGAGGATTGTTGGACAAAGGAAACCAGGAACTGAAAAGCAGAGGAGAGCAACAGAAACAGTATATGGGAGAAAGCATAGCTGAAAAAAAACAAACGTGGCCTTGGACCACTGTACTTTGGCCATTGTAGGGATCCTGTGCCTTACTTTCCAGTAGCTCCAGCACAAACAAAGCAGAAAATATTTCCTGTACTTCTTTCAGTTCTTCATGACTTTTGCAAGATGCTTTATTCTATGCAAGTTTCCCTGGAAAACTCTTTAAATAAACATGTTAAAAACACAATTCAGGCTACAAATAACTTTGTGGTAACTACTTGTGAGGTCACCTGAATTTAAAGACATTAATATATATAATATATACTGAGTAGTGAAAAAAATTAAATAATGGTTACAGAGAAATGCAACAGCAATGCATTTGCAAGGATATAACCAATACTTCTGGGAAAAATCCATGACAATGAATTAAGCACACGATTAAGTAATGATTTGGTTGATTTGCTCAATTTAGCACACCCTGGTCCTACAATAGTGGAAGCAAGAGATGCTTATGCTATATAAGTTAATTTACTAAATAAATTTGACTTTCGCATGAACAAGGTAAATACATATCAGGCTGCAGGAAACAACAAAAGAATGTTCAGGCTCCTTCCCTCAGCTCTCTTTGAGCACCTGTAACCTATAGATGCCAACTGATGCCATTTCTTCCCATATGATTAATCAGCCAGACCACAACATATGCTGGGACAGAGGCTGGATACCTAACCAAGGTCTTAATTTGAAGTTCAGTGCAAGTCTCTACATAAGCAAATTTAAACATTTTAGCAATACTCATATTCCACAGCATATTTGTTAGAGAAAAAGACATAAAACCAGTGACCCCCAAGACCTTAAAGTACCTTGGAAAACAATTTTTTCTACTTTTCAAATTACACTAAGATTATCTGAGAATAGAATTGCCTTTCCCTCCCACCCACTGCCCACTTTTTTTTCTCTGTCATCTGCCCTCTTCTCCTCTTCCCTGCTCCTTAAAAAAAAAATGCAGAAAGAAAGGCCTTTGCAATGGTATCAGCATAAAATAGCATATGCTTGGGTTTAGGTTCAAACTCTCCTATAGGTCTGGATGTTGGATTTCACTGCGTGGGACCAGTGTCTCAAAGCTGTGATGACCAGCACTTAGCCCAGGGTTTGCAATCCAGAGCTTCACAGGAGAGGATCCTGGTTCTCCTCCTGTGGGACCCCTGGGTCCTTATCCTACATTTATCAGAGAGCCTGGGGACCTCAGAAAGGGATTTCAGAGACTAGGATGCTAGAGAGGAACTATCCTGAGCTGTCTCAAATGGAAACAGTGAGAAGACAGCATGTCCTAATCTTTCTTCAACCACTCGTTTGGGCTTCACTCAAGTTTACGGTGAACAGCTTTATCATTTTTTACATCCAGGATAAAAGCTCTTGGCAAGCTGCTGCTAAGCATATTATTTTTTTCAGCAAACAGCGGATTTCTCATGTTTCCAATGCATCTTCTGTATTTTTGCCTCTGACAACAGCATTTTTCTTCTGATATGATTTATATCCACTGCTTTTGTATTCCAAGCAAGAGCTTTAGTGACCAAATTAAGCACTCAATGGCTAAATATTTAAGAGGCACAATACAAGATATGAACAAAAGTTTTCATATCTAGGTTTTGATGCACTTAATTATTAGGCTTTGCAACAGATGCCTTGGACAGAGAACTGAACAATACATTAGAGACTGGCTCTTTCCAAACCTTTCTCAGCATACAGACACATGTATGTTGCACAGGTTTCAGAATCTGACAAACCAGCTCCTCATCGCCACTTGCAAAAGCAAGCTGATGGCCATTAAGGCTCATTTTTTAATGTCCCAGAGAATTCTAATTGCTCATATTTTAGAATGCAGACCATTGACAACAATCTATGAAAGTAAGGGCAACTTAAAACACACATTACACAATAAGTGATTAAAGAAGTTCTGATCGATACAGTGATCTACAAGTGGGCACAAGTTTGATAAGTAATTATATTCAGAAGCATCAATATTGACATCCTTGCTAAGCTAGGTGGATGTGAAAATTATCAAAGGCCAAGATGTTGATAGGATCTCAGGCTCTTAAAAATCACAGAAAGAGAGGCTTCCAGTTAGAGAAGGGAAGTAAACATACCCAATCTCCTTACTTATGTAGCTATATTCATCAACAGTTACAAACTTTTCTCAACCTAAGCGACATTTTTCATGCTTGCTTTCCAAAGGTAATATTTATTGCAATCCTATATCCTAAAGTTAAAATATACTGAAAAGTGGCTTTAGGATAATGCCAACTACAGCAACCATCTGACAGTATAGGTGCTTAAAGAGGCTCTGAGACACATAGGGAGTATGGAAGCTGACCTCAAACACCTCCTCCCATGTGTCAGCCAGTGAATCTGGTAGGGATCTGCTTCTGCAGCCCCGAAGCATCCCATCTTCTCAAACTTTAGCTCTCAACATACAAAGCACACACTAATGCGTGTAGGCTCACACTGCCACTGATGTAGGCACACACACCTCAAGGGCATTGCTGTGCTTTATAGCCCACAATGAATCACATAACAAAGACACAAGGCTGTTTAGAGGAGCTGGAATTTTAGAAAAAGCACAAGCAGAACTTCCAGCCTAAACCAACAGATGAAATCAATTTCCATAAAAGCAAAAAATGTTATTAAGGAGAATGAATAAAGGAATCAAAGTCAACTGCATGGTAAAAAAGAGGATGCCATATTGCAGTATCAAAAATCATTCAGATAGGCTCAGACCAGTGTGAATCAAATCAGGCTGATTTGATTTCTGACTGGCTACCTCTACCCTTACAAAATACCTGTTTGAGACAAGTATCAAAACCACTATGGCATTTAGCCACAAAGCTGTGGTGGAGCTCACAGGATGGCTGTGTCCCTGGGGAAAAACAGTCTTCCTATAACTGGATCTGTATCCACACAACCCATGTAAGGGTTGGGCCTCTTCAGTTGAGTCCAGTTCCCATATTGCAAGGTTATAAACTGCTTTATCAGCTGCTATCTTACCAGTGTTCAGGGCCAAATCCAGCAACATTCACAGACACTCTAATACCTGTCTGTACACACTTTACATATAATGCTACCTGGTGCTAAGGCTCCCTGGGTATACAGGTTCCTCAAACAAGGAATCCAGAAACCTTGTGAAAAATGTGTCCAAAATTATCTTCTTGAAACAGCACCTTTGCCAACTGCAGATCCTGGGCAGACTCCTGAAGCAAAACACTTTCTAGTATGCTTCAAGGAACCCCATAAGGCTCCTCGTGTGCTATAATGGCCCATGAGTTATGGTTACTTGATGTTATGGTCAGTTATTTTATGGCACCTAGGAACTTGCACCTACACACACCTTGTAAAGTGGGTAGGACTTCTTGAAAGTCTTTTTATGGGCACGTGCTCTAACCATTAGCCTTGTAAAGAAAGGACATAAGAAGTACCTCAGTCTGTAATCAGTTTAAAAAACCAGACCATCCAGTAGATACAACCCCAGTGCACCCAAATTTGTTTCTGTTATTTTGGCATACTCTCTGAATGCTGTGAACAACACTTCAGAGTGACTCTTCATTCAGCTTCTTGTCATCTGAAAAAGAAAATACTTCAATACATTTTTAATGAATTTTCTGTAGTTCAAAATAAAATTTTCCCAGCCGATAAAGTAAAAGTCTCCACAGAGCTAACAGAAAAAGTAACACAGGAAATATATCCAAAATTGTAATGAATACCAGTAAGTATACTTGGACACATTTCCCATCCTAGAATGCCTTTGGCAGCTTGTCCCAACAGCTTCATGCCTGCTAGTTCTCCAACAAGATTCTTTTCTCACCATCCCTGGAGGCAGCAACGTAACTCCAGTCCAAAGGCTTTCATCAGCATTAGAGCCAGCTCAGCAATACAGGTAAATCCTCTACTCTAAAAGGCTTCAGCATCACTTTCCAACAAAGTTGAATAAAGCCTTCATACATTTCTCTAAATTTTGCTGGTTTAATCACACCAACTCCTGTCTTGCCTTACCTAGTAACATCAGGTAACCAGTTCCTTCCCACTCTTCCACTGGGACTGTCCTTCACCTTGTCTCTTGAATTTCTCCTCCAGCTTCACTCAGATGTGATCTCTCCCAAGGTGAAATCAATACAACTGCCTGTCTCTCTGTGTCTGTTCTGACTTTCATCCTGATATGATACTTGCTAGCATAAGTCATGAAAAGCCACATGGGTTACATCCAGCTTATTCCCAGGTGTTCCTTCACTTATATCTGGAGCTGTTACCTGGTTGGCTTTCTAGAAAATCTTATTCTTTATTCTCAAACCATCTAACAGGCTGACATTGTTTTACCTTTAATACATTCCAGGTCAGTGTCTGCTCAGCAGATGAACAGTGACATTCAGCATTTAAGATCAGGACTTTTTACTCAAATAACAGCATATTTACCTGTCTCTTCTCCAGGACCATTCCAACAGAGCATCCCAGAACACAACTGTGAGACTGAACCCTGCAGAAAGGAAGAAGAAAAGGGCAGAAGACAATGGCAGGCTGTCCCAGTTTGAGTTTAAATTCTGTTCAGTGATTTTACTTTTCATCTCAGTCTCTTCTAAGTAACTGGACTTCCTGAAGTTAATGGCAGATTTCAGCAGACAGCATCGACTTCTAGCAGCAATAATGTTTAATGCTCAATGTTTAGAGTTACTGCCAAGGACTGGTGTGCAGACCAAAGTCACTGCTAAATCTGGTGTACTATATTGGGGGTGGTACAGAAAGTAAAAGGCTGCGTGCACCTGTGGGGAGGAGCAGACTGGACAGGTGACCCCAAACTGACCAACGAGGTGTTTCATCCCATATACATCATATTCAGTATAAAGCTAAGGGATCACGAGGGTCAAGCTCTCTTCTTCAATTGCTGGCATCCAAGGAGGACTCTGTCCGTTCTGCCTTCAATCCCAATCTGTGTGCTCCTGAACGCAGTTCCAGAATCCATCTTCTGAATCTGGTTTATATCTGCCGCTGAGTCCAGCCTGGGACTTTCCCAGTGCCTGCTCCACAGCACCAGTGGTAGTGGACATAATTGCCATCTGGGGAGAGGGTTTGGATTCAGTACTGGGTTTATTTGTATATATTCCATTTTATTATTATTTTCATTATAGCTATTCTATCTTTCTTTTCTTATCAGTAAGTCTCTATCCCTTACACCCTTTCTCTTCCTCTTTGGGAGAGGAGAGGAATGGAGTTAACAGAGAGCATCCATTATAAGTCCAGTGGGCTGCCCTGACCCTAAACCTTGACACAGGCAGAGCCAGAACCTGACTTCCACAAACAAGTCCTGCTCAGTTGTGGTTTTTCACTTATGAGAAGTACTAAGCACTGCATACAAAAGCAGAATATTTTAATAGGACTTGAGACACTTATTCAGCTCAATCTCATGATTTTCATGGGCCCGCAATGAGACTACTCAGACAGCAACCCCAGGCTCAATTCCCTTCAAATCTGGCTGGTATACATACAACAAAATTCTCATGCTCCTAAATACCAGGAACAGATCCTAGTGCTCTCAAGAAACACTAATTACACCCAAGTACATGGAGAGGTAGGAAAAAATGAATTCAGGAGGTGCTTAGCACCAGCCCAGAGCAAAGTTCATAATTGATTTCAGCCTGCAGACTGAATTCCTCTTACACCCCCAGCAGCCAGAGATCTGCCTTGCGTAAAACCTGATCTTAGCATATACTGAAGTTGATGGCAACTTTCCTTAGATGCTAAACAGGCAACATCTGTAGACTACCAGCAGAATTCCCTGCCTAATCAATACAAGTGCCATTAATAAAACATGGGATGTGGGGGAGCATCACACCATAAAGCATTAAGTGGCAGCAGCAGCACATATGACTAATTTGTGCATCAGGCTTAAAAAGTACAGCCACAGCAGGAGAAAGGGATGCAGACTCCCAAATCCATGAACTAGCTGTGGTTGTCAAACACAGCAGATTTCCTGGCATCAACATCTGTGCCTGAAGCAAGCAGCAATTACAACATTTTGCAGTGCTGTAAGCCATTCCGACAGCCCTCATCTCAGCCTGCAAAAAGATTTGATGGGCCTGGTCACATTTAGCAAAAGAAATGAGAGTGCCCCACTCCCTGCTTTGCACGGGCCACTGCGCATACTGAAATCATTTCTCCATACGTCTCCCTCTACACATATATATTGCTAAGTATTTTTCATCCTTACTGAAACACAGTTTTTGCAAGTGTATGCCTTTTAATGCATGGAATCTTTACCAGGCCCAAACACAGAATATTAAAAGATCACTTTAGGTCATGTAAAGAAGAGCAGCTGACACTTGGCCTGATGACAGGTAAGGCAAAGAGTAAGTGCTGTTGGATTACCTCACAGGAATAAAAATAAGTAAACGTGTTACTTGTGTGTTACTTGTTTCTGCTGCTGTAAGAGAGGCAAGGGAATTTATTTAGCTTTTAACTTGTTAACATAGACATCTTGACAAAGATACATCAGTAGACTGGTGTGCCATCTTAATAAATTATACAATAGATTATCACTCATCATATTGCTGATGAAACCCATCCCTTTATCTGTTCATATATAAAGCATCAGGTTGATTGCACCATTTAGCTAACATAAATGTTCCAGCAATAACTGCAGGAGGATCCATCCGTATCAAAGAAGTTTACTATACTCTTTCCTTTTCCTGCTTTAGGCCACAATTAGAAAGACAACTGTTTAAGAACTCTCACAATTGTATTTTATTTGACATCAGCAATATACACTGGAGTATAATAGGAACAATTTTTTTCACAATCTTTCTTGCAAGATGGATTTATTTTCCAAATACAGAGTTGTTCATAATACAGGAATGTAACAGTTAAGATGCACAATAGCAAAACAAGTTGACAGCTATCAAACCATCTTTTTAGTTTGTTAGTATAGTCAGGTGATCAGCATTGAATATATGCATTCAAATAATTTAGTCAATCTCTGATTCTTCCAATCCTCCCAGCCACATTGTTCCATGCAACAAAAATGTGCACAAAGAGCAGTGTAAAAATTCAATTCCAATTAAACTCCCTTGCTTTGATTTCATTTTTTTTCCCCATGTACAAGTCAATACAAAGGGATACACATCAGAATTTGACATGGCACAGAAACTCTTGCAACATGCATCTAGGACAGTCACATATTGCAGAAGTAGTAAATTATTGACAGAGAAGTTAGAGGATTTAGGACTTTCCTAAAAGGGTGTATAAAAAAGCATTTTTACTATTCTGCTTTAATCTGTATTTTCTGCATGCCACGGCTTTTACAGGAAACAAAAATAAAAAATACTTCAAAAAGCTTCGTATTTTTCACTGGGAGTATTCCTTAAAATTTCTAAGCTTAAACCCAAATGCTTTCATTGCAATGGACAGGGCTTCACAGGAAAAGAAAAGCTTACAGTTAATTAAAATACCAAAAAAATACCATCTTCTCGCAGCTGCTGCATGTCACTTAAAAATTCCCTTTTTCTCTTGGTTACACAGGTAGTACAGCAATTACACTTTGAATTTGCACAGAACTTACTATCTCCCAGCCTACCTCTCTGGCCACTGAGTTGAGAGAGCGAGAGAAAGGATGTTCCTCATCATTTGCTAGAGGGACCAGTTTTAACAGCTCACAGAAGTGCCTCAGCAATTTGGAATATCAGAACTGTCAGAGTGCAAGGGCAATAGCTAAAAGTAAGGAGAAACGGAAACTTGAGGCAACCATTCAGGGGCTTGCTTACTTGTTACCAGCAAGTAAACACTGTGTCTGCAGCTGGGCTTTTAACACGCTGTCGCTGCTCTGGATATTTGCTGGTGAAGTAACACTCTTCACATATATCCAAGTCAGATGGGCCGTGCCACAGCAGCACACAGCACAAGTGGGCTGGCAGTGCCAGCACTCATCCAGAAAATCTAGACACCAGTAATCCTTTTGTCTATTCCACAACCGACTTGTATTTCAAGCATTAAAAGTGCTTTATACAATGGCACCAACAGTGGATTCACCCAACAATCTTTAAAGGCCACTGCTTCAGTACTCCAGCCCTATATCCACACTGCACCTCACTGCTTGACTGTCAGGTTTTATCTGCCATCGACACAGGCATATGCCCTTTCCATGCCCAGACTGTCGTCCACCCTGATGTTGCACAGAAAATGTGCGAATCCTGCACCGTCCCAGCAGCTGCCACCCCCCACATCAGCCAAAAGGCAAGGAGCAAAGCCAGGGACAGGTCCAGAATGAATCAGAATGGTGCAAATGTAGGAGGATACACTGAAGCATGGTTTTAAATTGTACACTTAGGAGTTTTTAAATAGCTAATGAGCAGCTCTTAAGCCTAATTCAACTCTCACATCTTACCTCAGCAAAACGCTTAATGGTCTCCAGCTTCAGTTGTTCTTACCCAGAACTGGGATACCTTCTCCTGCTGAACAGATTGCTCTATCAGGACTAAATTTAGACCTATGAAACCACATTCCTAACTCAGCAAGGCCAGCACTGACCAGGTGCCCTCCTGACTGGACTGATGAACATTCCTAGGTCTTATGTGAAAAGGCATTGCCTTCTGCTCTTCCCCCATGGCACAGCAGAGAGAAAACCTGGACTTGTACAGGGAAGCTGTTAACTTGTATATTTAGTAAGAACAACTGAGTACGAAGATCAAAGAAGGTCTTTTTTTACTCATATATTTTCGCTTACCTGATTTCACTATATTTATGCATATAATATTCAGAGAGTGAGAAGCAGACTTTTTAATCTCTCTACAAAATTTTCACACCTTGTTTACATATGATCTTCACATTCTCCAAAGGAAAAAAACCAAAACAATTACAATCCATGTATTTGTGAAATGGTTACTGAATATCACATGGCTAAGCATCTTTCCTGACATAACATATATTAACTAGCTTAACAGAAAACCCACGTACATTAATTGTGTCTTACCTTCTCAAGTGAAGTGGTTACAAATAAAATTCACATTTTCAATAGAGAGAAAATATTCTGATAAATTACAGCTCATTTAAAAAGCTGTAAGTAATTACTCTCCAAATGAGAGATTTTATTTGAAAACAATAGCTGTCTTCTTAATAATCATAGAGATTCTCCAGAATTTGGCTTAAAGTGTTTGCTACCTTCCCAATGTTTGCAACAGAGCTTGTGTTTTCCATGTGATCAGGTGAGGAAACCTCTTTTTTTAAAAAATAACCAAACAAAACTAGAGAAAAATCCAGCTTGATTTTCTTCTTCATGAATAGACAACAAAATGGAGAAATCAACATCAGAGAGAAAACCCCTTTTTCAATGTTAAAACTATGTGAGAAGTGGTAGGGATATAACTAGACCTACAAAAAAAAAAATCAGCACTGCTGTTCTGCTTCTGAGAAGGCCCACAAACTGCTGGCATGAGACTGGGTATTTCCCAGGCAGCAGCATTAAGCATGCTCTGTTTCATCACCATACATGTACTTGTCACTCCCACCACTCTCCATGTCAGAACATTTGACAGACACGCAAGGAGAAGACAAGACTGCAATACACCTTGCTGCTCCTTTGGGATGTTAGTATCAGTAGTACTGAGCTGAAGGAAGAGTTTTCCTCAGCTTCACTCTGCCCTATTTTGTACTCCAAGAAACCATTTTCCATGCCACCCCCAGTACTCCAAGCCCCCCCAGTACAGCTTGGATGTACAGTTACGTAGATGCATTCCAGCTGGCAGCAGCTGATAGCTCTTATCTTTCCCATCTTCTGGTCACAGCATCAGAAGCCTTAGGACAGATTAACCGTGCTGATCCTTGGGCAGGATTTGTAGATGGTGCCGAATTCCACATTACACTCGGTGCCTAAGCTGCCTACTTGGAAAAGTGCTTAGGGGGCATTTTCATATGTGGCTTAATCCAATATAAGATCTACACAGTCTCCGAAGGAGACATCAGCAACATACCAGCTCTCATGCACCTATATGGTGGATTACAAACACATCTTTGCGTTCTACTGCCAATGCTGAGGTTGTGGATGTTCATTTTCAGACATGGCTACTTTAATTGCAGTTGCAGCCCACAAGCTGTAGTATTGACCAGATCATCAGAAATGCTCAGGACTAAAAAGCTGCCACGAATTCAGGTACTGGAATGAAGTCTTAGTACGTATGACAGCATCACAGAATGGTAGGAGTTGGAAGGGATCTCTGGAGATCATCTAGTCCAACCCCCCTACTAAAGCAGGGTCACCTAGAGTAGTAGGTTGCACAGGATCATGTCCAGGTTGGTGGGATTATGGCCCCTTCCAGAGAAGGAGGCATAATACTTCCAAAAAGTCGCTGTTACTGTAATGAAAGTTTTTCTTGGTTGTTTTGTTTGGTTTTTCCCACCTCTTCTACAACTGAATTATATCAGAGGCAGCAATCTCTATATTCTGTCTAAAACATAAAGCAAGCTAAATCCTAAAAGTTTCAAAGTGCTTCACTAGTGAAAACTAACTCTATGGAGTCCCAGAAAGATTAAATAAAAATATTACCAAAATATTTGGTTGAGAAATGCTTTAAAACAGAGGGAAACAGACTTAATAACATTCAATCTTTTTCCTTTACCGTTCTGCCTCCTAATTCTTCCTGGCCAATGATGAAAATACGCTTTTTTTAATGAGAACTTCAATGGAATACAAATGTTTCTGAGAGGGCATTAGCAACTTATTTTCTTTATTACTTTCTCATTATAGTTAAAACAAGAAATAATTATTTCTAGGCTGTTTCCTGCCAGATGCTGTTCTAGTACCTCTAATAGGACATATCTTAAAATAACTGCTTGGTAGCAAGAAACTAAATTTTTCATCCTTGCTCATGCTTTCCCTTCTCTTCTTTTTCTCTCTCTCTTCAAATAACTTTATTAATTTGGGCTTTTTCATAAATTCTGGCCTCTTTTCTGTTGTTTTTGACATTATTTATCATAGCTGTAATTCACAAAATCACCTCTGTGGAGGAAAAAAAATTACTACAGAGGGCACTTGATGTTCAAAGATGCCTGACAGAGTCTCTGTTATAGTGCCAGTGGAGGCAGGATGAGAATCCTCAGTCTGTGGTTCCACATCAGCTTTAACCCAGCTCAAAACATCAGTTCCATCCTCCTCACCACCTCCTTTGTACCAGAACTAAGGCAGTGAGTCAGATCAGAGAACTGATCCCGAAAGACAAGAGACAAACTTAGCTTTTAGCTAGACAAGTTACTTTAGCCAGCTCACCATGATCACAGAAATACTTCTCCCCACAAAACTCAAGACAGTGAGTAAGAAGGTGGGAGCACTACACGCAGCAGTAATACAGTTTCACAGTGGAGTATTCGTGGTCTTAAACACAACCAAAAAACATAGAGTCTGCTTGTGGTTTGTATGGTGCAGGCTGCTTCAGAGATGGCAGCACATAAACCAGATCTAATCCAGAAGTCTCTTGGAGCAAATATGCCCTGAGTGCTGCCCTGCCAAATATGCTTCATGAGCCCTTCAATTATGGGTTAAACAATCAAGGCAGGATTTTGCACAAGTGGATTAATTTCCACCATGAATGTATTGATCTACAAAGGCATGCATCTATGAAACAAAACTGTATTTTCATGTAATTCTACAAGAATTCTAGTTATCCAAAACTCCTCAGATCTCCACCACTCATCTGGTGCCAGATAATGTTGCCACAAATTAATAAAAAATGAAACGCATGTGCATACAGAATCACATATTTATGAAAAGTATGTTATTATTTGTTTGACAACCTGGTATATTCTAGCAGAACAGGAGATTTTCAAGCTTGAAAATATAAAGCAGACTGAAATTACTGTTACTAAGAAGGTTAACTATTTCATACTTTGAAAGCACTTTGAAGAAATACTTGTACATGTCCTTGATTTCTGAGTCCTCCATCCTTGTGAATCTTTACTTACCATGGAGATGAGCTCTCAACATAAGATGATAAGGCAAGACAAAGCAGTATTCAACTAAACTTTATAATGCATCGAGATCAAAAATCCAGATGAATTCTTTATACTGTCACCTGCTTCTTCTACCACACTCCAGTTAAATTTTTTTCCAAGGATGAAAACATATTTGCAAATAGTGATTATTTCTTTAAACTCTTCTTTACGTCATCATATCATCCACAGAACAATATGTCAGTTAAGATCAATGTGGATACAACATTCACAAAACCACACAGCAAATGCTGAAGGAGATCAACACCCGGACCACCCACAGGAAATAACCTAGACCCCTGTTCAAGTCGAAGGTTAATTCAGTATTTTTCCTCAGGATCATTTTCTTGACAATAGAGATATAAAGATAATTTAAAAAAATAAATTAAAAAAAATTACCTACCTCACACAGTGTTTTCCATCCAGAAAGGTACTCTTTCAAAACAAGACTGTTTGCAAATGCATCTTCAGTCTGCCTCCCTTAGAATTCAGGGAGTTCATAGGGTGCAATCACATTAGTATTTTTAAATCCTAAAACTATGCTATTATTTTAAAAGAGCATTCAATAATTGATGGAAGTTTGCATGGTTTTCTAAAAAAGGGAATCTCCAAGGCTTTTTACTTTTGCTGCTGTTATTTTTATTTAAAGAAAAAAAGATGAAGAAGGGAAAAAAAAAGTCACCATGCTCTCAGTTTCTCTTGCACAAGGAAATGAAAAGAGAATTATGACCAAAAATAAATGTAGTAAATGGCCATGGATAGTAACTGGTTTGCTTTGAAGTCCTTTGTAATGAGATAACATAAAAGGATAAGAAAGTCTAAGAGTTAGTTTCAGAGACACTAAGTTACAGACTAAAAGGCAATGCTACTCAGTTCTGAAATACATACCTACCACATTGTCTAATTAATGTGAAAACAAAGTATGTGTTATAAATTCTACTAATTTTACAATAATTGCATTTTTCATTCTGTCCAGTTAAGAATACAGTACATAACATTAACAAAGAGAGATCTTTTCAGAGTGGTCTGTATTTCACGCTACTTTTGCTTTGGACGTGGCAAAAACTTACTTTCAGGGTCTAATTTACTCAGAACATGTTGAAACTGCTCACCCCTCATATTCTCCAAAAACAAAGCTACGTCTTGTCTCTGAGGAGAGACCTACAAATGAAGACTGTACAAATTAATGTATATGACATTTTCAAAATAGTGCATTTTTCCTTACAGTAAATTTCCTGCTTAAAATGCATTGAAGTCAATGAAAACCAGGTACTGATTGCAGCAGATACCAGTACAGGTCTTTACAACACTATAGATCTAAGTAACTTACCTTGCCATCATACAATAAAAGAAATACAATATTTTGGAAAAAAAAAAATTTGGAGAGAAAAGATGCTTTTGTCACTTAATTGGTTTCTTTTTTCCTGGATTTTTTTCCTATTTCTGGAAGGGCTGAGATTAGTGGTTAATACTAACCTCCATAAGGCTCTTTACCCTTTGGATTTTCACTAAACAATTTTATTTGTAGAGTTTTGCTCGAAATTTATTCTGTATTGCTTTATGTTTGTCAGACTACGAAGAGCAGCACCTCCAGTTCTCTGCACTTCCCACTGACCTGCTGCAAACTTACTGCTGCATAGTTCCACAGTTCTGCAATAGTTCTACAACCTTGATCTTCCTTGGCTTTATCTGTATGGCTGGCAAACATTATACTTCACCTAGGCTTCTCAACACTACACTTGCTATTTTTCCAACCTGTTATTCAATGTTGGGATTAAATAAAACCAAGGACAATTTTTTTGTCATCTGACTGCATTATAGCTTAGTGCTAGCCAAAAAACACCTATTTATGTTAGTGCAGTCAAGACCTACTGGCAAGTCCCAGGAAGACATAAAAAACTCACCAGTTTTTTTTTCCTCCTACACCTTTTGGGTCAAGCAAAAGTTCTGAAAACCAGTGTGCAAAGTCTGTGATCTATTCTGCTTTCTAAATAGATCTCTTGGAAGCTTATGGGATTTGGAGGGAGAATATGCAGAAACTGTGCTCCAGCTTCTCACACTGGAAAATATCCTCCTAGGAAATCTCCTGCAGCATCTATGGGAAAATGTCCCAGGTGGACAATATGTGTCTCTTACACAACCTGAGCGGTCATTTCTTCCATTATGGCCTTCTCTCCACTTCCAATAGCATAAGGGATATGGCAATGTTAGGCTTTGAATAAACTGGATAAGCTTCTACTGTATTCTCTGATGTTCTCACATGGCACACAGACAGTGTACTGCAGCAAAAGCTACACCATAGCCAAATGACATACAGGAAGTACACAAGAAAGTGGGAGGAGACAGAATTCTGTGCATATTGATATTGATGTGCATATTCATTCACTTTTCTGTAGAAATACTGGTTAAATCCTACTAAATAGTTACTTGGCTTCCACATTTTTTTGCAAGGTGCACCACGAATAATGAAAGTTATGAGATGCCAAAATGTTATGCTTCAACATTCTGTAATCAATAACTTTTAGATCCTGGTAACAGAAATATTCTAATTAAGTTCCTTATTATATTTACCTGTCACTCAATTATCGTACGGTCTACTTGCCTGATCCTGGGGTAATGGAGAGTGGACGACTAAATTTTTTCCCCTTACAAGACATGTGAAAGAAGAAACGCATCACCAGTATCCATTGGAGGGAGATTAGTCCATTTTGTAGTCTCCAGTTCTGTTGGTGAGCTCGAAGAACTCAGGTCACCATGGAGGGCTGAAGTCTAGGTTTGCCACCTTGTTTAGCTTCATTATTTTTGCAATTGCAGTGAAACCTGTTAATAATGGGCTGGTAGAAAATTGACCTTACTCACAATTGACTATAAACCACACTTCAGTGCCTGGGAAGGCAATCTTCCCGAACCAAGTTTTTAACTGGTTTTCTCAAATGACTGTGTTAGTGGTTGGGGCTGCATCACTGCCGTCTGGGGGAGTTTTGCTGTTGGTAACAATATCTCCGAGGAAACAGCAGTCAGTGCAGATCTTTCTCTGTTTCCTGGCAAGTTTGGGGTTTTTTTTTTTTTTGCTTTTTATTCAGTTTCCTCTCCTGTCAATAGAGATGACTTATCTGAAGTGTTTGGTTAGTTTTAAATCACTATGGTATAATCAAAAAAAGGAATGTTCAACAAAGCCTTGTAGAAGAAAAGTAAAAATAGCTCCTGTAGAGTTCATCTCACTCAAACCCATCCCTAATAAGACATTTGGTCACTAAAATGACACCTGCAACGTTCTCCCTTAGGATTTTAGTTAGTAATGTCGAACATTTGGACCACTATATTTAGCATATTACTGCTTTTGTTTGTGCTTCTGAATTGCACAGTCTTCACAATCTGTCAGTATTAGAGTATACTGCAGTCTCTTTACTGTTTCTAATCACTCTACAAGGAGATTAAATACAATGAAGAACCACTGTTAACAGTAAATTCTATTTACATTGTTGGTTGGTACTTTGGAAAGCTAGTTACGGTAATTTCTTCATATGGTATAACACAAAAACGTAGCATAATACAATAAATTAGTCCTAGACTTATAATAAGATTTTTTTTTATATATATCTCATTTTGAATGTAGGCATGCAAGTGTTGGAAGGTATTTCAGAAATACACTGACGGATTAAAAATAGATTTTTTTTTTTCCTGTGGTATCGTTAAAAATTTCTTCCAAAATTTGGAATCTATTAATTTTTGCAATGCTTTTATCCTCCTTAGAAGTCTTTTAAAATGAAACAGGAACTACAAATGAATCCAAGTAGCACATTTAGATTGATATTGGTCAAATAGCCTGAACCATTGTTGATCATACTGAACAATGTAATGAAAAAAATGATTATACAATCAGTACACAGGGATGGGTGGAATTAACAGACAGCTGTTTCTAGTGAATCATTTAACGCTCTGCCTGAGAGAAAATGTCCTTGGTTTTCATCATAGAGGAAAGCAAAGACTAATTTCAGTAACTTCTAGCACAAACACTAGGTTCTCAACACAGAAGGACATTGTTTTTCATACTAGAAATAGTTTATCATTTGTGCAATTATGATTGATAATTGCCAGAGGATTAGCTTTGTTTCTTCTGGCTTAATGAAATAAATAAACAATCTCTTGTATAATATCTTCTATTCCAACAATCTGCAATAATGTGACCAAATTACGGAAGAAACAATTACAACTAGAGATACGTCCAAAGATGCAGACTACTGCAGTTAAACATCTTGCATGGGTGTTCCATTTCCAGTTCTGTTCTATGGCACATGTAATGGTTTTCTAAGGACTGCTGTCATGTCAGACTTCTAGATGTAAAAGACAAAAAGGAAAAGACCATACCTGGCCTTCTGAGAGCATCACTTAGGTAGAAAAAGACTAGGGAAATTGTTTATATCACTACATCATAACATGTAAGACATTCCCACATCCTGTGCGTTCTATCATTGACAGTCCAATGCTATACATGAAATAACAGTCTAGGATCCATACTACATGCTGTAGTACACATCTCTTGCAGTCTCCCAGGTCCCATAAGTTAAAGGTCAGATTCTCAGCCATGAACTGGCTAAAAGGTTTGGAGAGACAGAAAGAGGCACAAAGGTACAGTCACAGTTTCACCACCATGGGGTCTTTCCACTCTGATTCTTGTCCCAACATAGTCTAGGGCAGTCTCATGCACATCCTCAATTACCCCAGCTGCTTGTGGTCTCCATCAGTCACTTGACCATTATCTGGGCACGGAACCACTCAACACTCATGTGATCTGCTCCCCCAGCATAAAACTTTGACAATAGGCTACCACTCTGCCTATCCAATCAACTGAAGCTAAGGGTTAGTCCAGACTCTTTAAAGGCACAGCCAGATCACAGCTGAGAATTTGGCCTTCGATTTTCACTTGTCACCTGCACAGAAATGCTAACCATTTGCCTAGCCAGATGGACCTGTACAAGTGTTTTTAGATTTATTCCCAGAATATCTTCCACTCATTCTAGTGAAAAGAACATTTCTGACCAAGATTTCTATCAGGTTTAAACTATGCAATTCTTTAATAAAGTTTTTTGCTTGTATATTGCAATTTGAGACACTGAAAAGCACCTATGTATGCCATAGTTTAGGAGAAGCAAATGGATCATAAATAAACTTTGTTTTTTTCCCAGGCTCTATTTCACAAAAGGGTGTGTCTCATTCACTCAAAGATGTGCCATAGCCACACTCATCAAAGCACAAGGAAAATTTGGTTTGCTTAATTTTCAAGCCACTTTTAAAACTGTTGAAAATTTAACTTGACTCAAACATTATATAAATGAGGGAATACATGTCCAAAGGAAATCAGAGAAGTGTGACTGGAAAATATATTAAAAAAGAAAACACAACAAAACCCAAACCCAAACCAACCAAACAAAGAAAATGCATCCATAGAAAGAATAAAGAATTCAAATAAAAAGATGAACATTGTGGTCCTGGTCCTCGTGTACCACAACAGATGTAATTTAGGAATAAATCCACTCAAGCTGGTCAGCAAGGTCAAAGAAGAATCACACACTTTAGATCACCTTACCAAACAAAAAACCTGCAATTTTGAGAATTACATGAGATTTCAGATTTTAGAGGGTTCTCACTCCAAAATAAGAATGAGTGAATTTCCCAGGTTGCAACACAAAATAATGCTTAGTAAAAATATATGGAGCTCTACAACTCCTTTGCATAACTTTTTCTGGAGTTGCACTCTCCCAGGCTGGACTCTCTTTACTTTTTCCACTGTTCATTTTCTTCCCCCCATTCTGACAATTTTAATCTAGCAGGGAAAGTCCTTTTCTAGCAAGCACTGTCAAAATATTCAGGACATGGACCTTGCACTCTGAGAATGCAATGCTGTGTCCAGTCAGCAGTGCTTGGGTGCCTCAGGGATTTGGAATAATCAACTTGCATATAACTAGCAGTCAAGATGTGTTCCACTGCACAGTTGTGCACCTCTGCCTTTGATTTGTTTCGGGCACATGTTCCTCCCAAAGACATATTCTGTGTAGCCAGAGTAGTCTGTCTGAAGAGAGTGATGGTTCACTGCTAGCTGAGGGGAGGAAGACAAATCTGTTACCCATTACTCTAGTAGGACTTAACTAACTATCCCCAGTAACTCCAGCCTTTACAATGGGAAAGTAGCACACAGCTTTTATAAATAAGAATTATTGACCTTTTTAAATAGTTTCAAAAGAAGAAACTCTGCATCAAATGTGAGTATAATTTAGGAACTACTACATAGCAGCAAAACTACATTAGACTTTCTGATTTTTCCATGGTATCCTTGGATAGATACACCACCCAGTAGACCATGTTAAATGCTCCAAAGGTAACAGGAAATAAAATGCGTGCATATTTGTCTATCTTACTCGTGCCAGAGTGGGAGGCGGGGGGAGCAGGTGCTGTGACAGCAGATGGCTTTGCAGATGCTCCTAATGTATTAGGTGTGGTGGTCTGAATCTGCTCCAGTCTAGATCCAAGCAAGTGCTGAATGGAAGGGGATCCAGCTGTGGCATGCTGGGATACAAATCCAGTTAAAATTGGGGTAGAAGGAGGAGCTGGAGGGGTAGCTCTTGCAGAAGATAATGCCTCTGATGCATTGATGCGTGTGAAAGGGTTGGGACTCGATGCAGAAAGGGAGTGGGGTGTAATGTCAGAAGACCCCTGAGCTACAGAGGGAGGCTGGATGGAGCTGTGCCTTGTGTCAATTCGGCTCCCACCAACAGCTTCAGACTGTACTGTGGCATTCGTTCTTTTCCTCACGTTTGAATTGGCATCTGTACTCTGTAAAGTGACAAAACCAATACTAGTCATTCTTGAAGTAAACACTTTAATACAAGCAATGGAAATTTTATAATTAAGCACTACCAATGCAATACTTACAAATACAACCAGTAGCTTGATCCTGAAACATAAAGATACCACATGCTCGTGAAAATAGATTTAATAGCATATAAAGTGATTAACAAGAGTTCTGTTTACCTGTGTCTGGAATACCACAGTGAACATATCTGACGTATCACACTCCATGTGATGTGGTACCTATGTAAACTTACTACCATGAGACTAAAGATTCATGGGTTAGAATCAAGGTGTTCTTTTTCTTTAACCCCAGGCTTATGCTCAAAACAAAACTCTCTGATGTTTACCTATTTCTCTGATGATATAAAAATATACTAGATGCACATTACCAGCCATGATGGTTTACTTATGCTTTATATCTCCTGAAAAGTAACTACCATATATCAGGAACTCTAATTTGTCTTCTAGATGAGATGCCATTAAAATGCAAGTATTTACCAAACCAAGTTACCATACTGCTGCTCTTTCAGAAATAAAGGCAGTACTTTTTCACATCGACCACAGGCAATAAATTCTCCAGCTGCAATTGAAGCAGTGAATAAATCAGTCTTTCATCAACTACTCCTTTCCATTAATTAAGAAAAGTGGCGAATTCTCCATCACTTGATGTCTTCGGGTTTGGATGTCTTTCTGAAAGATACGCTTAAGCTAAATAATACTTATTAGGCTGGCTGAGAAACTGAAATACAGATAAGGAAGCACAGATGGGAAATCCAGCAGAGTTTAGTATTTTACTGACTTCTGGGACTGGGACGCAGGCTCTGACTTCCTTCTCTGTATTTAAGAGGAAGCCTAACATATCCTGAACCTCCTTCTGGAAGGGTACCTAAAAACCAGACTTTTGAACCTTCAGCCCTAGATCTAAAATATAATATAAAATGTATTATATATTATATAGAGTATATTATATTTTAGATATGTTAATATATTTTGGGCAAAGACTCGCTGCTTTCCAAATGACAAAGATTTAGTGGCAGATAGGGCACATATACTCAATGGCAGCAATACAGGTCTAAATATAGGCAGGACTAAACAATTATTTGTTATTTGTTATAAAACTAAAAAAAAAAATCACATTTTGCAGCTATCTGATGATATCATTCCCGAGCATTGCCCTGCACCCACCTACTGTGCCTTCAGCTCCCCTTCCCTTCACCTCTAGGGAGAGAACCCTGCCAAAACTCACAGCACAAGGAAAAGGGAGAGAAAGTGGGCATTGATCTCTCTTTTCTCCTTCACCCAACAGCAATTCTAACCACCTAAGTGTCAGAGCAGTAACGGAAAACAACTCAGGTGGTGTTATTCAGGGCACTAGTACCTTGAGTAGTGAGAAGAGTGACAACCATACCTGTTTCCTGCCTCAGTTGTGCTGAGCTGCTTTGCTCAAGGAAACAGAGAAATGGGAGCTTAAAATAAGAAAGCTCTTTAAAATATTTTTTAATGAAAATAAATAAATAATCAGATCACTTGACATCTCCAGTACTTCCATCATGTCCAGAATGCTGGTCCCAAATCCTGTTAAATGAAGTACAAATCACTCACTGGCAATACTGTTGGCCTGAATTTATTTGAAGCTGTCACAGCTATATGCCAGTTCATGCCTGGTATATTTGCCAGCTCATGGCTGATATATCAAAAAATCCCTCTTATGTTTCACAGTTTTCCTTCCTGCATAGAAATATGTCAATCCCTTTTATTTATTTTTCTGCATCTGCAAGCCAAAGCAGCAGAGGACTGGAATAAACACCAGAGGAAGCTGGTATTTCCTGAAGGAAACACTAATTGTACTGTTTGAAAGAGAAGCCTGAGTCACTCTTTGAGAAGTGCAGAAGTACACACAGGTGTGCAGCTTGGATACTTCCACAATAGGGTTGCCAGTGACCCAGGGAAAGGAAAGCAGCTTTCAAGATTGCTAAATTGAAATTATAAATTACAATCATGACAGGAGTGCGTTTACTAGATACCTGCTAATGCCCAGCAGAGTATGGCACATTACTTGAAGGCTTCCAAAGCTAAACAGATGCAATTTGTCGATGCCCACTGTCAAAAACAATCTCTGTGCTATTTAGAAGCTGCCAGTAGAGTCACTTAGAGGAGGTTTTACCTTCTACATGCAGATCCTTGAACAGCCCTGCTTTGCTCAAGTAAGATTCTTCTATCATAAAGCTCTCAAGCAGTGCCTGTGGAACAAAAGGCCAGGGGCTGGGACAGGGGCTGCAAAGTAGATCTGCACTGGAACTAAGACATGTCTCACACTGTTTATTCTAGAATAAAATTATCTAAATGATTTCAAATGCTCAAAACGTATAACTGTTTAGAAGTCTACTTGGCATTTTCTTTCTTGCCGCTGATACACAAAACTTCAATACTTCAGGAACCTTAAGTTTAGAGAGAACACCAGTTTCCTGAATATTACAATGCATACATAAAGCCCAAATAGGTAACATTGCAAGGTATCATAATATACCACTGCATAACAAACCCCAAAAATATGGGTACAGTTTTTGTTAGTTCTCTGAAAACCACTTTCCCAGCACTCAGAGTATGGAAATTAGAAATGGTCTTTCTAACATGCTCCACAGACAACACATCACCAAAAACTGCTTGTTACTGCATAATGTCATTATAATAGTTTGGATTTGTCTTCTTGAATTGAACCTTGTCCTTGAAGCATACTGAAACGACATTTCATGTGACATTACACGAGGAAAGGCAGGGGCTTTGGCCACTGCTGGAGCAGCGTGATAACCACTAACACTCAGTCTGACAGTGCTAGGAGCAGCTTAAATATTTGAGATGGAGAAAATCTCCTGGGCCAGTGCTTAGCTCCAATATCTTATGCACCCCAGCACTCCTGTCTAAGGGACAGGATTCTATTCCCAATAGGTTTTGCAGAATCAGCATGAAGAAGCAAAAAAAAAGAGGCAGGCAGCCTGCCTCACTTTTTTAACATGGCAGCTGTGTCACTCCTGCTGTGAGCAGCAAGCACCCAGCTTGGTGCTCTGTCAAAGCAGAACAGAATGCGTACTTGTTGCCAGGGTGGCCTTGCCAGCACATTGCCCACCATCTCCCCTCATATATCTTTTTCTTGCACTTGCTTTACTCAAGACGATATCATGACAAGAGTTCATTCTCCTTCAAAGCACTCAGGCATCCCTTCTTTCATTGGTTTGTCCAGTTGAAACATTTCTAGCAAAAATTCTTGTTATTGGTTGTATACATATGACCCTTATATACTCCTCTATTTAATGTTATAAAGATAACTCATTTCTTCCTACATTATTCTATTCCTCCTCTGTACTGATGCTATCTCAGAACTTTACATCATCTGGAGGTTAGTGCCAAGGTCACTAATAAAAGCATTAAACAAAGCTGATTCCACAGTCAAGCCCTAACGAGACAAATTCTGTTGACATCAGAAGTCAGTATAACCACTACATTGCAAAACAGAAAAAAAGCAACATTCAGCTTGAACTAAGCAAAACATTCCACAGACATTTCTGCTGTGGTGCATACCCCTAGTATAAAGTTACTGTGATAATGACAGTTTGATCAGCAAAATTTTATGTGTGTGTGTGTGTGTATAAAGCACTTGCTGCCTCCAAAAATTATTTTACTTCTTTTTAAATACAACAGAAAGAAACATAAACCTACTGCCCATTGGTGTCTTTTAGTTTGGAAGCACTGTACTGGGTTTGCATGGCAAGGTTTTGGTAATGGGGGGACTATAGAGGTGGCTTCTGTGAGAATCTGCTAGAAGCTTCCCCCATGTTTGACAGACCCAATGCCAGCTGGCTCCAAGACAGACCCACTGCTGGCCAAGACCATCATCACTGACGGTAAGGCCTTTGTGATAACATACTGGGCAGGGTTGGGGAGGGAACTGTGCAAGAACAACTGCAGCTGGAGAGAGGAGTGGGAATATGTGAGAGAAACAACTCTGCACACACCAAGAACAGTGAAGAAGGAAGGGGAGGAGTCTACTTCAGTACCTGGAGCAGAGATTCCCCTGCATCTCATGGTAAAGCAGACTATGTAGATCCACAGTGGAGCAGGTGGATGCTCAAAGGAGGCTGTGACCCCATACGAAGCCCATGCTAGAGCAGTTAGTGAAGAACTGCAGCCTTGTGGAAAGGACTCATACTGAAGAAGTTTGTGAAGGACTGTTTCCCACGAGAGAGATCCCATACTGAAGCAGGGGAAGAGCATGAGGAGGAATGACTGGCAGAAAGAGTGTGTGATGACCACAACCCCCATTCCCCATCCCGCCCCTTGTCGCTCAGGGTGGGGAGGAGGAAGATAAATTAAGAGTGAAATTGGGCTTGGGAGGAAGTGAAGGGTGGGGGGAAGGTGTTTTAAGATTTGGGTTTACTTCTCATTATTCTAATCTGATTTGATTGGTACTAAATTAAATTAGTTTCCCCCAATCAAGTCTGTTTTGCCCATAACAGTAATTGCTGAGTGAGCTCCCTGTCCCCATCTTGACTCACAAGCCTTCTGCTATATTTTGTTTCCCCTGTTCGGTTGAGGAGGGGGAGTGATAGAGCGGCTTTGGTTGGCATCCAGCCAGGGTCAATCCACCACAGGCACAAAAACAAGAGATAAGACATGAAAATCAAATAGAAGCCAAATTAAAATGCAACCCAAGAAATGAAGGGATTATCCAAGTAAAGATTCCTTTCTGAGGGCAAGTCAGGAAACCACTCAGTTATCCTGAGCCAACAGATAGCTGCTGTGCGACTCCAGATGGAGCTCCACAGGAAACACTGAGTCCACATTTTTTACATTCTTACTCTAGATTGAGAAAAGATCTGATTTTCTGGAGGCATTTCAGTGAGATTTCTGGGAGACATTTAAAATGGTGTAGCTCAGGAATGTAAAATGGGAGCCTGGAAGCTACCATAAAATGAAGTATATTTACAGCATGCAGTGCTAGCCTTAATACGTTTACCTTTCAATAAACACAACAACTTGCTGCTTATGTAAATGATGCCTCACCCTTCCTTTCAAATAGCCTATCATTCTGACTCGGTCCAACCAACTCCACACTTCACAACTACCACCAAACAAGAAGTTGTAAGTACTTTGTTTTCCTGTATCCTCCTTCCACAGAAAACCTTGCTACTGATCCTGTCAGGAAGAATTCAGCCTCTGAACTTTAAGTGGTAGAAGCACTAAGGATGAGTGTTTCAAAATCCTGGGCAATCTGAGAGCACAATTCCTCTCCATGCATAGACAAAGTTCTTGAGCTCTGATAATAATCTAAGGATATATATTTTATTATAATTATAGGAACTCTTCATCGGATAAAGCTCTGTGGTTGGCTGTGATATGTTAATGACAAGACTCTACAGCACCAATCTCCTATTTGATTTTTAACAGCCAAGACTGTCAACTGTGAAAGCTAATTTTCCATGGGATTTCAAACATTTATAACCAAGACTTTGATTTAGGGACACTAAAAGGCACAACATGCCAGAGGTAGGTAGGTGACAGCACTAAGAAAGCCATGGAATCAACAAAACCTAGGGAAATGAAGACTCCAAGTCTTCTTCAGAAGCGATTGATAATCACTCCTCCTTTCTATCCAAATGAATATTTCTTTAGCCCATAGAACTAAAAAAAACACAAAACAACAATAAAACACAAACTAACCCCAAAACCCCAAGTGAGTACAAGAGATGTAGAAAGCTCCCATCCTGTGCATAAGCAAACTTTACTAGGGAGGTCAGAGGCCACAAAATAGGAGAGAAGATACAAATTCTGTCACATAAATTCTGTCATACAGCATGCAGTATGCAAAAAGCTTTTGAAATATTTACTGTATTAATAAGCATAGAGATCTTGCTTTAATTTTAAGCATCACATGTTATTTTGCATGGTTTTTCTCTTTAAAAGAACTGAAGTGGAGAAAGATACATTCAGTACAAATTCTTCCTATGTTAAAAGTCACGATATAAGATGTCCTTTTGCTAGTTCCGGAGCAGAAAGTCCATTTTATTTGGCATGAGGACAGGAAAAATAAACCAGCTTCCATGCAGGCGTGTGTAAAATGTGGTAATTAAAGCTGTATCCTTCCCTTGACAAGTGGATTCACATGCAATTGACCATGAGTAATACAATGAACGATGCTGTTAGCATACTTCAAGACAAATCTATACAATAGATTGTTAAATACTGTGGCAGATTTGTGGAGCAAGTTTGATGGTCACATTCTGTGACAGAACGTAGAGAACAAAAATGAACCCTACAATAAAGCTATTGCCAAAAATCAATCTGCAGATCCTTTGCTTTTCCATTTAAGTTCAACTTTAAGGGATACTGGTGTTTACTACTGCACTAAAATGATGCACAAATATGAGTCAATCTAAGCTCTTCAATATTTAACAAGGTTTGCACACTATAAACAGCTGCTCACATAATGTGGAGATTCTGAAACTTTCTCTGAGCCTACATGAGCCTTGACTTGAGCCAAAAAAAAAAAAAAAAAGTAGTACTGGATTGTTTTGTATGTATTACCAGATTTTGACAAGCAAGCCAATTTTGCACTTCAATGAAGTCAAGATTGCAAATTTAGCATGAACTGAAGTAGCATGCAGCAGCTGAGCTGAGATTCATGAGAAGGGGATCATCAGCACAGCAATATACAATACTGAACTGACAAACTTAGTCATCCTGTTACAGAACAAAGAGAGCTGGTAACAACCACAGTGCATATTCCCTATGATAAGGCCAACCTAGAATCTGTAAAACAAACAAGAACATTATTTAAAAGTCACATGCCAAGTCCTGGGGAGAATGCAGCAATGATAAAAGTGATTACCAGGACATCAGGCAACATTATCCTTAGGACTGTATTTAAAAATGTAAGCACTGAGAACACTTCAAGCTGTGAGAAATTCTTGTGTTGGTACAGCACTGTACAGTCAGCTCCTTTGTGCAACTCAAGAGCATCTTCCTATAACCTGTTAGTGCTCCACATAACAGCTTTAAATCAGTCTCTGCAATTTTGCTCCATAATTTTAATGATGGATGCATCCTGTTGAGATGTGAATCCAAAATAAGCAGTTCCTACTGCCTGAGCTAACAGACAATCAGTAGTACCCAGCATGAAATATCCCCTTGATAGGCCCTCTGGCCACTAGGAAGCACAGTCATCATCAACTGCTCACAAACAAGTACACATTAAAACTAAGGCCATGTATTTGCAATATAATTTAGAGGTATTCTACTTCATCTCAACACTCTCTGGAAAACAGCTCAGCAGTCCTGGGGTTGGATATATAGATACTTCAGAAGACCTGCGTCAGCCTCATCCTACTGCAGACCTTCACAACAACATTGTGCAAGGTGCCAGAGCTGCTTTTGCATCATTTGTTTACTGAAACAGAGAGCTTATTGCTGCAGGTCAATACGTTTTCTGATCCTTAGAAAGCTTTGGCACAGGGTATCACTAAAGTGGTAACTCTGGGACAGAGGCAGTACAATATTTAAAGCAGTTCGCTTCTACTTTCTCAAGGATACACTCAAAGCAAAATCTACAAGTCACACCACCACCATCTGGTACCAGTCCTAGCAGGAGAGAGCTAATGCTTTGACATCCAGGAGGTAGCTGTAAAAGCTGGAGAGAAATGCTTTGGGTAGTATCACAGCCTAAGCTACGTGCCTCTGCAGAAGCAGCCATCCAAACGTACCCAGTGCTGTTAGCTCTGAGCTCCTTCATAAAAAGACATTTTCATCTTCTGTAGTAACCCAGTGATCAGGATGGGAGTGTTGGTTTCATGATAGGAGACCTCTTCTCAAATCTGCCTTGACTGTCACAGGGATACCAACACAGGCTTCCCACATCTTAAGTGCTTCCCCACCAGGCTACTGGATATTCTAGGACAAGTGGTTCTCATTCCTTATTATAGATGTTGCATTCTGCACGCGTCAATCTCACCCTCCCCTTGCACTGCATGCACAGACAAGCTGTCTCAGAATCAATTCCTCTCATTCTCCTTGGCCTCATATAAATTATTTAACCTAACAAGAGCAGTTTCAACACAAACTTAACATCCCACAGACTACCTAGCAGTCTGGCTACTAATTCAGTTCTCCAAGACAGAAAGGGCAGGACTCAAGCCTGCTCAGACTCCCACATGGGCTTTGTGGGAGGCAGTATCTAACAGGCATGCTGGCCATTCAGATAAAACAGAGCAGGTATTTTTCCACCTCAGATGCATGGCAACCACTCTGGAAGCAGCAAGTCAGTTCTGTACATGCCTCCTCAGGGAAATTTAGTAATTGAGCCTTTTAGGTGCCTAATCATAATTTTGGATATGTAGTCTCCCTATGTAAAAAAACAAAACAAAAGCAAAAAAACCAAACCAACAAAACAAAAAACCACAACAAAACAAAAAACAAGAAAACCCACACACACAAAAAAACAAACAAACCACAAATAAAACAAAACCACAGACACACACAAAATAAACCACAAAAAACACACCAAAAAGCAAGCAACCAAAAAACAAACCAAAACCCAAAAGGATACCACAATCAATCAGTTTTAAAATTGCACAGAATTTTAACTATTAGATTAATCAAGCATATAACAAAAAAGGTGTCAATGTATTTACTGTTCACTTTTCATTAAACATCTTTATGCCTCGCTGTAAGAGTAAGATTAGAGCCTTCCATGACAGCCCTACTAAACCTTCAATGAGACACGGGTAAATTAATATACAGGAAGGTCAGTGATGTACTATATGTAAGCATAGGTTTCCCAAATTGGGACATGTCAGTTAATTCAAACAAAAACCCATGCAAGTATTGGAAGGCTTAGAGCAACCAGAAGTCTGGCATTACTTACTGTTTAGTTGCAACATCAAAATTGTTTGTGTGGTAATTTAGTAATATTTCCCTATTAAATTCTAACATAGTTTTTCTTTTTTTTTTTTTATCCTTACCATTCTTTCCTAAGAAAACAGTCTGTTCTTCTGGGAGGACACTAGATAGCCTGCCAAATTCACACCATTTGACATTTACCAGGGAAGTAGCATGTTGTCATCAGTATAAATAATGCTGCTTGTCCCAAATCCCACTGAGTCACCATATTGCCATGCTGCTAGCAAATGTACAACTTGGAGGAGATATCTACCATGTTTTACTATTATGGTGTAGAGCCAGTCAATCAAAATTTTACTTGGAATAGTACTAGAGATTTTGTTTTGCCTTACAGAATCCTGGAATATAACCAAGTAAAAGTTCCACCTGCCACAAGATACAATGAATTCTAGTCTACAGCTTTAGCAGTGCAAAGAGCAATATAGATGATCTGGAAAGGAAAAAGTGAGGGGAGATAAGGTAAAAGAGCCAGTCCACCACCCACACTGCTCATTTTGTGATCTCAATCATGTGACGGGAGGGGAGGAGAGGTAACAAGAGCACTCCATATTATGATCCACCATTAAACTGGCCGAAAAGTGCAGAATGTGGAAGAAAAGTGAATTCAAGGTTATTAAAGATACATTAAGTAGAAGAACTTGTTTTGAAAAATGGATGCTGAGTTTATGCCAAATAAACCCATCCACCTGCATGGTGCTTAAGAGCCATATGCATACATATGTAAATGTGTGTACATATATGTAAGTATGGTTCTTAAGCACTGGTGTGCACAATTCTTAAAGATTATATCATGAAAAAAATGAAAGAACTGAAATCATAACAATGGAGATGGGGAAAGAGTAAAGTTATTAGGATAGGTCAAGTCTTAACCAGGTGTGGAGATGCTCTGTATAATATCTATGAAAGGAAGAACAGTTGATTAGGGACCAAAGATTTTCATTATTTTCTGTACCTTTAAATTTTTGATGACCTTAAAGCTGTATTAAATTTATTTCAGCAGCTTGCTGAATTTTGCACTCATTGCCTCATAGATTTTCCCAAGCCTCTCGACATTTATTTCTTCTGACTCCAGTTTTCCCAATGTAAAAATGAAGTCAGCTAGAAATCTCACACACAGCTGTGAACTCAACTGCAATTTGGTGTCCTTGGGCTTACCAGTATTGAAAACTCTTTGCGGAGGGAAACAAAACTGAAATTTAAATATAAATACAGAAAAAGGTTTAAGTAGAAATATGAAGAGCCATGTGTACAAAAGCATCATTTCATAGGGAAAATTATAAATTCCCTGACAATTTGCATTATAAATGATGCTGAACAATCTGAAAAATCTTACCCCTGTCACCATACAGGTTTGTTCTGACCTGGTATTTCTGAAATGATACCACATATTTCTTGAGTACTTTTCAACAACAACAAAAAACAAAAAACCAAAAAAAAAACAAACAAAAAAAAAACAAAAAAAAAACAAAAAAAAAAAGGAAGGAAATTGCAATTAGATCAACATAAGACCTATCTTAACGCCTGCAATGGATATTAGCATGAAACTACATTTTATTATTAAACAGGAACATGTATTGTTTATTCTAATAAAAAAGCCATAAGGAATATGGCTTTTGGAGCATGGTGAGTTTTTTTTTTTTCTGGTAGATCAGCACAAGGACAAAGAAAGGCATTTAGGTGTATTTTTACATTTAAAAACAATGGGCTTTATTATTTTCTAAAATAACTCCTTGAAAGATTGACACTACTGAGCCATGCCTTATTTTCTAAAATAAAACCCTTACCCTAATACCATTTAAATAAAGTCTTCCAGTAACTACAGTAAACACTATCAGGTATTTGAGCATCAGATGAGTAAGAGCCGAGCATATCCCTCATATCCCTCCCCTTGCCTAGTATTGTGGTACTTTATTATAGTACTTACAGAAAATTGAAGAGTGAGCATTTACCACAATTTCTAATAAGGGCTGTAGAAAACAGCACTACAGATGGACTTTTTGTTTAATTATAAATCAGGTGCTGAAATTCAACTCCTGCTTTTTTTTTGTGAAGATTAAAAAAAACAAAAACAAGTCAACCAATGACACAACAAAACACACACAAAAAAAAACCCCAAACCATAAACATTTCCACTATCCATGGGAAAAAACTTCATTCCTCAACTTTGAATTTCAAAACTTTTGCTTATTTTATCAACATCCATCATGTTGAACCATCCATGACGCATCAGTTCGCATCACAGTTAAGCTGGGTCAGAATCTAGCTCCAAAGCTAATACTACATTGCATACTTCCAGTAATTACTCTTTGTGGTAGACAAATGTTTCTACTTCCAGTGCAAATTTATTCCACAACTCAAACAGGTTAAATGTAGAGCAATATCAGGTTCTTGGAAAGAGACAGTATTTTTTAATATAGCACTTTAATTTTTGCTATTTAGAAAGACATGTTATGTGAAATATTAAGAAAGCAATTTTAAATTGCACATCCCACATTTATGCCCCAATCATATTGTTAGAGCACATATTTAGCTTTATACCTTTAGTATTTAGCTTTATACCTTTAGTAGTGCCAGTTGCTGGGTAGGACTGTTTAAGTCTAGCAAACCAAGTAAAAAACAAAAACCAGAGAAAAACAACAATAAAAACCCCACACCAAAACAAAAGATTACACCTAACATTTTAAGAACTATTTTGGATCTATTCTACCTTCAGGTATTCAAACATTCAAAGCTCCCACTAAGTCACTGCAGCCTTACACCAGGTAGTCTCTCAAATAGTGTCCAGTACAAAATGTACCTGCATGCACTCTACTTAAACATGATGCTAGCATATGACTGTAAATCATCAACAGAAAAAAACTTGACTAATCAAACTAGAGTGACAGAAAATTGTTGACATGTCAAAGAAATTATTCACATGGCACAGCAACCTCCATTTGTACGGTCCTTATGGTACTAATATTTACATTAACTCTAAGCATTTCTTGAGCCTGAAGTCCTTCACTAGGATCTGAGTTTTAAATGCCACTTCCCTAAAAAAAAACCTGAACCATAACACCCTAGGCAGTGGAGAAGTAGCGAAGCGGCAAAAAATGACTTATATTTAAAAACTGAGATGCTGTTCTAACGGCAGGACTATTCAAAGTCACACAGAGGAAGTAGGCCATGCATCCACATAAGGAGTTCAGCAAACAGAGCATCACCTTGTGGTCCAAGTAGCACCATTAAGATCTAGATGCTCTTCAGACAACTCCTTCCACATATGAGGGAAGTGGATTTAGCTCCACTTCTCCATTTGATGGGGCAGGGGAATCTATTATTCTACAAGTCCAAGGAAGAAACAAAGAAATTAAATAGTACTACTCTAGATACGGTACATTTTATGCACCTCTCTTCATCACAGAATATGCCTACATATTCAAAAAGAAGGTTTTTTTGAAAAAAGCTAAAATTTCCACTTTCACTTAAGAGTCTACACTTTAGACAGAAGGTATGTGCTGCTGTTTCAGCATTAATCACCTTTGAGGATCGAGAACACAAAAATGTCACGCGCACACATAGCAAAAAAAAAACCAAACCAAACCAAATATCCAGCCTATGGACCCTGGTTTGTACTCAGCCATTCACAACGGTTTCTCTGGCCCCATTCTTGCTCTGGAAGTCATGAAGCACATCACAAAGTTCATCTTGAGACATATTTATTAATCTAGATAAATTGTTCTACACATCTGACAACCAAATGCTGACAAAGGATCCTCACTTTCCTCCCATCCTTCACCATGTAACTTGAGCTGCACCCATCATATGGCTAAAAGGCAAATATTTTGTCTCACAGAAAATATATCTTAATCATGTGAACGCACATATGCAAGTTCCTTATATGACAATGTTTCTTATAAAGTTGTCAGGTACTTGTCAGTCACGTAGCACCCCAGCACAGATGCTCGTATTAAGGAGAAGAGTGTGCACCTACATGGCAGCAAAGAGCTTGACCCCTGTGTTCCTCTATTAGATGCTATGGGACTTACCCAAGAAAACATGACACTTCCACTGTCTTGAGAAAAGAGGAAGGAACTTTGAGTGTTAAAGTCTACTTGTGGTTGAGCTTGAAGGAGTTATTCCTTTCAAAAGTTTTGTTTGAGTCTTACCTGCCTTCCCCCCCGCCAAAGTTTCACGCTCTTTTAACAAATGGCTGAGGTTGAAGCTCATGTTAACAGTGTTTAGGAGCCTATTTTTTGAAGACTATTTTTCAGTAGCATTCTTCATCTCCAAAATTGGGTAACTCTTTGAAAATAAACTTCATAGGAATACAGTAAAATGGAAATAGTGCAGAAGTATAAAAATAGACTCAGGAGTCCAATAACAAACTATAAATCATTCATTTCCATCACACACTGACTTGAAACAACATTTCTGCTTTTACTAAAGAAAGGAATTCAGAAGATTTAGGGACAGGTTCATGCTTTCTAACCTGAAAGCCTTTTAACTTGCTCCCAAGACCAGGAAATCACAGGAGACCATGGTGTAAGTCACCTGCCTTGGCTTAGACAGACTCCAGTACTATCTCACTGTGCCTGACAGGAGAGATGAGTGAGGCTGTTGAAGTCCCTTCTGAGTTCAAGGCAGACCTCAGACAAGCTTGGGTCCTACTCACGGAATGTCTACTGCAGAACTGTACTCCTCCTGGACTATGGAAACACATTAAGTTTGTCAGAGATAGTTACAGGCAACAAGAAGAGTTGAAATGGGGCAGGGAGGAGGAGGAAGGTAAAAAGAGGATAAATAATACCATGGCTAAAAGAAAAACAAGTGACAGAGAAGTATCTCCAGGCTCACTCCTGCAACCCTCAGCCCACTAAATTAGCTTGACTCCAGGAATCTTTTATTGGAATTAACACAGTTCAGATTACTTAGCCTCTGAAATTAATTTAATGCTTATTGTAATCAATACAGTGATCGGTCACATCCATTGTGTGGCTCCAAAAAGGAAATGTAATTGCACAAGAGAATAACTTCAAAAATCATATAGTCCATGTTTGCTACAGTAAAGATGGTTGTGGTGAAGAAATAGGTAATATGAATGAACACATCCCAAATCATTTGATCATAACGATGGGAGTTGCCTTTGGTCCAAGACAACTGGAAAAGTGTTTTTGACTGAAAATAAAAAAAACAACAACCCACCACAAAGAATTTTAATTACCACGAGTAATATATGAACTGATTCAGTAAAGAAAACCCACTTTAATTCTATGGACAGAAATTGGGCATGCATATCAGAAAAGGACTTCCAATTATGTGCAATTTATTTTACCAAACTTTACTATTGATATGCCCAATGTCCAGTACTATCAGATAGTAAAATCCCCATGTTCTATAGGGAATCCTGTTTCATAGACCAATTTGCTCCCTTCTAGTACTCCTCCAGGACAATTCCACCATGTTACTGGACAAAAAAAAAAAAAGAAATACAAAAGAAAAATTTAACATGCATGTAACCATTCAGTGAATAATGCAGAATCAATAGTTCATGAAGTGAAACCTTATTTAAAAGTATAGTATCATCTTGTTTGTTTTCCTTAACAGCCTCAATTGCTCTGTATTTTTCTTGTTTTCAGGGACCTATACAGAGTCCTCAACTGTGAAGAGCCAGTGCAGCCACCTGTATGCCATTTCAAGGCAGGCAAAAGTACTGGGCTAACAGGCATAACAGAATGATCTCCCCTTTCAATTAGCAGAAGATCCAAAACAGGTTGCAAATGGTGAGGCACAGACCAGAAAGAACTGTAGGGTTTAGATATTGGGCATCTTTTTTCCCAAATTACAGACATTTCCTCCTTGGTCCAAGTGAAAATTTTTTAATTTGAGAGACTGACAGATTTCATAGCTCATAGATCTATGATTTTATGATTTACCAAATCAGGCAAAATCTGTTTGAAAAAAGTTTCAAGTTTAAGATAAAACTTTTCCTTGAGTTCTGGCAATTTTACTGCTAACAACAGAATTTCTAGCACAATATAGTGACAATGTAGTAAAGACTTTTTAAAACACTAACTGAGTTAAGAAATTAAAGCCTATCATTTAGCTCTGGAGAAAAAAAATGTGTAGTCTTTGTCTTAAGAAACAATGCTTACAGATTACATCTACAGTTAAGCTATTGTCCTGCATTCTTTGTGCACTATAAACTCACAGGGAAGCTGATCTTCCTTCAGCTGAGTTGAGCTTCTGTTATCTCTGGTAAATCATCACCAATCAAACAGTATATATGCAGAAAAAAAAATGCCTTATTATGAATCCAATTAAAAAAAATATATAGATTAGTCTTTTATAAGGAAAACTAAACATTGTAAGGTGAGGACTGTATTACTTGTCAAGTTGGAGAGCAGAGTCTAATACCCATATTAGCTTCTAACAAACTAGTCCAGCCATAGTTGCTTCTGTTCTGTGCATCAGGAGACCAGAACAGAAGTCATCCTCTAACATCATGGAAATGACTGTATGATAGCTATAACAGTACTTGTGGGCTCACCCTGTATGTCTGTCCTGGAAGACAATAATGTCGAGTTTTAGCATAGACATAATTGGAGAAAAAGACATTTAAAAAAAAAAAACCACATCAGTTCAAGGTACAATCAACATTACCACTCACATACATACTCATTACATTAATGTATAACCCTTCAAAAAATAGATTGCTTCTGAGTGCTTTCAAAATCCCCAGCCCTTCAAGCACACTACCACATTTATCAGAGCTATTAATTAATCCGCAGAATATGTTCATATCTAGTTTTACCTAGCTTTTGAGTTGGGTGAAACTGTGTGTGTTCTGATGTTACAGTAAAAAAAAACAAGCAAAACCTAAAATAAAAAACAAACAAAAAACAAACACATAAACAAACCAAAACAAACAAACAAAAAAAAACCAGGAAAAAAAAAAAGGGGGGGGGGGGGGGGAGGGAGAGAAAGGGAAGGGTCTCCAAAACTATGTGGAATTGGCTGAGCATGAAACAAGACTGATTTGCAGCAATTCTGACCATGAATCAAAAGAGTTTTGTTAAGCCTCCATCATTGCTACCTGAGAAAACTACTATTTTTCCTTTTGTTAAATCAAATCTCATAAATAGGCCAAAAATGACACTGTTCATATGTGATTTATTTTTCTATGCACCCAAGTAAAATCTGACTATCACCAAAGGCAGTATTTATTACCAATCCTCAGGAGTTCCCGAGTACTTAACTGCACGCTGCACAATCAAGAAGCTTAGCATAAGCTAATGGCACTAATACCTCTATGTACAGGGTGAGCTACACACTACTATAAACATACTTTTTCTTGTTCCTGTCTCTTACTCGCAGCCAACAGAGTGATGAGTAACAAACCCTTCAGGAGCACATCTATCCTTTTAAGCAGAAATGGGAGCTAACAGAACAACACAGCCAGGAGATTGAAAACAGTAACAATCTACCGTAGGAGAGAAAAGAAGAGGAAGAAAAAATGGAAGTGGGTGGACAGCAGCTGAGCAGTGATAGCAAATGGAAGGGGTGGGAAGGCAAAAAAGAGCAGATGAATAGGGAAGGAGACAAATGAGATGTGAAAAGAGACAGAAGACAAAATTACCAAGAGCTAGTCTAAAACAGTGGTTCTTAAATCATGGCTCAGGCAAAGGAAATTACAAAGTCCGCCTGACAGGAAGACTAAATTACAATGCTGCTGTCAGCATCTTACTTCTTGAGTGGTGTTACCGAGAGTCAGTCATGGCTGGGAATTACTGGCCTGCAGCATGGCCGGTGCAAGTGCTGTAATGACTTTGTTAGCTAGGTGTCTCATGAATAGGAGAAATGCAGCAGCTTGTAAGCATATGGGAATAGGAAAAGAAAGGAAAGAAGAATCACAAGTGAGCTCAACTGGAAATGAGATCGAACCATTATTAACTGGCCTTCACGCTAAGACAGCTACCACACAAGTCACACTTAATCTGAAGCACTGTGAAAGCTGGAAAGCATTTTGTTAAACAAAGCCCCAAAGCCTTTTCAGAAGTTGAGGTGAGCTCCTGTGCAAAGACACACAAGTTACATAAAAATAAATCTATCGTGAACACAAAGGTTTTATGCAACATTCTTCTTGTAACTGACTGAAGAAATAAAAATCTAGATAGATAAAACATGCAATGAAAGAACTGTGATGTCTAGCGAAGTGCTCCAAGGTACTGCTGCAATGCTTTAGGTTAACTAATTAAACATATTAGCCACATAAGATAACATGCTGCCTTTATCTATAATATCTTGGTCTGTATAATCAGTCCAATCAGAACCAATGGGCAAAGTTTCCTTAAGATACCCTTCCTAACCGACCTCCACCAAAACACAACTAAATATAGAAGAGACTGCAGGTATGGATGGACAAAAATCTCCTCCCCTTCCCTCTCCTTAACTTAATGCAATAATGCAAATAAGAATTAAATCAAGTAATCATGTTTTTAAAGTTTTTATCAATGAATATAGTGTAACATTAGCATTCCATTCGGTTGATTTAACATCACATCATTAGCTCAGAAGAAACCTGGGAGGAAGTTAAAGGCCTGTTTTTACCACGAAACACTACCAGAGAGACAGGAAGTGTTTGTATATGCTGAAAACGTACCGTGAATGTCTCTTCTGTACTTCTTTCTCTTTGTACTGGAGCAACTGGAAATTCAAGAAGGGATTTTACTGTCTTCCTTTTGGCTTTTTCCATTTGAATATTAGTAAAATAGTTGACAGCAGCAAACTCAATAAGAGCAGAGAACACAAAAGCAAAGCAGACTGCTATGAACCAGTCCATGGCAGTAGCATAGGATACTTTTGGCAGTGAATGTCTTGCACTGATGCTTAGTGTTGTCATTGTCAACACGGTGGTTATTCCTTCAAAGAAAAAGAGGAAAAGTAGTGCTGAATCAGAGTAAAACAAAGTGAGAACAGTCAAGCAGATTCAAAAAACAATGATGAACAACTATCATGCAGCTATGAGCAGCTATGCACAAAAAACAGTTACCCAGTTTTTAAAGGAATCACGGAAAGTCATGACTTCAACAGATCATCTACAGTTCACATGAATAAAATGTGGAAGCCTTCATTTCATATTTTTTTTTCATGTCAAGTTCAGTAGAATTTTTTACAAGTCATTTTCTAAACATTTGAACATAAATTAAGTTGTTAAATAGGGGAATGCTCCTCAGGCTGCTGCAAAAACATGATTTTTCCTTTAATGGGTTCAGAATACCTCATATTAGTCTATGTCTGTTCCTCTGATTCCACTTGTAATCCATGTGCTGTGAAGTCATGGAAAATTATTTTGGTGCTAAGGAAAACTAGAATATTATGTTAACAGCTCTGTTAATTAAGAAATCATCACCTTATCTTTTAAACCCTTCTGCTACTAGTCAAACGATGAAATTTAATTAGGATTTCATCTTCTTAAAGAACAACATTTTAATTAAAGTGTACAAGCATGAACACTGAACTCGAACTATGACCACTTCATGGTAATACTTCAAATGCAAATACATGCTGTATAAAACCAAAGTATGGGGTCTTTTTTTCCTTTCGCATCATACCTTTACTCTCATGAACACTGCACTTGTTTTAATTGAAGATTAAATGGATATGCTCAAAAGAATTAAAAAAAAATTAAGAGTATGTTTTCCAACAGGACCCTCACGTCCCCTGTTCCCTACATGGCTGTATTCCATCTGGGTAATCTGATATGAGAAAGCTTCACCTAGACACAACCATACAGAGAACTGGACACAACGAAACCAGCCCTCCCTATTGAACGAGAAAAGAAGAAACAGTAACAGCCAGTTCATGAAAGCACAAAGAATATCTCAGAGAAAACTCAGCAGGATAAAACCACAGATGCAAGCTCACAAAACCTTCTTCAGTGGGAAGGTGTTGAAAAACACACTACTGAAAATGTTTAAGTCTCAGAAAAAAAAATTAAAAAAAAAATGTAAAGTTATTTTTTTCCTGGAAGACACTCATCCCTGCTTAGCCTTATCCTTCCTGATTCTACCTTTGTCCATTTCAAGCAAATTGTCCAAATTATCTCTCTAAGGATATTTGTTTAATAGATGTAATAATAGAGTGAAGTGACTTCAATGACCAACCATTCCCCAAATACAAGGAGCAGAGGGGAGGCTGTGACAGTGTTATAGTTTACTACCATAGTCTTTATGAGATTTCCCTTTATTAAATCATTCTTCGGGGAGACTTGAAGTTGCCACTGCAACTGCCCTTGGATGTGTGCCCTGGGGATTTACAGGGTAGGAAATTAAATTCTGGTAAAAAATATTCTATGTACACATGAACTGTAATTATCCAGAGCTAAATACTCGCTGGCTTCTGATTAGAAATGTACATAACCATACCAAAAATATATTAGAGTATTTTAATATAAAAAAATTAATGTTAAAAACCTCTTTTTAAATTACTGCTTTCTTTAAGAAACACCAATCTCCCAGGTGACTGAACTGCAGGTCTCTCTGACTGCAGAAATCACGACCTGAGGTACATTAGTTCCTTCTGTTGCCTTCCTCTGTTACTTTTGACAAGTTTTCCTTAATCATGTAGTGCCCAATGGAAACATCTTTTGGCTTACCCTCTTCTAAGAGTTTTTCCAGAAAGCTGGTACCATAGCAGGTGTATTCTAGCCTCATTCCTATTTCTTGCCTTCAACATTTCTATCTTTTTTTAATAAAACCTTTGTAAATCAGGGTCTCTGCTGGAATTTGTCAGAAAACTGAAAAGTTACTTTTAGCCATACTTTAACCCATTCGCTTTCAAAGGCATTTTAGAGACTTATCTGTATCTTAATGGATGTCCAAACTTTATTATTCTTATTTGTTTTCAGTTTCACATACGAATAATGAAACCTATTACAACTATTGTTCTATATATATATATGTTTTCAATAATCACATTTTGTCCATAAATATAGATTCTACCTTTCCAGCTTATGGAAATAGTCACTTCACAAAAAAAATGTACCATTATTCACCATTACTGCAAAGGCACGTGAAGTGATATACTAGTTTACCTAATGTAATGCTTGAGTTGAGAGCTAGTGGGGTTCTTACTGGGTTTACAAGTTGTTTCTCCTATAACTAATCATTAACCTTGTCTAATTTGTGATACTAAACAGTGTTCTGACTCCAGTTACATGTTTGAATGGGCCGTCATGTAGAAACATTAATTCCTGTCACTCTTGCCAGCATCAATCTATAAAAAGGCTTTTTGCAGAACATTCTCTCCCTGATTAGTCCTGCTTTAGACTACAGCACATTATAAAGTCAAGACACTGCTCTATAAAGACTGCTTTTAAAAAGGTTTTTATCCTATTTCTTTGTTAGAATATTTCCATCTAATTTCTTATGTTTTGTCTTCCATAGAAGCTTTTTTAGTTTTATTTTCAGGGTTCACTGTAGCATCTCATTCAAGCTGTGTTTTGATGAGGGCAATTTTGATATCTTGCGATCATTTTGCTTTTTGAATTCATTTTCATAATGGCAATGGCAGAGAGATGAGCACTAAACATGAAATTACAGTAAGAGGATCGAAGCCTTACTCATAGCAAGCTTCCACAGATGACACAGATACCTCATAATAAGACATTGCTACATTTTGCACACTCCCAACCACATTAAAAGTATTCCAGAAGGTCTCAGTTCAAGTAATTACACTACTGTCCACTGGAAGATAAAACTCTGGATGTAAAGGACTGGACTGTATTACTCAGGGCCAGGTTTGTTCCCCCAGACAGGCAGAAACACCAGAGATGTACACCCATTTGCCACAGGCAAGCACACCACCCTTTCTATGTTCCAAGTTTCTCTTCAGATTCCAAGGATTCATGTAACCACATTCTTCTAAATTTACACTATTCTCTTGTTTCTGCACTAGTATAGATGCAGTATACCCCAATGCAGTAAAAAAGTCTGTTCTAGTGAAAGTCACTAAAAGAGGAAATGCAAGAAAAAGTAAAAAAGAATTACCAAACACAGTTCTAGCTGGAACAGATTCCTTATTTATCCAAAATGAAACTTGAGAAAGGATCACGGTCATAATACATGGGATATAGGTCTGAATCATAAAATAACCCATTTTTCGTCTGAGGTGGAAGTAAACTGTCATAACAATATATTCACCTAAAAAAAAAAAAAAAAAAAATTATTTTTTTTCCTGACTGTATATAAAATTTCTGTTGCAGAGTAACTGTTCAGACTATCAGCTAGAATTGTTTAAGCTGAGGCTATTCATACCACTTAACATGTATAGAAAGATATGCTCCTTAGATACAAGCATGAATTAAAGTTTTAAATAAAAAAATCTTGGAAGTAGTAGTTCCTTACATTTCCATTCAGAAACTGATATCAAAGATACTATAAAATGTACAGCTAATACTGGATTATGTTTTACAGTATAAGGATTATTTTTAAAATTCTTTTGACAGCTGTTGAAGAAAAGAGTCCCAACACAGAAGCTATCTACCAACCACAGTATCCATAACACTGTGGTACCTACTTGCCAAATAAAACAATAATAACAGTGATGCACATTAAATGTTATGGAAGCCTCTCAGCTTTTTACTAGGTTTTTATGTCAGCACCACTATGATAATGAAGCAAATACAAAACTCATTGACAGGAATTAAAGATACTGTTAGTTTATCTAAAATGTTATCATTCATATTAAATAAAAAGCAATAAATTGCAATTTTACCGTAAACTGAATAAACCGTCTAAATAAAGAACTACAAAATGAACATTTGGGGGACAGTAAGGAAATTCTGTTCTTTCATAATACACTGGGAAGTAAATTCCTAGAGTATTGGAAAACGCTGGTTTATATTTGAGAAAAATATCCATAAAAGAATACAAATATATCTGCTTTATCTGTCTCATTTTGACCATCCCGCAACACTCAGACTTGCTGATGCCTAGAAAATGATTCCAAATTTTAAAAATATTTTGGGAATATGCTTGTTTATCATCACACTGCTCATCAGTGATACTTCACTCATTTCGGATGCCTGTAGTTGCCATTTGCCTTATTTCTTACAGCACAAATCAGCAGAAGTATCTATTTTGACTAATGCGTTTGTGCCTATCCTTATCTGACTAGAGGGCTTTTATGGCTTTAATAACCTATTCTGTATGCTGTACTTCTATCCTGAGCTGTTTGCACCACCAAACAAAGGAAGTCTTTTGCACGTAATGTGGATGCAGCGCTGAGAAATTACTTCCTCGCGCAGGCATCCTCTTGACTCTTCAAACTGCATTTTAAGCAGTGATTAACTGCTCATTTTGTCCCTTGGAGTAATGATCTCATTCTAGCTTTGTGAAAGACCATTGCAATCTACTGTAATGAATCTACAAATGTAAATCTGAAGAACAGAAACCTAATTCAGATTTATGCTCTCAGCCCGTAATATATATCCTATGACACTCGGTAGAATACCTTACAGGAAGAAAAAAAAAAAGTCTCAGGCAATGTTACAGGATTAGTTTTACCTCAAGGTGATTTTCACAGATGAAATTCCTACCTGTAATAGATTTAATGGTTTCAGTGGATACTGTATGCCCAAGCAGGTCATACTGAACTAAACTGGAAGACTCCTCAGGAACTTCCACTGACTTCTCAGGTCCTTTTGTCCAGGTATATATCATTTCACTCTTTGGATAAGCATCTACAATACAGCATCAGTTTGCATAAATAGGAAGCTTCTTCTCACACCTTACTAAGAGCCCAAGACAAACCTACTGAAACTAAACGATAAGACTCATACTAAAACTTTAGAAGATACCCTTCATGTTAAGTTACCCACAAAAGCACCCGTGGAGGGGAACAAATATCAGCAAAGGTCATATGTCAAGTGTGACACACAAATTCACTTCACATTTGAATGTGAAGTCTAAACAAATTCTTTCTGGATCAGCCCTTCTTAATGGGTAAGTAAAGTTTATCTTTCAATTGTTTTAAAAATATCTTATCAAAAATTTTATCATTAAAATACATTAATATATTAAAAAAGCATATGCATAAGGAGGATACATTTTGGAGACTAGGTGCACATTTCTTTACAGAAAAGAATGATTATTCTAAAAACTGTATTAGAAGTCAGAAACTAGGGGTCGGTAAAAAAATTCACAATAGCCCAAAAATAAGCACACCCAAAGAAACATTTTACATTTAATACAAAAGATATAACTTAGGGCTAGCATTCAATCCCTACACAGCCCAAACTCCTGTTAAAATTAAATTAAATTAGTCTTGCATTTGAAATGGCTATATCTTATTTCAGGTGTCACTGAGGAGAATGTCAGATTAGTGTCAAGTGCAATTTCTGCTGGCTTGTGATTCTGCTTGAAGAAATATGCCTGTGGATGAGCCCCCACTATTGAAGCTCCACCATCACAGAGCTGATGCCAAAGCCAAATTTGGCAGCACCTGGTCTCCAGTATCACCATAACAGGGATGAAAAACCTTATCAGAGCAGTGTCTTTCATATCCCCCTTTTGTTTGACTACACAGCTGTATAAGCTAAATTGATTTTAAGGAAAGACTATGGGGAACTTCCAGCCACTTCTAACTTCAGAGTTCTGGGGTCAATGAAAACAGATTCATGTCCAGCCACTGACTACACATCAGGGTGTAAAGCAGAGAAGTCAGTGACCGAGGAGGCTTAGAAGAGTGACAAGGTAGTTAATGGAGTGCATCAACCATCTCCAGGCAGTCTCAGAGATCTCTGCTATGGACTTAAATCAGGGAATCACAACTCCCCGAGTCAGTTGTTCTGTACATATGTCCCAAAATGTTTCTTATAGACAAAGTTTGAAGATTACCCAAAATTTCTACATCTGCCTTCAAAACAAAAATCACAGACTCTCATTATAGCCAGGAGATAGACAAATACAACTAAAGATCAAATATCTGCATGTAATCTACACATCTATCTTAGGATATCAATGAGCCTCCACTAACCATAGAGAAAGTCAACTAACCTGCTTCCCTAAGTGCATTTAGCTGGCTGTTGTAAACTGAGATGTATCCCACCCTCTTTGTCTTCTACAGACAATCTCTCACTTCACTGAGTATCCAGTTCCTCCCTAAAAACCAGGAAAAATGATCTATTTGAAGCAATTGTGTAGCCAGAATAGTGGGGTTTAACAACAGCTGAATCACTGCCTGCTTTTCTGCCTAGGTATAATTTTTGAGGCCCTAAAAGAAATTCCCAAGGAACTTAACAGGAGTTTTGTCTGCATAAGGATTGTGTATCAAGACTAATATTCCAAAAGTTAAGTAATTGCTCAAAATCTACTTCTACTACTTAAATTCTGTAGTTACAAGAAATTTCATAATTGCAACTTACAACTCCCAAATTTGAGAGGACAAGCATGACCATCCATGGGAAAATCCACTAATCTCATGGGACACTCTGCACTTATTGTAAGCCTATAATGGAACAAATTAAATAGTCGCTGGTTGCCATTTTGTCTAGGCAGTATAACTTTTGCATACAGTAATTGTTATAAAAAGTCAAACAAACACGTCAGATACCTCATTGTGTACAGGATGGTGCCATTTCTCATTATTCTGAAGAGTTTATTTGGTGCTGTCATATTATGTGCAACAGACTTTTTCCCATTCCTGAAGAAAGTGTCAGGAGTCCACACCTTCGAAACCATCAAGTTGTTGAGTCTTAAAATTTCAATAGGGCCATCATATTTTAATCTTTTGTCTACCCATGTTTGACGGAAGAAGACATCCATTGTATATTCCTGTGTTAAATTGCAGAAAAACAAAGATCACATTTGCACATGTGTTTCCTGTAAAAAAGTAAATCTCTCAGGAGCTAAGAAATCAGTGGTAAAGAAAATGCTAAGTCCACTACACAAACATATTTCCACCAATTAAACTGTGTTATGTACTTCTTAATAGCTTAATTTCCCACATTACTCATATCAATAATTTGACACACATATTTAATCATTAAGGAATAATTAATCTAATTAGGTTGCAGGAAGCAGGCAACAGAATTTGTAGTCAAACATATAACTGGAAACAAAATGATCTCTGACAATAAGCATCAACGGATTTTTAAATAAAAGATATTTGTGGATTTTCTGCTGCTGGCTAAATTAAAAATACCAGGACAAATGATTACTTCCACTTTAAAGTTTCCACAGAAAGCCTGAAGTCCTGTCTAACTTACAGCTGTGATTTTGTTGTGAAATCAAACATGTTTTCTGGCTTTCCAACTCTCCTGCATAATGTTACCATTGAAACTACTTGTATGGCCATATCTAGTCACACTGGCAAGGAAGCATGTCTACTAGTGTAGTGTTTCTTAGAATTATATCTGTCATCTTTTCCTTGGCTGCATCCTCCACTGTGGTTTATAGCTCATCTATGAAAAGTCTCTTTTTTAGTGTGATTTCTTGCTGGTGACTTCATAGCTCATAAGTAGCAGTTTCTATTATTAGCTTCTACGTGACAGATTTTTTAACATAAGATTTCAACCATTTTCATTATACTGGGTACCAAAGCAACCCTGCTCTAAAAAGACATTCTGATCATCCCCTGCTGTATCCCCCTGTATCATGCTGCTGTTTCAGTGAGTTTTATGACTGCAGCCACATTCAGATTACACTGGCTCACTAGTGGATACATTAACTAAAAATTAGTCCCAAACCAATTCCTGGATCCCTGAATAGCCTTGTAACTAATCCCTAATGATGAAAGGGAAAACATCTGCTGTAATCTCTCCTTTTGCTAGTTCCTCACCTTCTCTTCATGTTCTCACTCATGTCTTCTCCAATTATTACATCTAATAATTTCCCATGTCAAATGCTTCACTGAAACCTGAGAGATGCCATGCAGCCCTTGTTTTAGATTTGAAGTACACATTGATAGATTTCCTGGGGACCAGTTTCCTATACCCCTTGTCAAACTGAACAGCATCATACTAATACATGACAATCATTGAAGGAATAAGATGCATTTCAACATGAGACTGCTGTCCTTAATGCAGCCCTTGAAAAATATCTTGCTATTACATACCTTTCCACATGATAGAATCAAGTCAGGTAAACCACAAAGTGCATGACAGCACTGTATGGGAAGAAAGTTACTGCCCCAAAACCACCTCTCCTTTAAAGAAATTCAGTTCAGCAAATATGCCTACATTACTTTCATGAGTTTTCTTGGATATTTTATAAGAAGAGAAACTATTGGACGAACACCACTGGATTATAGAAGTTGAAGAGAGTTTTCTTGGATTTGACCTCAAATGGATGCAAATGCCATTCAGGCACAAATAACAGTAAGTGCAAATATAGCATTTCTCTTCAGTGACTACTTCATGCATGTGACTTTGACATTCAATTTCTGCAGGTACTTATGAAAACACTTATCAGTCAAACATTTGCTGAAAGTGATGCTAAAAGGGGCACAAAGAACAGCAAAGGCCATTCATCTGAAATGAAAACGTCAACAAGTATTGTGAAATGGTGTCATTATTGTTCACCTGAGAATAACATGAATTTTGGAAAGGAAAAGCAATTTCAAAGATATTACACATCTTCCCCACAACGGACCGACTTAGACACTCCCCACAAGGCCTGATTCTGCCTCTGTTTTAAATCCTATGAAGCGAATTCTTAAACAAGCCCAAGAAACAGTAAAAATGTGACCAGAATCAGGCCTGATGTATCTAATTATAACCTGTAAATTAAGCTGTTACTAATCTTTCCTACTTTGCATGATTGACAGAGCAGTACAGATGAAGCATCCACTCCTTACTGCAGTTAATGGTTTCTCAGAACCAGGCAATGAGATTTTAATCCCAGAAATACATACCATTTCTACATCAGACACAGGTCCAAAACTGGTGACATATATATCTGTTTTGACTTCAGTAACAGGACCTAATATATGAAAAGGAAGTGAGCAAGAAAATTTTAATTTTGCAGGACAACAATTCTCAATAAATGATCCTGGCATGTGAACAGTTATCGTTTTGAGGGTTCTGTGGACAAGCAAGAGCAAAACGCAAACACAGGTCATTTCAGGTAAGTCTCTAATAAGAAGCACTGTTCAATTACCTTTACCACATAAATAAATCCAAAGCAGCATTTCCAGGCAAATCCCCATTCAGAAAACCAATGTTTACTCAATGGGTAAGAAAAGAGATGCCAAAAAATTAAAAGGCTCACTGAAAACACCGTGCTAATTAACAACAAGCACTGAATTCAGAAAAATCACATTCTCCAAGGCTTTTATTACTAACATTCAGTCCTACTGGTAATAACTGAACTACAGTCTTTAGCATGCCATGCACTGGGCAATTTAGTGCTGCAGGATCAGGAACTGTGTCCATGTACTTACAGTGTTTTAATAATAACAGTCAGAATAGAAGACTAATATCTAAGCATTTTTGAGGGTCTGAACCCAGGTCCACATTCTACTACAAAGCATGTCTTGAAAGATCTAGGGATGTAGGACACTGTCAAAAACTGAACAGATGTCTTGCACTCTCGCAGCTGGGTACAGCATAGCAACCACCAGAGAAAGAAGTTTCACTTGAATGTATCATTTCCTTTACTACAGGACAAAACACCTTGAAATTTCAGATGGGCATCCACTCTACAGTACACACTAGAGTTCCCCTTAAACCAAAGGACACACACACTAATTTCACTAGGATTTAGAACTGTTCCCAATGTAAAAGGCTAGAAAGCTGATAATCATTACCATTTATGACGATTCTGTGATCAAAGCATTAGCTAATACTTTAATTCAGGTAAGTAACTCACATCCTAAGCTAAATAAATAAATAAATAAAATCTACTGATAGTCTTACCAAACAGTACCTGCTTGGGGACAACAACAACAACAAAAAAAAAAGTATGATCTACAAATTCACAACCACAGTTCCTATAAGTCTGCAACTCAAATTTCTAAAGAGGATAAGTGGCTTGAGTCTGTTAATTCAGGCTTTATCACAGTATTTGAAGAGTTAAAATGGTTAGCAGATATCCCTCCTGTAAATTAAAAAAAAAAAAATTTTTTAAATCACTTTGAATCAAATGTTAAAAGGACAAAAAGAAATAAGTAACTGGAAAACAAGGAACCTATACTTCTTACACCTAGAACAAGTGTCAAACTGTGAACAAAAAGTAAAAGAAAACCATGTAAAATTTTTTCAGTAAACAGTTTGCAAGTTATGTTAGAGAAGAACAGACAAAAAATTTTCAACTAAATGTAAAAAAACCCAACTTTGCTGGAAATTAACAGTTCTACAGAGGGACATTCTTTGAGATAAGATCTAAAGAAAATTCACCCCACAACAGTTGATAGCTCAGTGGTCCCTGAAAAGTTGGATAATTGGGCATGTCTGTGTTGAAGAGGTTTTGAGAAGGATCTCTCGAGGTCCTAATAACAAACTTTGATACCATGCTGTTTGCTTTACAATGAGTTGCTCTATAAACTTGTCAGATGGAAGCTGATCCCCTTTCTACAAATAACAAAGTGTTCAATAGTCAGAGAAATCTGTGAGTGGTTATACCACTCATTTTTCTGACAAAGCAGTCCAATGACATTTCCTGAATATAATTATTTCTGGAGAGAAGAAGTCCGAGAGATTGGAAAAGTCATACTAGATACTGGAAGTGAAATTCATCTGCAGCATTAGGAAAAAAGGGAGAAAATCCCAATTATACTTGTACATAGAAATAGAAGAGATCCAATTGTATCTGACCTCCTGTAATCACAAGACTATAATTTATCTAGAGTTGGTTTTACACGTAAATATTTGTTTCTCCTGAACTTGAAATCATAGAATGGTTTGGGTTGTAAGGGGCCTTATATATCATCTAGGTCCAAAACCCTCCACCATGGGTAGGGACAACTAAATGTTTCTGAAATCAAAGTTCTATAGAAAAATAAAGAGTCATTTTCCCACATAGCTCTAATAAGAAAATGAGGAATTAGCCTCTGTTACTCAGTAAGAGAATACTGAATATCGCACTCAGTTCCTGAATCCCTTTCAAGAACTGCTTTATTTGTTAAGTTTTAAGAAACTAAATGGGAATATTCCTCAAAAAAACCAAAAAACACAACAAAACAAACAAAAAAAAAACCCACAAGCTTTTAACCACTTTTCTCTGGCGGTATCTTTTTTTCTTTATCTCACAGAACACTGTAATTCTATAATCATATCAAATTCAGCAGAGGGACAGATTTTTCCCCACAGACATGAGCTGCTTCTCCTCAGGCATTGATTTCTTTTGTTTTATTAAATGATTACAGCTTCACAGGCAATAAATGTTCATAGGCTTTTTGCAAGTTTATTTTTTGGAGTTTCTCAGAAACAAGGGGAGAGCTAAGACCAAAAAGCTAGTCTCCACATCAGCAAGCCTATGACTTAATGCTATTAGAAAACTCATAGCAGTAGCACAGGACTAAAACTATGTTTGAGTCCACTCTTCAGTAACTGCTATTCTGCTTTCAAATCTTTATTTATTAGTCGGACCTATGAGAAAGGAAGCAGGAATTCTCAGACAATAATGAAGCCACAAAATAAGACTGAAATTAAAGTTTACTTTTTGTTGCTTGCCCAATATGGTGGCAGCACAATGACAAAATAAATGTTAAAATCACATTTTAGGCCACTAGAAAATGGCAGATGAATGAGGATCTAGAAATATTTTAAGTATCATAACAGTTATCCATCTAGTACCAACAGGCAAATCCTTGCTTTGTATCCAAAGCCTTGGTCAAACAGTAAAACGTTTGTTAGGAGTGAAGACAGCAGCAAGGGACGGTGAAGCTGATTATCTCCCTAATGCTTTTTCTCCCGTTGCATCCCTGTCATGCTCCACATCTTCCACCTACACTGTCAGTTCACAATTGTTCAGGCCAAATCTTGGATTTTCTAGCACATCCCAGTACTTAATGCCAACCCAAGGGTATTTATGGTGACAACAAAACCTATCCCTTATTCTTCTTGTTCTAGGAGAAAACCTCCAGTTGGTAACAATAGCGGGGGAACAAACAGTGAGTCATGCTTCTTTCTTTTTTAAATAAACTATTATTAATTGTGGGAATTCCTGTCAACGAGGAGGTGATCTGTAGTCACCTAACCTACTTTTACTGGTGATTTAAGCAGCCCTCTAAAATGAATGTGTTGCACCACTTCATCAACTTGGGTTCTGGAAGAAGATGATCCTATTAGAATCCTTAACACTATTACCGGCTAAAAAATGCAGCAAGTTGTAAGAAGGCAAATTAACTTTAAATATGACCATTTGGGTTATCCCTCAATGGATGTTCAGAAAGCATCTAGCCACCATAAATCTTCAGGAATACTGAAGAACTATTTATAACATACTGGTGTGTATTTTTATATCAATGAAATAGGAGGAGAGTCCTACACACTGCAGTGGGAGCAGTTAAGTCTGAATCACTGCTTGCAAGATAATATACTTTAAAGAAGCTCAGGCAGGATTAAAAGCAACCCCTGCAAAGAGCCAGAATAGTTCAGTGTTAGATAGAGATGTTGCATGTGGGCTGAAGAAGTGATGCCAGGCCCTAACCCTGTGAAGAGGAACATAAGACAGCTCTCCTATGTATTTTATGCCAACATATGGGTTGAACTGCAGCACAGCTCCCAGTGAAAGACTTTGGTCTCTATTATCCCCGCGTCTCCATAGGCAACTGTCACTGCAGAGATCTCCACTGTATGTAAACAGTTGAATCTTGCACAGGCTTTCTGTATATTGCAGATTTTGCCATCAAGAGCCATGCAACCAACCAACCAGGAACATCAGCAAACAAGTCTGTACAAAGGTTTCAACAAACAAAGTGCAATTTCAATGCTAAGTGCAGTTATTGCTGCTGTTATGAGATCAGTCCCAGGATACAAAAACTACATGAAATTATATTGCATCAATTCCTATAGCCACATCTGAAAAAAAAAAAAAAAAAAAAAAAACCAAACCCAAAAAAACACCATTTTTTTGCAGCTATTTGCTTATTCTTATTTTCTTTTAAATATAACTGCATGTGAAAGGTATGGTGCTTTCTTTCCAAATTCTTGCTGCCTACATAAGGTTGATATCTTTTAAGGGGAGGAAAAGAAGAAAAAGCCATCATACGAAGCATGTTCTCTTGATTCAGTCAATCAGAAAGAACAGCTGAGGACACCTGCTATATGTAACATTTCTATTAGGAAGCCAGAACAAGAAGGTAGAGCATTTTTTAAAAATTTATGTGGAATTCAAACACACAGGCTATATTCTCTACCCAAAGACAAATACAACAAAATGCAGCAGCACGCAGTCTCTATGTATGTTCATCCATCAGTGTGTCTGAACCCTGAGAAGGGAGAAAGATACCTCCAGAAATGGAGGAATTACTGTTAATAAACAAATTACTGTTTATTTGCCTGTTCATCTCTGCTGAGACAGCCAACAAGCTTGATACTGGTGCCAGTTTTCATGATGTGAACACCTGTCTACTAAGAACTGGACTAAGAATATCAGCTAATTTTACACAGGTCACTGAATAACAGACAGATGGTAATGACTTCAAGCATTACTAACCTGGGCCAAATTCAAATCAGTCAACTACAGGTATCTAACACTATATCCTGTTAAGACTTTGAGTCATCTACTCTCACCAGCTGAGGAAGACTGGACAATTGCCTGGAAAAAAAAAAAGATCAGCTTCACTTTGCAAGGCTCACTTCAAGTTCATTTGCAATCTAAAAAATAAAAATAAATTACAACATCTATTATGCTGAGCAATGCAACCCCGAACATACACGAGTTCTTTATAAGAGCAGATAATCATGTAGATATTTTTCTTTTCTTTTTCTCTAAAACCAGAAAACTGTCTTAGCTCTTCAAATTTATTCCATGTTTGTTTTCTGACTGAAGTCACTCCTCCCTCACTAACAGGAAATGAAACCCTTCAGAAACACTGCTCATCAGCTGAGCATCACACAGCCTAGAAGGGGCAGAGAAGTCCTCTCCTACCCTTCTTAAGGGAGGTGATGGACAATGTATTTAACTCCACCAAGTACTCGGATGTACTTCCACAGATCATGAGAAAGAGTATGAAAAGTGAAAGAAAATGGAAAATGAATTAACAGAGTCCTGTTCCTTCTACTCATGAGCCAGTGTACGTGCCAACTTCCAAATAGAAGCCACCGAGCTACCAACATTTTGCTGATGATGAGACTTGCAGCTCATGCCAGCATACCTCACACAAATAAACAGAACCCAAGAGGAGAGAGAGCTCCAGCTTTCACCATCTGATGGGCAACCACACCACAACAAGCCAGTAGCAAGCTGTGGGAGATACAGTCAGCCTGTTCAGAACTATCATCAGAGGGTTTTGCAGTCAACCCAAGAACCTTGGGCAGGAGGCAAGTCACACATCACCTTTGCTTAACCTGGACATACAGCTGGCCATCAAAAACAAGATGCCAGAGATGAGATTTCTCTGAAAACCACAATTTGCTAAAATTAGCAGCTACATGACAGCACACAGTGATACTGCCCTCACTAGCTTCAGCCCTTCCATGCCTTCTTACTTCCCTAAGTACAAACTTAAATGTACTTTATCATGAAAGTTATCATTACTTTATCATGTTACTGTATCATGAAAGTTTCAAAGACACGGTTCCATTTTTTACAAATTGCAATCCAACACTTCTTTTAAAAAGTGTCTGGACTTCTACCATCACTTTGAAACTAACCACCAGTAGAAAGGTGAAAAAGGGATTTTTTTTCCAGGGAATATCCAGTTTTTGCAACTTTCTATAGTTTTCCTTTGTCATACACAAAATTTCTGAAAGCAGGTAAAAACTGGAGGCAGGGTATAACCAGAAACACTTTTTCTTCAAAGTTTTACAGCTGAAGCAATATAGCACAGCAGTAAGACTCTTGGAGTTTTTCATCAAATAATGCTTTTAATTAATCATACTACAAGTAGCTTCTGTAAACACCCTGTTCTTATAGAGTGGTTTTGACCAGGAAACCCACATGCATTTCAAATTGCATTCTGAAATTTAAGGTAAAAAAAAACTATATAATGGAGTATACAGTGTAGGGAATGGAATTGACTTCACTTCCACCACACTATTTTCAAACATTATACAGCATTACTTTACTCATTAGTCCATAAATACCTTTCCCCTATTGAAATTCCAAACTCTTATGCATTTAAACTTTTCTTAACAGCAGTTGGGCTTGAAACCGCCCATTCTCCTTTATGTCATGAAATTTCTAGGTGAAATACCTTTGCTTCGCTCTTGCTTCTTTAGATTCCTCCCTTCCCCAACCTAAGGAGAATTTTCACTTAAGTGGTCTTTAGTAACCTTTTCCATAAACCCTTCTGGTTTTGTTTATTACACTACCAATACTCACAGTCCTTAGTAAGGGACAGCAACTTTTTAGGTTTTTTAAATCCATTTAATAAAGTGAGTTTGTAACACAAGGTGTTAATCCAATGACACAGGGAATTTCATTTTTCTGTTATTCATAGATTCATAGATTTGTAGATTGTTAGGGGTTGGAAGGACCAAGAAAGATCATCTAGTCCAACGCCCCTGCCAGAGCAGGATCACCTATAATAAGTCACACAGGAACGTGTCCAGGTGGGTTTTGAACACCTCCAGAGAAGGAGAATCCACAACCCCCCTGGGCAGCCTGTTCCAGTGTCTGTCACCCTTACCGTAAAAAAGTTTTTTCTTATGTTTATCCTAAACCTCTTATTTTCCAACTTGCTCCCATTGCCCCTTGTCCTAACATTGGATGACACCGAGAAGAGTCTGGCTCCATCCTCCTTACACTCGCCCTTTATATATTTATAGACATTAATGAGATCCCCCCTCAGCCTCCTCTTCTCCAGGCTAAAGAGACCCAGCTCTCTCAGCCTCTCCTCATAAGGGAGATGCTCCACTCCCTTAATAATCTTGGTGTCCCTGCGCTGGACTCTCTCCAGTAGCTCAATGTCTTTCCTGAACTGGGGTGCCCAGAACTGGACACAGTATTCCAGGTGGGGCCTCACCAGGGCGGAGTAGAGGGGGAGGAGAATGTCCCTCGACCTGCTGGCCACACTCTTCCTAACGCACCCCAGGATGCCATTGGCCTTCTTGGCCATGAGGGCACATTGTTGGCTCATGGTCATCCTCTTGTCCACCAGAGGCCCCAGGTCTTTTTCCCCAGAGCTGCTTTCCAACAGATCAGCCCCAGCCTATACTGATACATGGGGTTGTTCTTCCCCAGATGCAGCACTTTACACTTGCTCTTGTTAAATTGCATTAAATTTCTCCCTGCCCAGCTCTCCAGCCTGCCCAGGTCACACGGGATGGCAGCACAACCCTCTGGAGTGTCAGCCACTCCTCCCAGTTTTGTATCATCAGCAAACTTGCTGAGGGTACACTCCATCCCTTCGTCCAGATGACTGATGAATGTATTGAACAGTATTGGACCCAGCACTGACCCTTGGGGGACACCACTAGTCACAGGCCTCCAGCTGGACTCTGCTCCACTGACCACAACTCTCTGAGTTCTGTCCTTCAGCCAGTTCCCAATCCACCTCACTGCACAATCACCCAATCCTCCCTTCTTAAGCTTGGCTGTGAGGATACCGTGGGAGACAGTATCAAAAGCCTTGCTGAAGTCAAGAAATACCACATCAACTGCTCTCCCCTCATCTATCCAACTACTTATGCAATCATAAAAGGCTATCAGATTAGTCAAACATGGTTTCCCCTTACGGAATCCATGTTGACTACTCATGATAAGCCTCCTTTCCTCCACCTTCTTTGAGATGGTGGCAAGAACAAGCTGTTCCATCACCTTTCCAGGGATGGAGGTGAGGCTGACCAGCCTATAGTTACCCGGGTCTGCCTCTTTGCCCTTTTTGAATATTGGAATGACATTGGCCTTCCTCCAGTCCTCTACATATGCTATGCTCCTGCATAAGAAGTACCAAGACAAGTTTCCATATACTCCACTGAGGTTCAAAACCCTCCTGAGAGGCCATTTGCACATTTGGAAGCATGCTCAAGCATACTTCTCCTCTGTAACTACCAAAAATTGTACTAATTAATGATAGCACGGAGAATTTGGATTCACTTTTAGGAAATCTCCAAAATCTAACATTTTCTACTTTGCTCCACATGTAGCAAATCTTCATGAATTGTTATTTGTGGCAACTCTGGAAGATGCCAGCAAAATTCAGAATTTGGCTACCTCCCCAAGTCTGATTTTAAACATCATTTGCACCAGAATCAGAAGTGTTTTCATTAATTTGAAGTTTAAATTCAGCACCAGTCAGACCTCTGTGTGGCTTTTTGTTCTTAAAATAAAACCTTAGTTTCATTTTGAGCCACGTGAAAACTACATGGTGAATCAGCTTCAAGAATAAAATAGAAATATTTAGCTGTTTATGAGAAAGTGATGTAGTTTTAACATTATCAAAACACAATATACATTCCATCTCTTCTCCAAAACATTCCCATCCCCTCTGTCATTTCGTTTGCTATGCTATAAACTAGTGAGTGACCCACTTTTAAGATGCAAGTCCCATTGGTCATAAAGATTTACCAGGAAAAAAAAAAAAAAATATATATAGGGAAAACTTGATTTGGATAGTGTATATTTTAATAATTAATCCATAGTAATTACTCTAAGCTATGTCAAAAAGTCAAACCTGAACAACTGCAGAAATTTCTTTGGATGGTTGGTTTTGGTCTGTTGCTTTTTAAAAAAAAAGTTGTTCTTGTCAAATCAGGTGAAGATAACTGTTGCTGTAGTGAGTGAGGGAGGAAGGCAGCATTTTCAAAAATAAAGCTTTCTTCTTTTCCCCCCCATGTTTTACTTAGAATTTTGAAACTCAAAGATGAGTGGTTTAAATCTTATAAGGAAAGAAGAAACAAGAAGGAAAAAAACATCCATTTTGTGAAATATCCACGCAAAATTGTTTTCCCCAGGCTGAAATCAGAGGTTTTTCTCTCTCTTATAATTTACTTCAATATTGCCACTATGAAAGTTCAAGGAGAGACAATGAACTTTTTCTCCTTGATAGCATTTTGCTGAAAGTCTGCAACACTGATCGAGGAAAAAGATCTACTCTTGCAAAATATCCTGCAAAGGACAACTGTATTAAAATAAAAATCAACATAAACTGTATGTCGTATTACATATTTAGTAGTTGTTTAATTTTGGAAATCTGATAATGCTCATAAAGCATCTTTGCTAGATGACTAATTAGTTGGCATTCAACCTAAAATGATGCCAAACATAGCACATCTCTTGTACGCGTGCAGAAGTGTCTGTAACCTCTCCGCAGAGACTAAATTGCAAAAGGCTACCAGCTCCCAATGATTCCTCTGGGTGCTAATAAATTTAGCTTCCTAACTTACAGAAGTGACCTAACTTATAGAAGGCCTCGTTTATTCCATACACTCTTAAAAAAAATAAAGCACTGATCAACAATGCCAGGAGCTGTCCTTTCAAAAATCACAATCATGCATGTGAGCACTGTATACAGCATATGGGAAACATGTTGGCATATATGTCTGTGTATAAGGATCACATGTATGAAGAAGGTACTTTTGGAGGAGGAAGAAAGTGTTTCGCAACATAAAGCTATGCAAGGATCTCATTCAAACCTGTATAGGAAGCAGCCTATAAAACACTCATTACAGCTTTGGGCTATAGGGTTGTATAGCATTTCTTTTTAACTCTGGATTTGAGTTGGTTGGGTTTTTTTTACTTTAAAGTCTGTGTTTTTAATAAATTCAATCTAGATTACAAAACAACGTTTTATTTCATCTGGATCCTAATGATTTTTGATTCCAAGTCCCTACAGAATAACACCAAAACCAATAAAGAACAGCAAATCTGGCTGCTTCTTCAGCAGCACCAAACTGCATCTTAATAGCCTGGGGAATGAGAGGGGCATGAAACCCCAACATGCAGAGTAGAGGTGAAGGCAAATTCGAGACTCCTCCACTTCTAATTCTTCTACAGCAATTAAGTCTACCACTGCTAAATCAAAGCTCGAACTCAAGCAACTGCGGTAAAGAACCGGTGTGCTCCTGAGCTCTGGTTTTCCCTAACTAGTGAACAGAACCCATCAAAGAGAAGCCTGAGGTCAGGTAAAAGTAAACTTATTTCTATTAGGACCCGATCCGTAGCGTTTAGGGGTCAAAAACTGACAACGGCTGGAAAAATCTGGATGGTAGAGACGTCCCTCCACCCTCACCAAGCCAACGCACACCGGCTTCGGGGCTTGTTTTTTTTTTCCCAGCGCAACAGCAGCAGCCCAAGCCCGGAGTGTGGGCAGAAGCGGGGGCTGAGCCCGGGACCGCCCCAGCGGGGCCCCCACGGCCGGGGTTGCTCAGCCCACCCGGAGCTTTCGGGGCCAAGCTCCGTCTCGCTGCCAGCCCTTCCTTCCCCAGAGGGCTCGGACCCCGGGGGCGGGGAAGGGACACACACACCTTTTCGGTCGGTAACGAGTCGGTACGAGCGGCTGAGCGCTGAGCCGTCCGGCTGCTCCGCTCCGCTCCACTCCGCACACCCCCGCACCCCCCCCACCCCCCCCCCCCCCCCCCCCCCCCCGGCTCCCACCTCCGCCCCGCCCCGCCCGCGGCCCCGCGCTCCGCCCCGCTCTCCCCTCCCGGCCGCGCCGTGGCACAGGGCGGCCGCCGCAACCGTGGTCCGGGCGGCCGCGGGGCCGTGGGATCCGCTCGGCCGCCCGCTCGCCGGCTGCCCGCCTGTCGGTGGAGGTGCGGCGAGGTGGAGCGGCCGTACGGGAAAGGGGGCCGGGGGCGTTGTGGTGGTGGTGGTGACCGCGGCGGCGAAGTCTCCGTTCGTCCCAATCCCAATCATCTCTGCTCCCCACGGAGGGGAACAAAACCAGCAGAAGGGGGGCGGGGGGCGAGGGAGGAGGGGGAACACATCAGTTCCCCAGCGAGGAGGATTTGGGAGCTGGAGGGTCCCTCCGCTTCAGTGTAAGAGGAGCTGGAGGGAGAGGAAAGAGCTCTGACTTAAGGTTAAAACAGATGGCAGCGAGTGGGTTATCCCGGGTTTCTAAAAGCAAAAATGCCAGAATAAGGGAAAGGTTTCACATTGGGTTGGTTTTTTTTTTTTTTTCCCTATAATTAGGAAACAAGACTTGGTGACCCAAATAATTTCCATTATGCAAGGTCCAAGGGATTCTGCAACAATTACATTAAAATCCACTCAGAAGTGCTGCTAGTCTGTCACAGGCTATTGAGATGGTTGGGCAGAGAGGGAGACACGAAGAGAGGGGGGGGGGGGATTGTCCCACACAATAGGTATTGGCAATAAATTGTTCTTCTGATCAAGTGTGCCGCAGGGACAATTCTTTAGGTTTGGCAATCAGCAAGCATGTCAGTTTTTTGAAGAGGACGGTGAAGTTCACCATGCAGGAGCACATAGAGAAGGTATTGTAATTAACCCCGACTAAAGTACTGTCAATGCTAACATAAAAAGGCTTTATTCATTACTTGCTATAGTATCTCCAAGCACTGAAATGTCTGATTATCTTCAAAACTACTGTACACTTGAAGTCGTCATGATTGAACTTCAGAGCTGGTTCCAGCTAGGGTGCCCTTTGCTGATTTCTTTGAAAAACAATTAAAGCTGTGCTTGAAATCCATTTAGCTTGCTGATGCTGTTTATCTTTCAAAAAACTCTGTCTAGGCTGTCAGTTCTGCTTCCAATTTTAAAAGCTCTATTTAGGCCTCTGCAGATTACCAGTCTGCTTCCTGAGATTTTGACAGGATCCTCATCTCCTGACTGCCTTACTCCTGATCTGACTGCCGTACCAAAACGACAAATGCTCTGACGAAATCTCACAGAGTAGGCAGCCCGCCTATGGTTGGCACATGTGCTCCATGAAGTATTTACAAGCCAGGACAATACAGACAGTAAGATGTCACACCAAGGTCACTTCAGCTCCTGTGATGAAGCTCTAGGAGCAGCCTATTTAACTCCACACACAGGTGAAAACCAGCATGCTAGCAAGAGTCCGCTGCCCTGCCTGCATTACCAATCTGATCTGGAATGACAGAAGGATGGATCAGCAACTCTTCAGGAGTCTAATTTCACCAGATCAGATAAATTTGCCCAAGTTAATCACCACTTTTGATCTTCTATAAACTAATGCAATTAATTTTTCTGGACCAGTCTTCTGCTATAGCATGGGCTAAGCCAAAGCGATACTTAGAACTGGCCTCCAGTAGAAGAGAGTGTCTAGTTTTTCTGTCCATTGCAGGAAAAAGTAATCCCTTATTGCAGAACACTGAAAATAATTCTAAGTGAGGTTATCTGATCTAAGAAAGATTTTCCTAGCAGAAGCCAAAATCACAAAACTAAAGCAAGAGCAATAGATGGTAATTGAGAACTGGGAAGAATCCTGCTGGCTAGTCACAGACACAGAACAAACCACAGCTCTACAGCACTGCCGCTTCTAGCAGCTGCCATGGAAGAAAGCCAGCAACACTCAGGCAAAGCTGGGGACACCCTTGGGTTTAAATTGTTTTATTACCTTCTGCATATGTATAGACACCTGTGCAAACTGAAATAGAAAAGTCGAGTGATATTCACCGGTAATGATCTCCCCACATGAATGTCCTGAGAAATGGTAACACTCAACCCTCTCTCAGATCCATACCTGGAGTCATAAGGAACATGGGTGTCTGTTTCAGGTAGAAATCAAAGAAACTCAGTTATCTCCCTTCCAGCAATTTTAGGAATGCAGCTGTTCTTTGAATGATTCCCAGGATCTTTAGAACAAAGAATAGTATTATTGATACTTTTTGTCTCTTCAGAACAAGTACTTCAGTAAAGGTAACATGAGGTTGAAAGATTTGTGGACATGCCATGCCAGGGCACCAGGAAAGAAGGACTCATGGCTTCTAAGAAGATGCTTATGTTGTTTTTACTAAGAAAAGGTAAATATAGTGCTCTTCTGTCACACCCTCCCCCAAAAGGTTGTATTGATGTAGGATCTAGGGCCATCTGGGTGCATTTACTCCCTACAAGTTCTAAACCTAAGTAAGAAATCACTTCCTCTAAACCTAGAAAATTATTTCTAACACTTCTCAAATGTATCAGTGATTAATATTAATTAATATTAAGATTAATTAGATACAGTAATGACTATCAAGAATGCAGTGAGATTAATACCAAAACCAGACATTTTGTCCTTTATATCTGAAAATCTGTGTCATTTGTATATTGCTGAAACTTGTACAAAACTAGGCTTAAAGGAAATATAAAAGAGTTCCAAGTAACAGTCATGTAAGCCAGATATATCAGCTTTGAGTACTTGTTTATACTTTCTGATATATGCCTTGCCCTGGATAATTTCAACAATTTTTTTAACTTACATATTAAGAGATATTCTATATCCTTTTGTAATGTATTTGTAGCATAGACACATACAGAGATTCCCAGGGTTGTTCTTTGTCACCAGCACATGTATCCTGATTTTAAAAATACTGTTTCAAGTGTTCTTTGATCACTTCAAAGAATTTCTAGTTTATATCATCTCTCTAAAAGAACATGATGACTCCAAGAATGATTTAGTGGTCACGGGCTGGATTGATGGTCCCTTGAAATGTTTGCTGAATTCAGCATTTTCTCAGCTTCTCCAGTTTTTATCACCAAGATTTCTCCAAAGATATCGCACCCATCATGGACTATTGTAAGAAGGGGGCTATTTTTGCCCAGCTCCATATGCTCAGAAAGCACTTGAATATCTTAAATAGATTTTTTTTTTTTCTTTTTCATTTTTTTTGATGGCCCTGTGCTGATGTATCCTCCTAATGATTTTCAATGAAGCAGACATTCTGGCCATGTCTCAAAAGCAGTTTTATCCAAAGCTACAGATCTTCAAGTATAGCTTCATCATTTTTCATTTATCACAACACAGAGAAGCAGGAAAGTTCCTCATCACTCTTCACACTTCTACTTTATCACATTAAGTGTAAAGAAAAATGAAGTAGATACTTTTCTTGCAGAAGGCATTATCCAACCTTTCCATGTTGTTTTTTTTTTGTAAACTATAGGCTCCACCAACTTTATGGGTTATATAGGTAGGTCATAGGTTACATCCTTTTCCCCAGCAGATTTCATCATTCAGCTGATTTTGAACTGATTTTGTCCTGGCATGAATTGCATGAAGACAGCCAAGCTCATATGGAGAATACTGGGGAAATCTTTAATGCCCAGCTATATATTGCATAGTTAGAAGCCTGCAACAATTAGAAAAGAAGACATAAAACTGGGCTCACTGCCAAGCACATAAATATTTCTTTATCCAAATAGCTAAGTCATTGGTTTCTTGGACTTTTTACAATTTCTGCCCATAACAATAGCGTTTCTTACAGTCTCAATTAAACAGCTTGTCTTCACATACATGCTTTTTAAAGGTCAGGGGTTGGATGTCCATTCTTTCTGAATATCTGAAAATGTATACCCCAATCCTGTTCTTGGTAGATGACCAAGAAAAGATATTGATAACTTTTCTGTACAGCTAACTACTGGGTTTTTCACTCCCCTCCTTGCAGCCCTTCAAGGGTGCAAGGTGTCTTTCACTCCCCTCCACTCATGCATCCACACACACAGTAAAGAGATCATGGGAACATACAAAAAACCTACCATGTAAGAAATCTGCAGCAGAGCAGGAGCTTAAGCCTGTTGTGTCCCATGTCAGTTCTCTAATCACCACCTCATCTGTGCCCTCAAAGCACATTATAACCTCTGTGTAAAACTAAACCTGCAGCTGGCCCAGCTTTGCTTCACGTCCATGGCCACAACTCATACAAAACTGCAGGAACTGATGCCGACAAGCATTTAGCTGTGTATTTTTTCCTCTGACATATGGTATTTACAGGATTGTTCTACAGTACCATGGTTATTTTAACACACATGTCCTTGATTGCTGGAAATACGGCTATAAAATCCTCCGAGTACCAAATATATATATATATATATATACACACACACACATATATATTGCTATTACTGATTGCAATAGAGTTCGTGTGGCTTTTTCTAGTGATTGACACATGGATCTTTAAGAAGGTAAACTGTGAGCTCCATATTTAAGGGGACCTCTGTTCTACACACAGCAATGGAAACATGTTTGTGGAAACACTCACTACAGGAACAGACAATCTGGGGCAGAAAGTGTTCTCAGCAAGAAAACATCAGAGAATTTTTGTCCCCCCATCTCTCATTTCTCATCTAACCCTACTGCTTCCCCAGACCTCACACTCATATAGTCAGGCACATCACTGACCCATGTCACATCTGCAGCAGGAACCTAAAAATGCAAGGGCTATCAAAGCAGTCACAGCCACCTCCTCAGTGGCACAGTGGGGAACAAAGCAGATCTCCTGACTTCTGTCTCTAAAATGGGCATCCCCAGAAAACTATGATAAGATCTCTTCTAAAGGCAGTACATGGCTGTCTCTGAATCATCGAGGTGAAGGACATGGCAGCCAGGGTTGTGGGAAGGAATCTGAGAAGTCACTGCCCTGTACCCTGCCTTCTCCAATCAGGGCTGCAAAGTTCAATATGAAATGTGTCAAAAATTTTGCTTGCTCCAGGAAACAGTAGCAAACCTTCTGTAGGTCCAGCAGCAGGAAGAGCAGAGAGAGAGGCAGGGGGCTGAGGCAGGGGCAGCTCCTGGGGCTGCTGTAGCTCAGAAGGAGAGGGGAGGAAGGCTGGGTCTTCCCACCTGCAGTGTCCTTCAGGTTCCTGCTTTCAGGCAGAGCCTCCTGCTTTGCCACCAAGTTTTAAGATAGATGCATCCTACTCCTAGTCCCTGCTCCCAGAGGCAAGCAGAGAGCAGAAGCACCAACAAACTGCCTCCTTGGAGCTCTTCCTGTTCCCAGTCATTACATGTCTATTAACCCTGGAAGTATATGAGTCATGGGCAGATACCTGGGGAATGAGTTAAATATGCCATGGGAGCCGCTCCTTACTCACACTGAAGTCATTGGCATCAGCTCTAGTGATTTTCTGCTTGCCTTCATGGTCCTTGGCTTGCCCAAGTCTCTCAAAGGCAGGAGAAGTCTTATTTTTCTTAAAAAAAGAGAGGAGGCGAGTAGCAATGTCTCAGGATTGTACAATGAAGGAGAAAAATCTGAAAATCTGACCTAGGTGTTTTACAAGATAATGTATAAAGAACCCCAAATCCTGCAGGCAGATAAGCAAAACTGAGACTTCTGAACCTCATGACCTCTGTGGGACTGACTTCTTATTCTCAAAGTCTCGGGCTAGCAGTACTGATGAGGCTCTGTTTATGCTGCTCTTCTCTCACGTTACCATGCTGGGGCATTGGTGCAACATTGCCTCTGCACTGACAACTGATGTTCAGTTAAGAAGAGACACTTTGCTTTGGTTCAGTTCCCACTACTGCTCTCTTTGCTGATGTCAAGTACACACACTAAAAGAGAGACCTTCCTTTCTACCTTGGAAGAGATACATCCTTTTTTTCATGACATTTTAAGAAATATTATGGCTCCCGAAGAAGTGAGGCATACAGTCATCTAAAGGTGTTCTGTATTGACCTTCTCACAAGGGATAGCTTGCGTAGCTGTACAGCAACTGTTGTCAAAACCTTCCTTATAATGATAACATCCCTGTACTAAATAACAATATCAGCATCCATTTGTTAGGTAGAAAATATTCCCTCTAAAATGTTTTAGTATAAAAACAAACAGAATTATTTTTTATGCAAATAGATCTGCCAAGCAGACTTTTGCAGTGGCCCAGGGGTCTGTAAACAGCTGAGAAAATTGGCATTTAGAGCCGTACTTGTGAGCTCTGCTTGCAAAGGCAAAAGTTGCCATTGTGGTAATACACTTAATCTACAGAAGACACACAACCAGTCTGCTCTTCATTACCATCTGGTGGCTGTTGGATGGAGTGGCACTACTCACATGTCAAAAAGTTGCTGAGGGGAATTCTCATATCATCACCAGAGAGGAAAGGGCACTGTAGCAGCCACAGGCAGCACAAGGGAGCTGATTTCGTCTTACAGATACTGATGCAGAAGCATCAGGCCCAGAAAGCACTGATAAAATGAGCAGGTGAAAAGAGAAAATTTAGAAGCATCTGGTCATACTTCATCATTTCATCAAGTAATTTAAGGTGTACCTGAATACAATTTGCAAGGAGCTAAGAACTGCTTGGGAAGTGTAGTGCACTGTTCCCTTCCACTGACAGTAATGGCAGCTGAGACCATTTGGCAAGATCAGGTATCTTGTTAACCACTTTTAATAACTAGTTCCCAGATCTCCTTCACTACTTACGCAGAGAGGTATCTCACAAGTGGTATCCTAACAGGGGACATGCTGTCCTCAGTGCTAAGCAAGAAGAACATAATCCCATTCTGCAGCTCTATGGGAAGCTAGCTCTCTTCTTGTACAGTTCATGACCTCCACTGTATAGTTTCTTCCCCTCCCCACAGTGTTTTCATCAAATGGAAACGGCAGTGTTATTCACCTTGGAAGGGAATTTTGGAAGTCATCGGTCCAATCTCCCTGCTCAAAGCACAGCGAGCCTCAGTTAGACCAGGTAGCTCAGGTCCTCTGAGGTTATCCTCACCCTTTTCAATCTTCTTGGAGTATTTCTTATGAAGGAAGGGTGATCTGCTGTTACATCAAGTGAAAGAAGTACAATACTGATGAAGTACAATACCCCTTTGCTTTTACCTAAGTGTACGGATCAACAGATAATTTATATATAGTGACAAGTTCACTCTAACTATTTTGCAACCATAGAAATATAACCTCTTGGCCATAGTCACAGAGGGTGCTAGTCTAGATACACCATGGATTTGATCCAGCGCAGCTGCAGCATCTCTTGTCTTATGCTCCAAACTTAATTTTTCAAGAATAGCATGAAATGAAATAAAATAAATCCATTACTGTAATTATAAAATTCACAAAGCATAATACACTTAAACCGAAAAATAATTTTATGGTTCAGTTGCTTTTTACCTTTAAAGAAGATGCATTCTTCTGTTACTTTCCCAGCTCTGACACTGATTTCTGTGACCTTGAACAAGCTGTTTAGGACAAATCTTCTCAACAAGTGTAGCTAATACTAAGTGCATGAACAAATATGAAGGCTTTTACATGTAAGAGTGACCCAGATCTTGTAAAGGCCAAATACCCAAATCTTAATTTAAAATTTTGATCCCCAGGCCTTCATATCTGTGTTTCCTGTTTTGTACATTTTAGAGGAGACTTACATATGTTGCGGGGATATTTGAAGCTCTTAATTAGTTCAAATGCATGCAGTGGCTTAAAAATGCAAATTATATAAATACTAAGTATTAATATCAAGTAGGTCAGTATTTAACCAATATTCATGTCCTTGTTAGTTTAGAGATTTTGTCGACTTTGTGTCTCATTTTGGGTGTTTAATACATAATCAGCTTTATAAATATTTCTCTGCTGGACACAAGCATCAGAGTACATGAGATTAACACTATCTGAGAAATAAACACTCCTTAGCCAATACACTGTCTACATGAACAGGCCTCAAGTCACCTCTGTGACTTCTTAGCCCACTTAGACATAAGAAATGAAGGACTTCCACTGCTGATAGTGAAAACAAGCTTGAAAACAAGCCCAGAGACCAAAAAGGAAGATGAATATTTTACAGAGACAAATATACAATTCTGGAATGAAGACTTAACAAGTTGAATGGTTTTAACAAGACGGATGACGTCTCCACTCACAAGCGCTCTTTCTTATGGAAAAACATCTGTGTCTTCCCTGTCTTACTACTCCAGAGCAATACATCTTTTCCCTGCTCTGCAGTTCAGCATGCAGCCAAAACAGATGAAGTACAAATCTACCCTGATGTAGACACCAGGGTCATTTAAGTCCCATTCCAAAACTCATTGAAGTAAACTAAAAACGTGCCACACACTCTGGGGACTCTGGATCAGAACCAGTTGGCATTTTTCATTCTATGTCCCTGATTTACTATGGCGTTGAGTATTTCTCTATATTTATAATATTTTTATATATTTATAATGCTCTTATAGCCTCACTGTTGTGGTTTTCATCCTATTATACAAATGTTCTAATTCCTCAGTTCCTCATCTGACAGACAGGCAGGTGATATTTTACCTTCATCAAAGGGGCGTCGAGAGGAATTTGCTTTGGCTACCACTCTTGTGGCCAGAACCTCAGACTGGTTTGACACAGAGACAATACTGAAACGCATTTGCAGATTTTCTGAAATTAAAACCTTGATAATATCCAGAAGTAAATGGTTGATAATTGATAATATCCTGTACTAAAATTTAAGCTGTAACATGCTAGGTGAAGGGACAGATACTCTCTGAACCAAGGAACGAGCCACTTAAGGAGACACTTCACAAGACAAAGGAAGACACAACAGAGAGGTTAAGAATATGTGAAGTTAACTCTTGGGAAGGATCAAAAAATCATCTCTTACAGTAGGAAGAAATGAGAGGGAAGTGCTTCCAAATTATAAAATTAAGTCTAGTCTTGATATTTCTTCATTTGACCTCTGCTGCCCATGAAACTATGTCTTCTTTCAACCTCTTTCACTTCTGTCCAGAGACAATACTATAACATATCTGAAGGTAATATTGTTGACATTACAGAAATGCTTTCTGCTGCTCACGGAAGCAAAGGGATGCTCCCTCACTCCTTATTTCACTATTTACTGCTTCACAATTGTTCAAGTTCTGCTGATTGCCCTAAAAGGGGAGCCGGGATGGTTTTGCTCTTGGAGGTGGGTTTGAAGGCAGCCACAGACAATTCATTCTTTTTTAAAAGGCATGAACAGTGAATAAACCAATACTCCCTGATGTTTAACCATCCCTCCTGCAGCCCTCTTCTCGGAGCAGTTATCCCTTTGAGATTCCCTGTGCTCACCACTGCAGTGGCAAGAGGAATCTCTACTGCACATCTTTACCAGCCCTCTGTGTTCAATTTCTTTTTTCTTCCAATTCATATCTTTGCACTTATTTTAGGCTTTATTTTAGGGTTCTTTTTTGACTAGCTAAAAACAGCACAAATGACAGGGCATAATATATTTCTCAGTTTATGGACAGCTTCCAGTGACTGCTGCCAGCCCACACAACATACATAAATCATGGATTTTAGACCTGCACGCCTGCATCAGTTAAAGAGATAAGTAAAATTACTTGTTGTCTTACACCTCCCTGTTGACAAAGTGACTCCCAGCTGAAGAGATTCACATGTGCTCTTTATTTCAGCAAGAAGCATCTATCTTGCTCATCAAGTGTGCTCCTGTGACAAGAAAGGATTGTGCAAGCAGCTGTTGTGTAGGACTATCGCATTTGTTAAAATCGTGCCCACTTTGTTTTCTCCCAGCGTAGGTATGACTATACATGGCAATACATATCTAATGCTGGCATTTTCATGGCTGTAAATCTACTCAACAGAATTCCAGGGGAATTTGCCATCAGCAAAGAAATCAGGCTGTTAAGTTTTCAGTCTGGCAGCTTTTATTGTTCTATTTTACTGTTTTGCTAATAATCACTTTTAAATGTGAGAGGTGAAATATTTTGTAAACATATTCTGGAAATATAATGCAAATTTTCCTTGTTTGTCCCTGGAGGTTGCAGACAACCTTGATAATGAGTATAAATACGAAATGCCTACCTTTTGTGAGGCAGGTGCAACAGCAAGAGGAAAAGAACTGTTTCTATTTGGCTCTGTTCTAGCTTTTGCTCTTCAGGGTCTTACCATATATAGGCACAACCTCTTAAAGAACAAGTACTACAAAATCTCAACCAAAATGTCTGTTTCTTTCCTTAGTGAACTTGGCTGTTGGAGGAGTATGTAATTAGGAGGCAATGCATTAAGGATACTTTCAGGCAGATCTGATTTTAAAACTGGACGTTCTGGCCAACGGAGAAGGCCCACATTCACCACGAGTTTTCATCCCAAATCAAACTTGAGTCGAAACTCCAAAACTTCTAACATAAAACTATTTAGGACCTTCCTTCAGTCTCCTCAGCAATGTAACACAGCAAATAAGCAGGGGCTACTGGAGATTAACAAGGAATCTAGAACTACAGTTTCCATGGAAGAACCACAAACCATAAGCAGAGGCAGAAGGTGATGTTGCCACCCTTTAGAGTAACAAGATCAAAACCCATTTGTAAGTGGATGGGGAAGTTACCTAGCCTAACTCCTGGTCAACTGCAGAGCTGAGTTCATCTGCTGTTCTGAGCTGCCCTAACCTCAAAGATAGATGCTTTGAAAGGAGTATCTTTTAATTCTATATTTCTTAGGAGTAAATAATGCAGAAATCTACCTTTTCTCAAAGAAAAGTTCATTTTGATTAAGTATGTTCTTTCTTCTTGCTGATGAAGGAATGCTTTGATCAACATGCTTAAGTGAAAATACCCCCAGAAAAGTTGTTTCTGTGAGTGAATTCAGCCATTTTGTCTCTACTGCTAGAAGCAAACAAGCTAGGCTCTTGTTTATGTGACTCATAGATTCAGAAGTGTTCTTAGCGAGTGCATCACATCACTGAAATGGGACAAAGAGGCACATTGCATTCTAGTGGCTCAGTGTGGTAAAATACTTCTAAGAATACTACTTGTATTTCTCTATGCACTACTTTTAAAAGAACTTGTTTAATCTGACAGTTTAAATAGGGTTTTGTACTGATCTGCTTCAGAAAACAACAAAAAGGCAAAGCTGGAGAAAATTAATTTAGTTTATCAGAAAAATAATTTCTGGGCTATTTCAGTAATGGTGTTTCATTTCTTATACTGAAAAAAACCCCAATATACAAATAAAGACAGGACTGTCTCTAAAATGAATAAAAGTAAAGGTCTCAATCCTAAAAATATATACGCTATTTAATATGGTATGCATCAGCCTGCTGAAATTAAGGGAGCTGCTTGCAATGGAAAGGTATATTTGTGCTCAGTTTCTATAGGATAATAAATCAGGTATTAGTTCTTTCTGTCCTGCTTCTGACATCTCAACAGCACTGACAAACCTCAGTTTTTAGGCACTATATAAAAGGAAACACCTGAAACAGGAATCATAACAATATCACGCTTCATATATCTCTTCTTTAAATATTTACTTAAAACCAGCCTCTGCAGTCATGTCTACAACTGCTTTCCTTTTTTTTTAGCAACACTTAGGACTACTGGCTGGTAGTTAATATGCTCACTGTGGTCACTAAACTATACAAATTTATACAGACTAGCCGCTGCCTTCACCTTCTTCATGCCTGTCTCAATACTTGTTGAATATCTTCCTAACTTATCCTGGATGATTTGTTCTCTGAAGCCAGGATTGTCTTTTTTTGATAATCACTATAGCATCTGGCACAAAGACCTTAATCTTAAGCCTATACTACTTCTCTTGAGCTAGCATCAGAGGAAGAAGGGGCTTTTGAGTCTTCCATACCTGGGATGAAGAACTTGGAAGGTCAATAGAGTTGATTCCCACAGGTAGTGAGGAGGTGGGAAGGAAAATGTACTGTCAGGGGCAGTTCTGTCATTAGGCATGCACTGCTGGACTTGCACGTCTCAAGAGGAAGCAAATTCTGTAATGTTAAGAAAGGCTGTTGGATGAGCAGTGTAGACACAAGGCTGGGAGATCTAAAAAGGGATTTCAACTGACTGTTACAGATGTTCATCTGACATGATTAAAGAGTGACTAAGTTACCCTGGCTGTAGATACTATAGGACAAAGAGAATCCTATAGCTCTTATTATACATACTCTTCTCATTTTGATTATTAGAGTATAACTTAAATTTTGATATTTACTATTAATTAATGCACTAAGAAGATCTTAATTGATCTTGCAGAATATGAAAAGAGGGATAAAAATGAGGCACAAAGAGCACATGAATTTTGACCTGTACCTTTTTTATTTCCTGAAGGAAGGGTGAGAGTGCAGAGGCTTACTGAGAGACCTGAAGGAAAGGGAAAAGGTTGGGGGAGTGAGGTGCTCTTCTCAGTGCAGCACAGCATTGCACTGTCTAAAGATCCCAGGATGAAGCACAGGTTTAGTGTCTCCACAGCACTTCCCGATCACTTAAACAGCCTTCCCACTGCATTTAAATCCCCAAAGCACACTAAAAGTATCTCCAGTTTGCCATTTTCTGCCATCCAAGAAGACTCCTCACAAGCTGTATTTGACTCAAGGGATTACTTTAAGTATAAAGTGACAATTACGACTAAGCATATGAGTATGACCTATTTTGTTACCTGCCTGTTTTCTCTAAGTATAAACACTAGCAGTGTTTGGTTTTTACCTATAAAGGTAGTCATTTTACAGTTCCTTGGTTTCATTTCATAGTTTTCAAACTCAACTGTTTACCTTACTTTTTAAAAATATGATCTAAAATTTTGAATATGCCAGTATAGTTACTGCAAACTGTCACCTACTCTGTGACATGAAAATGCATGAAAAATGCATACCCATCCTAATTCTCATTTTTTCTTTTAGCTGAAGTGTATGCAGTATGAAAAGTCACACAGCCAAGCACAGTGAGGCACACATGTCTGACAATGAATAATCCAGAGAGCCTGAGCTCAGTTTCCTGTTCTGTTTTCTGTGCACATTATTACCCTGTAATGCAATATTGCTAATTAATGATGCTTCTTTCATACTTAACACCAGTCCTGCTTCTGGCGTGTGGATGGTGTTCCTATTGTCACAACAGTTCTCCCAACTGCCTGGAAAACTGGACACAGATTACAAGTGTCCTATTTCCAATTACTCAAACCAGTCAGTATTACAAATATCAGTGTTTCCAGTCATCATCTCCACATACGAAGTGCACAGTGTGAGGCATACAGCTCTCCTGCTCTGTTTTGAGCACAATCACAAACACACACCTTTCCTCATTCCACACTAGAGAGATATTGCATAGTGTCTTGGTTTGAAAGACAGGTATCTGCCAAGGGAGGCAGGAGTCCCCCTTGGAATGGCAAATGCAACCCCCTCCCCTCCGAATGCTTATAATTTTGAAATTAAGGGGCTTTCAGGCAAAGATGAGGAACAGGAATAACAGTTCTTTACTAAGAGAGATATTGCATAGTCATCACTTTTGTAATTTTTTTGTACTCACATGTTCATTAAAAGTTGTGGTCTCCCTTCCTACAGATCTTATCCAATGGAGAATACAAAAAAAAAAAAAAATCTCCTTTCTTTTCCAGTGATCTTGGATTCTTTTTTATTACTCAGTATTCTCTGAGCAGGACATTATCTTTGTACTGTGCCTCTTTGCCATGGTCACTCATTGTGGATGTCACCTGTTCTTTGTGGAAGAGGTTGTTAAAGAGCTGCCAAAAGCAAGAATTGTGTCACAAGGAATATTTTTATCAAAATTATGACAGAATTCTTCCACATTCAAAAATGTGGAAGAAGGTCTGGAAAAACATACTATCTTCTGCAAAGAAAGCAAAACTTCAAGTTCTTAAACTTCAGATAAAACTATAGAGCATTCCAGTTGGTAACACATGGGAGAGTGGAAGTGCTGCTGTTAAGAATTCCTGGAAGCAATGGAAGGCAAGTCTCAGACATGTTTCCATCATCTCTCCCTTGGGGAAAAAAAGGACCCTTCTCACCATCCCTGCCGTGGCAGTGTAATGACATGCAGGTCTTCCTTCGTGTGGTTATTAAAAGTACCATATAGACCCCTTTGTTCCCAAGCCCCAACTATTGAGGGATATCTTCAGTAATGTCTCAACTTACCAGGATATTTGCAGTTGTTTCAGGACCCAGGTTTAGAGCCCAGATGTCACCAATGATCAAGCTGAAGAAAACGGAGCTGAATTCCCATAGCATGCCACCTTTGGGAAACAGTCAACCAGTCAGTAGTCTTCTTTTTGGGATTCTCAGTGGACAGACCTCACTGCTAGTACAGATGCCAGAATGGCTAAGCTGGGAGAATGCTCAGAGGAACCAGCTTGCTGAGGAGAACATACTCCTTACCCTCCCTGGAAGTACTTTTGTTGGGCTGAGGCATCCCGAATGGCAGGAGACCTGCAGGACATGTTTACCTTGTGTCTTTTCCAAACAGATGGCAAGCTCCAGAAATGCACCTAAAACATTTCAACCACCAATGGGCATTCAGTCCAGGTACCAGACTATAGCTAGTTTGAACTAAAGCTGCCCTTAAATGTACAGAGAATGAAGAATTCATACAGAATAAACTTCTGCACTTATGCCTTAAGACAGATTTTGGCAGGCCATAGAAAGCAGTGCTCTCCCTTTCATACAGGCTTACCTGACTTTCAGGTGGCTTATGACAAAACTAAAACTATGGGAAATAACTCTGCACACCATCAAGAAGTAAAAGGGGATGTATAGTCCCATGAAAAATCCTAAGTCAGTGCTTCAGAGGAACCAGGTAACTTTATTATGGCTGTTTTATACAATTCTGAATAAAATGATCCTTTTTGGTAAACTTCTATGGGCTTCTAAAAGTGCTATACCCAAGCCACACCAATTATAATTAAACACCACTAAAATATACTAATCACAATTAGTAAATTTAAAAAAAATATTTCAGAACAGCAATGCTAAAGTACTATCAAGTTTATCTGGGAGAGCACATTTTTCAGCAAATAAGGACTAAAATAGGAGGAAATCAAAGATCTGTTTAGTGTAGAAGCCCTCAAAGTTAATTGAAAATATTTATTATAGTGTTAAAAACCATCAATAAAATAATTATTTTCATAAACTTGTACTGTCACAGTTACAGGAAGTAGGTGTGAGAGTGGAAGACTCCCGTGGTAATCTCTCAGGAAATGTATTGTGCTCCTTTGCCAAGAATGACCAGTTTGCATAGTAATGTGCACTGTTAAAATGTTCAAAAATATCACTAGATTTTGTGTCACAATCTATTTCAATATTCCCGCATTTTCAAGTACCGTGACGTATTTCAACCATGAAAGCATCACCAAAAGTCTGCCGTTTCCCAGAAATACATCTGCACGGCACCGTAGGAGCCTCGAAAACATCAAATACGCTTCTCAAGGTCACCTCACGCAGCATTGTAGAGCGCACAGATGAGGTGGGTTGAATTTGAAAGGGATACATGTTTTCTCGGCTGGAGCCACTGTGCAGGCAAACGGAGCGGCGCGGTGTAAGTCACTCACTGTTCACAGGGCTGCGAGTGGGCAGTGCGTATCACTGCTCACACAGGCAAGATCAATGACTTTGCCTGAAGTACAGCAACTAAAAATCTCTTGCGCTGTCCAGCCCACGGCAAGCGGGTCCTCCGGCGGCACAGCTCACGCGGCAAACCTGCGCAAGGAGCCGCGCAGCGCTGAGCGGATGCAGAGTTCAGCCTTCATAGCTGCACAAAGTACTATTTTCACCAAACCCGTGCCATTTTTTCCGAATTTGCCAATTCCTTTCTATGTTATTACTAGCATCAGAGCCTATCGGTGCGAATTGTCACCAAAAAAAAAAAAGCGCCCTCAACAATTGTTTATTGTCTCTGGACGGGAAGCGGGGATGGCCGCACCCGGCCCTGGCAAGCCCCTCACGGCAGCCCGGGGGCTCTCGGTTCCGATCCGCCCGGCCGCTTGTCCTCGCCGCCGGCACCTGTTGCAGCGGTGCCGCTGCCCTCAGCCCCTCCGCGGCGTGGGGCGGAGTGTGGGTCCCGGTCGTGCCCGGGGCAGGGGCCGCCGCGCGCAGAAGTGCGCCCGGGGGGCCGCGGCGCCCCGCTCCGCGCATGCGTCTGGCTGTCGGGAATTTGTTGCTCCGCTCCGCACCAAGTTGCAGTCCGCGGTTCTTCCCCCGTGAGGTGGCGGCGGCAGCAGCACCGCGGACAAGGCTGGGATGGGGTGGGCGGCGGCGAGGCGAGACGGCCGGCGGGCCCTGTCGCTGCCGCTGCTGCTGGCTGTGGCGTGCGCGGCGCGCAGGTGAGCGCCGCCGGGACGCGGAACGGACGCGGGCGCGGGGCCGCCGGGCCTCCTCCCTAACTCGCCTGTACTCCTTTCCGCAGCGCCGACGGGCCCAGCAACATGTCCTACGTGAAAGAGACGGTGGACAGGCTGCTGCAGGGCTACGACATCCGCCTCCGGCCCGACTTCGGAGGTGAGACACGCACCTTCCCCCGCCCCTGCCCCCCAGGCTCTCCCCGCCGGCTAACGGTGCCTCCCGCTCCTCCCGCAGGTCCGCCCGTGGATGTGGGCATGCGGATAGAGATCGCCAGCATCGACGTGGTCTCGGAAGTCAACATGGTGAGTGACCGCTGGGCCGGGCCGGAGGATGCTGCCGCCGGTTCCCCGGCACTCCCGGCCGGAGCACTGGAGCCCCCGGCGGTACAGCGCCGCCTGCCGGCCGCGGTGGAGCCCCGCTCTGCTCCGCTCCGCGGGTGCGGGGGCAACCAGAGCCCCGGCGGGGCGAGCTCGTCCCCGCCTGCAGCACCAGCCCCGTGGGGGCGGGCTGTAAGCTGCCGGGCGCCTGGCTGCGGGCGGGCTACCTCCCGAGCGACATCACGTGCTGTAAAATACCCGAGCGCATCGCGGTTGCTCGCAGAAGTTATTTGGGTTGTTGAGGTAATATTCGGATGCCTGAATTGGCACCCCAGAAGCGCTGCCCGCCTTCACCAAAATACCTGCTAAAGGTTTGAGGTTCTGGGTTCTGCTTGCGCTGGTTTGCCCATTGCATTGTCAACAGCTGTCTTCAGAAATGATGGAGTTTCTTGAGCTGTAGCGGCAGATAGACAGATGCCCATTTTGTTCATGTTAAGTGATTAAAGAGTTAAGACTCTTCACAATCTAAGGGTGTTGAGTAAAAGGTGCAAAAAGAAAAGAAAAAGGGGCTTCTAGAAAACACTCCCTTGTAGAAGGGAACAAAACCCCCAACATTGCAGATTAAATACATAAGGACGTTTCCTACCCAGCTATCAAAATCAAAAGAGAAGTCTGCTAGCTACAGGTGTGAAACATGCTGCGTTTTATTTCAGTTCTGCTGCTGGAAGGAATGCTAATAGACATGCAGGCTTAAAGAGAAAAATCTATCTCCATAGTGCTTGCCTAGTTTGACAGCCTTTTCCCAGAAGAACACGAAAGAGCAGTTACAAGCCTGAACATTTTACAAAATTATGTTTGATTAGCATGCACCATGGGCATTTTGCTCTCGTTCTCCTTTGATTATGTTTGGGTTTGTATTAAAATCTAGGATGCTTACTTTCTATAGGGGAAAACAGGCTTAGTTAAAAGAAGATAGAAAACTTATGTTTCCATCCCGATCAGCAGTTTATTTCACTCAAAAAAGGTGATATTTGCTTATCCAAAGTCATTTACCCAAGAATGGGGAGTTTTTTCCTTGCTTTATTACTTAATAGTTGTCACTAAAACAATCTCTTCAGTGATTGTTTTCATTCTCATATTTATTTTTTTCCGTTGTTTGTTATATATACACAGTTCCTGTTTGCCTGTAACTGTTCTATTTGCTTATGAATGTATTTGGCAGAATGGGGAGGAAAGAAGATTAGTCACATGGCATGTAGCATATCAGGCTCTGCAGAGTGCTAATAACACACAAAACCAACATTTTTCAAGTTTCAGCTCCTGGGTTCCTGCTTTTGTACTTTCAGGGAGAAATGAGGTAGGGACTGTGCAGATGAGGCAGGAAAAACAGAACATAGACCTTATCAAAACAGTTGAAGGGCAGATCTTCCCCTGCTCTAAACTGTTTCTACCACCCTTTAACAGAATTGCTACCTCTGCAAAGTGGTACACCCTGGGAAGGGTAAATGCAGAACACACCATCACCAAGGTACCTGCTCCAGAATGTACCTTGTAAAGTCTCAACACCTGAGAGACTGTAAACTTGGAGGGGAGGGGATGTGACTGTTTCCAGTGACAATTCCATAGGATACTAATTGCATTACACTACCTCACAGCACTCCTGCTTAGCTTTGATAATGGATCCAGAATGCAACTTTCTCCTCCATTCCAAAGCTTGCTCAGACCCTGGAAAACTGTAATTTGAATTTCCTGCTTTTTCATCAAGGGAAGTTACATGTTAGATGGATTATTTCACTAAGCACCGTGTGCTAGGTGGCAGCTCAGTTAAGACTGGTCAAAAAAAGTAGAAAGATGTTTTCATTTACTAAAGTGCCACATTTCTCACAGTGGAAGGAAGCATCTGTTCCCAGGTATAGCCAGTAGACCATTTCTTAAGGGAAAAGCCAGTAGACCATTTCTTAAAGCAAAATATAGAAAACAGTCTCCATTCTGAATCGATCTGAAGGGCTTTGCCATATCACAAATGCTTAGCTGTACGTACCCCTGTCTAGGGTGTTCTTTAATGCAAGGTCTTTGTTGTGTTGCTAGAGACTGTTGCATAATCTCTTGGAGAATGATGAAAAGTTTCATCCATCATCGCAGAAATGAGGGGATCAATATCTTGGGTTGAGGAAAAAAAATGTCTACCTAGCGGAATAATGCTTTATTCTGGTACTTTTTCTAAGAATCACAGCCTTGAAATGCTTAATGGTGCAGCAACCTGTGAATCATTCGCCTTCTTTCCTTTCCTTTAAAACTGTTATCTTGTAGATTATTTTTTTCTTTGTTTAGTCAGAGCTACCGTTCTGTGGCTTCAGAGCCAGAACTGTTTACCAGACAGTGCTAGTTTATAGCTTCTGTTGTCTGTAAGGCAGTTTTGTTGCTAAAGGACAAACAGTAACATGAACAGAGAAAGAAACACAGTCATTGTGTGAGCTCCTTCTGGCAAGAGAGTCTGGTTGGACTGTACCAGAGCTCTATTCAGTCAGTCTCACCCTAGCACTATTGGAGAGTTGTCTCATCCCTCAGATCTCCTTGGGCACGTGAAACCTTATTTTCAAAATGATGGAGGAAGCTAGTCCAAATCCTGCTACCCACAGGCAGAGTTAAATTTTCTGTTCTAGTCTTGGAGATTGAAAAAAAATACAGGCTAAGAAGGAGGTTTACCTCTTTGGTGTGTTAGCTGAGGATTTGCCATGGCTGTAGACTGTCAAGTCAGCAGGCTGACTTCTATGTCTGAGTAAATCCAGTCCTCAGGTAAGAAGCTGAAATATAGACAACAGAACTATTGTGAATTCTGTGAAGACCATCAGTAATAACTGTCTGCTCAAACAGCTTGTCTAGTTGTAGTGGCTTCTCCAAATACACTGAACTATTGTGAAATACTTTACTCAGTTAATGAATCAAGACTTGCACAGCCTTGAAGTCAACTTTTCTGATATTTCCCCTGAGTACTCAGTCCTCAGCTGTTCATCTCTTTAAACTGCATTGTTGTATACATCTGCTTGGTAGTTCAATTATACTGTAGCAAGCTGCTATAGCAACTTTTACAGAGGAATTAATTGAAGCACTCATTCTCATAACTCTCCCACTTGACATCAGATATGTTGTCATATATTGATTTTTGCAGGTAATGAGCTGAAGAGCTTGTTGTACATCAAACAGGCAAGAGAGGTAGAATGGAAAAGTCCTGATGACCATTGCTTGGTTCTGACCTTACTTTCTACCTAATACACCATGAGATAAATTTTAATCTGTTGACATCAGATTTTCACATCCTTGCTACAGTAACTGCAAGCATTCCTTTACAAAAGTAGAAGGTGACCCTTCACTTTGTCTCAGTTAATGACTCTGTTCAGATGACTTTCATCCATGACACAGTTCCTTTACAAGTGTATCAGATATTTACATGAATATAAAGAGTTCAATAAAAACCATGCTGCAACTAAATCCCCACCCCTCCCTTCTTCTGGAGCCCAGCTGTGCTACCTACTCACCCCAGCAGTGCAGAAGGGCAGAGAAGGGGGATTGCAGTCAGTTCCAGTCCATTCCATGTTGTTTCTGCTGCTGCTTCCTCCTCAGGGGGAAAACTCACAATCATCCCTTGCTGCAAGGTGTTGTCTCTTTCATGGGAGACAGTCCTCCACAAACTTCTCCTACCAGCCTGGGTCCCTTCCGTGGGCTGTAATCCTCCCAGAACTGGACTGCTCTGGCACAGGCTTCTGTCAGAGTTACGGCCTTTTTTGGGAGCAGCCATCTGCTCCAGTGTGGGGTCCTCCCAAGGACAAGGGTACAGATGCCTCCAGGGCCTAGATGAACATAAGGGCTTCACCTTACTTCAAGGCTGACACCAGCCCAGCTGGCTGTGGCATCATACACTGGTAGGTGTTTAGTCAAGAGAAGCTAAATCTATGGGTTTAACCACTCAGTCTGGGTAAGGTTTAGAGCCAAGGCACTGAGAGTTTGCCCATTAATCCTGGCAGGCCAGTGCTCGTGGATTGGACCCCAGTTTTAGGAACAGCAGAGACACTTTTATGTATGGGTGTGGGTTATCTTAAGGCTCTTTTTTGCAGGCTGAGGGAAACTTAAGCTGTGTTTATAGACATAGTCAGAGTTTGACATGTCATATTGTCCTTTCTCCCTGTCTAATAGTATCTGAGAATTTAGCATGATGGCTGTTGTGAATCTCAGTGTAGGAAACAGACTGACTAGGGAACCAAATCAGTATCATAGAATTATCAAGGTTGGAAGAGACCTTAAAGATCACCGAGTCCAACCATTAACCCTACTCTACCAAGTCCACCACTAAGCCGTATTTCCAAGCACCACATCTATACAGCTTTTATGGGGTATTTTTAACCCCATCTCATACCTCTTTGCATCAGAGCAGCTAAGTCTCATTTTTGGTATTCTCAAGACTGGTTCCTGGAGAACTAAAAAGTCTTAACTCCTTCAGCTCAGCCAGTGAGACAACAGAAGTGATCAGTGTAGTCACAATGATAATAAATTGTCATTGGTCTAAATATATTTTCTGATAACATCTGAAGATGGTCATACAGATTAAACTGATTTCTAAAAAAGACATAAAACTCAATAATTATTAATGAAAATTTGCTTAGCTATAGCACAGAAGAAGAAAGGAGAGTACTTTTCTGTTACATAGCAACTCTCTTGAAGACCACGAAGGACATGCAAAAGCACTTGAATGTTAGTAAGAACGTTGAGCAACTGATTTTATTTTTTCCCAGTAAATATGGAAATCTAATCAAGTAATAATATAGAAAGGTCAGATCATTTAATCACTGTCTTTTCCAAAAGGGGGTAATTATATTAAAGAGTGAAATACAGAATGAATGTAGAAATAGACAGCATGAGGTTAAACGACTGGGTCACTGTTGCTGGATGCTTTGTTGGGTTATTTGTCATTTGACTATATGAATAAGTGGTTCTTCAACAAAGCAGGCAAAAAGGATAAAGCAATAACTTAAATGTTGTTTCATATGATCCAGAAAGTGGATATGTCTTAATTTTTCAAAAGCTGAAATGACCAGAGACCAGACTCAGGGTTGATGTAAGCTGTATTCTGAATTTTCTTTTTAGCCTGACAGGCAAAATACTGCCCTGTTTTCATGGTTTAAACAAACTAGCTATGAACACCCTCCACAGAAAAAAATGTGATTGTTTTATTTAATGTTAAACTCACAGCTTTCCACAAGGGCAACAGTCCTGACTCCCTCCTTCTAGCCACTGTAGGTGGCTTGCCCTCACTTTCCAGCTTTTCTCAAGAGCTGATAAGCTCAGTTCTGACCTGTGTACTTCATGTTTTAGCCCAGATTTTACACCTGACACCACAGGGCATCCTGACACATCTGTAGATAGATAATATAACCTGTTCAGAGTTTACATTTCTGAAGATGAGAAATAAAGTGGTCACACTCCCCATTTGTTTAAAAAATATTCCCGGAATGCAACAGAATAACACACAGTAACAAAGGGAACAACATTACTAGAGTCAGTTGAATTAACATATTTTTTTGATAAGCTGCTTCTACCTTGTTTCTCCTAAGCATGGAGTCAAAAAAAAAAAAACAAACCCACCAAAAAACCTAACCAACTGCAAGTCTGAAATGTGATGATATTACTGTAATGAACTGTCAAAAGTCTTTTCCACTGGAGTGAGCAGGTGTCCACCTGCAAAGGAAAAGACCACATATTTTCTTAATCGTGCCCCGAAACACTTCTCAAGATATGTTTAATTTCTGAAATACACAGTTAATTGTATCGCTGTGGTGAGCAGTGGTGCATATGAAATGTAAAGGGTGACACTCTCCTCTTGTTCAGTGGAAGCTTTAGCACACAGTTTGGAGTGTCGAGGATTTCACATAATAAGGAGTATACTTGCAGTGAGATACACCTTTCATTACGTGGATGAGAAAAATCCAAGGTTTCCCCCTGCACTGGCTGTTTTTGCACCTGCATCAAACAACACGGCTGTGCTGTGACCACTGGAAGCTTCCAGCTTGTGCTCTGTTAGCATGCACAAACCCTGCAGTTTAGTGGCACAAACCTTTTGAAATATTCAGGGTCTAAAATGATTATTTAATAATGGAATGGTCAATGATTGACACTGACAGCCATTCCATAAAATTAACCACTTCTAAGAAGAGAAAAACAAATCCATAAAATTAAATGCGAAGTTCTTCCAGGGACCTGAAATATGTTTCTTTTCTTGTGTGTGTGTAGGACAGGGCAGGGGCTTAATTAACAGCTAGTCTTTTCATTTTCCCCAATTGCATTGCCTTTTTGATTCTGTTTCTGCAAAATACTATCAGAATCTTCCAAACTAAGCATTTTTCTTCATAAGGAGATTTAAGGGATAGATTTCAAGTGTCTACAAAACATAGTGGGGTTTTTTAGAAATCAGCTTTACTTTGTACTGTATTGCCTGAAAATTATTCCTTAACTCCCTTAGGCTGTATTCATGAATTCTCTACCAACTGCAGTTCAGTACAGACCTGGAGATGTAGCCACGCAACCAAGGAGAGAACAGTCACTCCACCAGTTCGCAGCCAAGGAGAGAACAGTCACACCACCAGTTCACCCTGAGGTGGGAAAAGATTCCAGCCTCAGGGGAGGAACAGTAACAAGTTCCAAAGCTAATAGTGGAAAGACTTGTTCCAGTTCACAGGATGCCAAGTACTCTGGGACAACAGCTGAAACTGTTCCGTCAAACAGAGATTGCTATCATTTAGAAGTGTCCCCAGATGATGTGATTTGTTGATCACTGTATTCCAAACAGCAGCTGCCTGGAAGAGTTCTCTGGGGTGTCTCATCTCCCATCTAAGTATGCTGTATTTTAAAGCATCAGTAAAGCCTGGGAAAAAACCCAACAACTCTAAGGGCTTTTAGCAGGTGATGAAAGAGTCCAAGATGGCTACCAGAAAGATTTTATGCTTTAATGCTCCTTGAAACTACTTTTTTCCTCTAGGAAGAGAATTCAGGATCTCAAGGCATGCACTTGCCTGCTTGTAGAATTACTCTCCCCTCACATACAACACTGCCTGCAACTCTGGCAACTCTCCAAAAAGCATATTAAAATGAAATTATTTCCACCCCAAAGGCTAAACTACTGCAAACATGTTCACAGGGAAATTGGTAGTAGCAGTCACTGAAGAATCTAGCAGAATAACACCAGATAATGCAGTTTGTTTGATTGTTTCTTTAAGCAATAGCTCTGTATTAAGATTTACATGAGCTGGAGAAGGTAAATCAGATTTCTTGCCTATCAGCCTTTACAATAACCTTTCAAGATTAAAAGGTTGCTTTTGGCCAAAGCAGGGTCATACTGAGGTTTGCTCCATACTCTGATGAGGCAAATCCTTAAATGGTTTGTGTTATGTCATGAGCAAAGAAAAGGCAATTTAAAAGACACAAAGGCAGCATCTATAAAGCTGCATTATCACACAGAAATTCACCTATAGCTAGATTGAGTTGTAAGGTTTTAAATGCTTACGATAGAATGCATAGATTCAAAGCAAAGATTAATGATTTCAGACTGCCAAAATTAATTAAAGGTTGTAATAAGTGTTCTCTATTAAAATTCATCAATCCATTTGGCTGAGATGGAAGAATTTTAGTCATGTATTTTTTAATTGCCTATAGAAAGAACTGAAGAGATAGCAATGTTAAAACTGTTGAAACAGTTACACAGTGTCTAAGTATTATTCAGGATCTTAATCATATTTAAAAGAGGAGTGCAGTTAATTCCCCAGCATATTTTCAACCTGAAGAGACAACTCTTAAGTGTAACTGAAGTAACATGAATAGCAGTCAACTGCAGGTAGATATGTTCATGTTTGTGTATCTCAGGAACTTCTAGGCAGTACTAATTCCCACAGAGCACTGAGGACTCTGGTCCCATCCAAAGAGACTAGATGCCAATAGTCCCATTGGTTTCAATGAGTATGCTTGTGGATAAAATTTTTCACAGCAGTAAAATTAAGTGCATATTAGCTTTACCAGCTCAACAGTTTGCTCAGCAGTTTGCAGGAGCAGGCCAGCTCTTCAGTTTACATCAGTTTTAAACCTTTGTTTCCTGGTAATTTTTTGTCATTACTCTTCAGTATGACAGAATAACCAAGCCTGGAGGGATACCCTCCCAAACTATGTTCTTGTGGTGACTTATCCTTGCTTTAATCAATTGTTTCATAAACTATTCACTGGTCAAAACAATAGACTGGTTAAGAAGAGAAATGGATGTGTTTCAGAGGCTTCATATGTGTATTGCATTTCACAGGCAGTGCAGTTTTGTCATTGGTTTCTATGAAGGAAACTAAACACGGTATTAACCTGTAAATTCTGGGCTTATTTTACCTACTGTGCCAGGACCAACTAGAGGAAAAAAAAGTAAGCTGCAAAGCATCAATAATATGCTGGGAATCAAATCTTCAATGACAGACTTCACAGCTTGTTAAATGCTCCATGGATTCCTAAACTAATAGGGAGCAATACAGCGTTATCGTGGTGTCAACTGGAAATGAATCCTGAATATAGATCTTTTCAGTTTCATACTGTCAAGAGAAATGAGTTTGCTGTCCAGAAGCACAATGAGGGTATGAATTTCTGAGACATTAAGGAATATTTATATTCCAGGTAACACATTCTTTCCTTGTAATTATTCCTAGTGGAAATTCAGAGAGCATAAGTGCAAAGCAAAGGATGAGAAGGACTGGCATATTTCAGGAAAATAAAAAGACGAACATAAAGTAGTAACTGTTCTCACAGCAGTCATCCTGGCTCTTCTCAACAGTATGACATGGGCTATCAGAGAAAGTTGCTCTTTAAGGAAATGTTTGCCCTGGATTAATTCAGTGATCCGCTAAAAACTCCACCTTGTTCTGGTGTGTCTCATCCCCATGGACATTTCATCACACTAATTCTGAAAACATACCATAACACCAATGTTTCACTGTTACCTTCCCAGAACCCTATAATCCTAAATGCATTTAAACTGTTCTGCCTTTTAGATAGCACCAGGGAAATACCACTGACAGAGACAACATAGGGAAATCTGGCCCAGGTCCAAACACTGTCCTCCTCTGGGTTTGATCTCCTCAGTCTCTCACCGGAACAGGTATGCTTTGTAAGTAATACTGCTCTAACTCCTAGAAGAGGAATAGACAAGGGGAGACACAACATGAGTCAGGACTATTCTCATGAATAACACGATAGCGCACTGTCACTGTTGATCTCTGGATGTTTTGCAGTGTGACATGGGTACAGTTTGTTACACTGCCCACTAAGAAACACCATGAATTTTATTTTAGTGCTGTCAAAGTACCAGTATGCATTCCAGTTAGTCGGAGAACAGACATTAAATACGTACTGTAAATTACTTTTTAAGGGATATTAATGCTAATTCTTCAGCTCATCACGATGAGCAAGTGCAGCACTGAAAAAGCAGCAGAGCAGTGAGCAGCGTCCTCAGTGTCAGGTGATTGCTTTTCACATCTGCAGAAGCCAGAAGCAATTAAAATGATAGGTCAGCTCCTGAACTGCCTCCTCTCAGAGAGTAACACACAACAAAGGACCATCCAGGAATACTGCTCATTAAGTTGTCCAATTTAAAAGTTGTTTTTCTTTCTTGAAAGGAAAGAGAAAATTGACTTCTTTGTTTTTTTTTTTTTTAAATTGGTTTACTTGTCACTTTTAATCTTGAGGGCATACTCCTGCTTATACCTACCCTCCTCTGGCAGCAGGATAGCTATTAAACTACTATCTTATTGGAAACAAACGCTTAAAAAAAAAATTAATCTGCAGATAATTCAGATATTTATTATTCAGGCAAGCTTATTATGTGAGTTTACTGTAGGACCTGATGGTTTCAAGGACTTCTGCACAGCTTATACTCAGAAATCCAGGCAACCCTGATGCTCCAGATCATAGAGAACAAGAGAAGCTGCTGACAACAACCTGTTGTTCCAGGGAACGGTGTGAGCATCTGACTCTGCAGGAGAGGACTGTTGGCCCAGCAGGGATCTCACTGTTGCTCTGCAGGGCCCATCAGGTCAAGCTGATTCTTTTCACCATATTTAAAACGGGAATACTGTGATTGAGATTAGTTTTTGTTGGACTACATACAACCTCTTACAATACAGTCAACATTTGTTTATAAGTTTCAGGTTTGATTTATTTCCAAGGATGCTTGTGGGGGTTGAAGGGAACTAGAGCTAGAGCAGGCAGATCTACATTCCTGTCCTGGTGTGAGTTAGAACAGAACTAATTTTGTTATTTTACTTTTCAGATCAGTCTTTTCTAAGTAACTGCACTTTCTGAAGTTAACGACCTATTTTTGCAGTGTCTGCTTCAAGCAGTGATAACACTTGTTTAGAGTTAGTACCAAGGATTGATGTGCAGACCAAGGTCAGTGCTGTATCTTGTGTACCACATTGGGAGTGCAGAAAGTAAAAGGCTGCACCTCTGGGGAGCAGCAGACAGGACAGGTAACCCCAAACTGACCACAAGCTATTCCATCCCATATACATCATATTCAGTATAAAGCTGAGGAATCAAGAGGATCAATCTCTCTTCTTCAAGGGTTGGCGTCCAAGGAGAACTCTGTCTGTTCTGCCTTTGAACCCAATCCATGTGTTCCTGAACCCAGTTTCAGAATCCATCTTTTGAATCCAGCTCCCATCTGCCACTGAGTCCAGCCTGGGACTTCCCCAGAGCCTGCTCTGCAGCATCAGAGGGTTGAGTTTGATACTGGCTTTGTATATATTCCATTTCATTATTATTTTCATTAAAGCTGCTCTATTTTCCTTTTCTTATCAGTAAGTCTCTCATACTCCCTTTCTTTTTCCCTTTGGGGAAGGAGAGAGTTTAACAGAGAGTGTCTGTTATAGGTCTAGAGGATGTCCCTGACCCTAAACCTCAGCAATTCCTAAGTTTTTGTGGGTTTTTATTCTCATCCAAGTGATTACAATGATGGAGAATTCAGGACAATATTGTGGAAGGGGGTTAAAAAATATGGAGCTCTACTTAAAACATACTGAATCCAGTAAGCCCATTAGAATGTCATTATTTCACATGCCTTCCAGTTACAGAAGTGATCACCATAACACACAGCAATATTCAAGAACTCTGGAGCAGGAAGCTAGACAAACTTTAGGCAACAGAAACACAAGCTTAATTTTGAACCAATACACTTCAGTAGAAATACTTGAAATTAGTTAATATTTAACTATATCCATGTGCTCTTGGCTCATCTTTTATAGAAATTCTGTAGAGGAAAAATGTATTTGAAATCTCTACAGGGGAACATTATTCCCATGTACTAGCTGTTCTTCTACTGAATATCAGCTCCAAAGGGCTATTCTGGAGTGCATGAAGTACTTAGCCCACATTGTCCTTTGGTTAGGCTGCACTGAAGTCAGTGAGGAATCAAACCAACCTTATTCAGGCTGATTATGCTTTCCTGCAGTAATTGCATTTTAGAAAAAAGCTGCCTGTAGCATTCATAAACTCATGACAAACTGAACTGTCCTGAACACATACAGATATCAAAGGAAAACTTTTCAAAATGTTTGATTTCAATGCTAAAGCTTCTGTGAAGAACTCAGTAGCAAAAAGCAAACAAATGAGAACGAGCAAGTGAGAAAAAACAATAAGCCTGTTATCCTCCCAGGAACATATTCTCTGTCATTTCAGAGTCTTGGCTTGCAGACAACTTGGTTTCCCTTGCAGCTTTTTTTACAATTTGCCTGATGCTTAATTCATTCCTTCTAACCTAACATTTAGATGTTGGTATAAGAAGCTATCAATGTTGCTCTTGTAAGGAAATTTCTGACAGTCTTTCTGACAGTAATCTGAGATCTCAGTCTTCTTGGTTTACATTGAGATAGCTCCAGTAGAAACAAAATGAACATGAATTACTACCTATGCATATTCTTTTTTTTGTTTTATCCACACCCACAACTACGTTATCAGAATGACATACAAGCTTTAAAAGTCACAAGTGAGAATCTCTTCTGTTCTCTATCAGTATGAGTGATCAACTACCTTTAATTTTATTTGTGTATTTGTCTTTAAATTAAGAAATCGGAACAGGTCCACAATATGAGCTTTGAATTTTGTTCTGAAATGGGGGAAGTATGTGGGTGTTAATGCTTCTTCCTCATGGCAATTGTAGCAGTTACTACAGTGGCAGAACAAAGCTGCAGGGGGAGGTCCCAATTCTCAAGCAAAAGGCAGTGTTTCAGCTGGCTTGGGAGAGGCTCAGAAAGTCTTTTGGAGTACAGTATTTTGGAAGAGCCTTTGATTTCATTCTGTGTTCAGCAGGTCAGTGCCTAGAACAGTTATATATTGTTGCATTATAGAAAAAAAACTGTCTTGAGGGAGAGATCCTAGCTAGGTGAAATCAAACGGTCAATTTCTGTTCCTTATACAAATATCTTTTTTCTAGAAGACTATGGACACACAGCAATTCCTCTGGTCCTCAGCTCCTCCTCTATTCCGATTCCTACCTTACAAAGATATTATGAGAATTTAAATGCATTGTATGAGTGTTCATTTGGACAGCAGGCAAGTTTCTGCACACTCAAGTGGAAAGAAAAGCCATACAGCCTGAAGCTAAAAAAGAATATATCCCCTGTGACCAGTAATTTCAACACAGCATCAGGCCTTATGACCCAGCTGGTCTGTTTCTACATCATTACAACAGTATTCCTGCAGTACTGACAGGAATTTATTTCTTACTTACCTAGTGAGAAATCCCAAGACAGCACAAGATGTTGCATGGTAATTACATTTTCCTCAGTGGGATCACTGAATGACATATTGTGATATATCAAGAGGCAACTGTGAATTCAACTTGAGTCAGCACCGTAGACTTTGCACAGTACAGTAGGTTTCCAGATGAACATAGTGTGTGAATAGAAGGCAACTTCTGAATACCTCACAGTATCATGCATCCTTTGTCAGCATTGGCTTTCAAAACACACACAGTTCTGCGCTGGCTTGTGAAAACTTTCTGTATCCATTATTTATTTAGCTTTCACATTTGCTTTATTATTTAAGAACATAATTGTTTGCAGAATGGATTCATAGGAGAAGACGGTAATGATACTCATTTGTCAGAAGAATCAGGCATGTCAAAATACAAAACCTTTTGTGTTTGCTCTCTGATGCTACTAAATGCCTGTTTCTTGTGAGTAACAGAGCATATAAATAACACACATGACTATTCTGTAAAGAGGCCATTTGATCTCATTAAATTTCAGACCATTATTTGCACAGTTTTTTGAACATGACAACAACATGCAACAGCAGAGAGCTCTGCTGATCATTAAAGAGGTGGGCAAATTTTCATATGTATCCCTCCCTAGGTGTATTGTCTTTTGCAAGAAATTGCAAGGGTGGTATATGGGGAGGAAGAAGCAACAGCGACTGACACAAATTCTGGTTTTTGTCTCACTTTTTTACCAGGGCAGTTAGCATAAGCAGAAATTCCCTTCTGGAGAAAAGATTTTTTTTTTTTCTTTAGGTATTTCTGGAAGAGTTTTAATGCATCCTAACAAACCATATCCTTGATGCAAAATTGGAGGTTGTAAGTGGAAAAAGTCTTCCCAGACCTGCCATTCTCATTTCTAGAATGTGCACTTACTTCACTGGTTTCTCTATTGATGCCATGCCCAGTGTGCTCTTAAAAAAAAAAGAAGGCTGTCCATAGCAACTCTGAGTTGCAGTTTCAGCCCTTTGGCCTCTCGGGTAAGTTATGTCTTACTCTGAGAGCACCACTTTTAAAGTCAGCCATCCCTTTGGGGCACAAGAAAGTGGATACTCAGCTTTAGTTCCTGATGAGCAGATCAAGTACTTTGATTCCAAAACATTGCAACTGGTGTGCTGTAATGACTGCCGAGCGCAGTAGTGCCAAATATCTTCAGTTGTTATCACACTACTCACCAGGGAGGTGCAATTTGCTTAAAGTGCCAAATAGGAAAGTTTCCCTCCATCCTCTAAATAACTTGGTTGAAGCACCCTCCTCTCTGTCTCTCTTAATGCTATCATACAAAGTCTTTGCAGATATTTCTCCAAGGTTAGAAAGATGAAGTTAGACAGTATGAAGACGCTGACAAAGTTGGTTGTTTTTTGGTTTTCTTTTTTTTCTCCTTACTTTACAATCTGTTACTTCTCAAATTCAAAACAAGGAGCACTTTTTTCCCCAACAGTCCTTAGCCTCATGATTCAAGCATTACCAGACAAGTTGCACAAAATAATCTAGAGCCATCTAAAAACTGTATAGTTATTAGGTGTGGTTTGGTGGATAAATTTGCTCGTCAGGCTCATTCTTTTTCTCCTGTCTCTACCACAAAGACGAGTCAAAGGCAACAGAAGGTAATAAGGCTGTTGTGTGCCAACTAGAAGTTTTCATGCACTTTGCAAGAAGTCACTGGATAACTGGGTAAACTGGTGTTAAAGCTGCAGAGAGACTGAATGAATAACAAAACCTAAGCAAGGACAAGAGGTTTAGATCCATGACAAAAACTGCTATCTTTGTTAAGAATGTAGAACTTGTCATGAAATGAGAGAAGTTATCTAGTCCATTCACTGAGAAGAATCCTACCCTGAGTTGCGCATTTTCTGTGCAGTCCTTCCATGTCAGTCCAGGGATTCTCCTTGTCTCTGGGACATTATCTCTCTGAGATTCAGTTTATGACTTTATATCACATTTCCCAGTGTTGATATCCCCTTCCCAATGTTTATTTAACATAAGGGTAAGTAGTCCTTTGGTTTACATCCCATAATGCTTTTTTCCACCAAGTTTTTCTCTTCTGTAACACCCTTCAACTCAACAGTCATTTTACTTTTTTCCAAGTTAATGAAACAGCACATCATATGTCATCCCCAAGTACCAGCCTATGAAAGGATCTGCCGTACACAGTCTGTAAATGCGTGGTCAGCTACCTTGCTGCTTCCTAGGCATATTTCCACACATGTTGCTGAGAAAACTTATCAATTGTTTAGTAATGTCATGCTTTCTATTGTCAGTCCAATTTGGAGTCATACTTTTCACTACACATTAATGTTGAATCAGAACGCCTGCTCACCAACACTGTTATAAATTGTCAGTAAATAGGCTGACGTCATTGAATCAGATCCAGATGAAAGAAAGAGAACAAGCAGACATAGTGTATTTTCAAAAGCCAACTTCTACATACATAGTCATTCCAGAACAAGGCACCTTTCAGATGTTGGTTTGAAAGTAATTGTAACTTATAGTATTATTCCCAGATCTCCTTGTTACACTGTAATTTGTGTTCCTTACAGCACAACCCTGTTGTTTTTTATACTATGAATGATCTTTTATTATTTCTGTTGTCTTGCCTGTTTATACATTTAAGCAATCTTATCTACACCTAATCAATCTTACTTAAATGTACCTGCACCCTGTTTATTTTAATACAGGACTTCCTTCACTCACTTGTCTTTTTGGTTGTGTCATCACACAGATAGGTCCCTGTCACATAACCCTTCTCTCAAAGGTCACTTGTGGAAACATTGGTACATTCCATCAAAAACTGAGCCTTTCAATCCCCCCCAAGGGCACTCAACACCTTGCAAAGTTGTGCTGTAAATAGCTGTTGAACAACACTGAACTAAGGGAAGAACAGTAAATTATTTACACTAAATTCCTCTGTGAAAAGAGCTAGGAATAAACAGGTTCAGAATTCTTTATCACACAAGATGCTTTGCTGACACGTGTTATTTCTCATCAAGTTCCTAGGTACTGCATCTGAGGCTAGCTTTGAACTAATGTCTTTAAAACAAGGCTGGAGATAAAATGCTTTGACCACTCAGCCTGGGCATTATTAAAGACCTGAAACAAACAAATTCCTGGAAAGGCATTATATTTTCCACAGTATGACTTCTAGTAGATAGGTAACTTCTATATTGCTTTCCACATCAATGGCACAAATGAATTTTCATGCAAGGCTGAATAAAAATATGTTACAAGAAGATAAGTAAATGCACATTTTCCATTCTCAGCAGTCCAGCTTGTTTTCTCAGGGTTAGGCTTTCCATTGAATATGCAACAGTAGGCAATCATCAAATGAGGGTTTTTTCAGATTCAATATCTTTTGACACATGAGATATGCATGATAGGGCAAGCAAGCTGAGGGCTCAACAGCTGTATGACTCATTGTCATGGAGGTGAACAAGCAAAACACCTGCATTGCAGATGAGAAGGGGCAGACAGGCTTCTGGCAAGCAGTAGGAAGATACCCACCTGGAGTTTAGTTACGGACTTGCTGAAATGGGCCTGCACTTTGAGAGTCGCTTTGGATGGCATTCAATGGTTTTTATTTAGTTCCAGGGAGAAGTTTATGACATTTTCAAATGGCAGTGGAAACAAGGAAAGCAAATGGTGAGAGAGCCTTTAGTCCAGACAGTGAGACATAGCTTAGATCCAGGTCAACAACAGTGCTTAAAAAAACCCAACACTAAAAACCCACGCTCTTCTCTCCAGCATGTTTCTGAGTTTTGGGAGGGAGGGAGGGAGGGAGGTATATTCTCTAAAGTGGATTATAAGCATCAAGAAAGAATATGTTTCTCACCTTAGTGAAGGCTGATATAATACCTTGATAACAGACATAGGTAATTTCTCAATTTCTTTCTAGTCTTGGTACAGCCAGACTTATTGACAATTGCATTCACAGAGTCAAATGATAAAAGCATATCAAAGGATCAGTGAAATGTATTTCAAAAATCAAGAACAGAAAACACATAAATAATATAAAAATTTACCTAGAGCATGCCAGAATGGAATACAAATACTAGGTAGTGTATTGTATACAGTCTATCATAGTAGAATCAGATGTTAAAAAAGAACTACATTTTTCATTAAATCGAAAGATGGTTGCTGAGCAAATAAATCTCTCAGAAGATGCAGTGTTAAAAACTAAATACAAAACTGCTTTTTCATCCATCTCTTAACAGATTAAATCTCTATTATCTGGACATCTGTAAGCACAATATAAACTAAAAAGGAATACAAAATATAGTATTAACTTCTGCTAAAAAAAGTAATTCTACTTGAAGTTAGTTTTCTTTCCTCAATTCAAACTGGTTTTCGTTTATGAAATGTTTTACTGTGTTTATCTGAATAGGAAAGGATGGCCAAGAAAACTGCCCTTTGAAAGAGAGCTCTCTGCACTTGCTGTCCCATCTCTCATCCCCATCCCCTCAAATGATAAGAAGCCAGAAACTGTTTCAAAAACTAGTGCTGTGGTTAGCTGTCATGGGTTAAGGGCTGGGCTAGTCACTAGACAAACAACAGATGCTCTCTGTTAACCCCTCTCTATTCCCAAAGGGGAAAAGAAAGGGAATAATGGAGACTTACTGATTACAAAAGAAAATAATAATTAAGAAGCTTTAAGAAAATAATAATAATAATAATTAAATGGAATATATACAAAACCGGTATCAAGCCCAGCCCCCTCTGATGGCAATTATGTCACTGTCATCACTCATGCTGCAGGGCAGGCACTGAGGAAGTCCCAGACTGGACTCAGCAGCAGATAGGACCCAGATTCAGGAGCTGGTTTCTGGAACTGGGTTTAGGAACACAAGGAATGTGATCAAAGGCAGAACAGACTGAGTCCTTCTCAGACACCAGCCACTGAAGAAGAGAGCTTGACCCTCTTGATCCCTCAGCCTTATACTGAATATGACATATATGGGATGGAATAGCTTGTTGCTCAGTTTATGGTCACCTGTCCTGTCTGGTCCTCCCTGCAGGTGCGGCCTTTTACTTTCTGCACCCCCAATGTGGTGCACAAGATTTAGTCATGACTTTGGTCTCTACAGGAGCAAGTATAAACAAGAGCCTTTTTGCACACCAGCCTTTGGTATTAACCATAAACGTCAAACATTAGCACTGGTGGAAGCAGATACTGTTTGCAAAAGTATGCCACTAACTTCAGAAAGGACAGTTACCTAGAAAAGACTGAGCTGAAAAGTAAAATCACTGAACAGAGTTAGTTGTAACTCAAACAAAATGTCAGCTCAGGTATCTGCGTAGCTAGGAGTTTTAGAAGGAGAATGTTGGCAGAAGTATAGTGGGGAAAGCACCATCCTGAAAAACACTTCATAAATCTCGTTATTCATTTAGTAATTAGATTTAATGTAAAGGTCAGCTAAAGGCTTAGGTTATGCTAGGACTTTTTATTAGCATTGAAAAACAGAATGGGATAATCTAAATCACTGCTTTACTCTCTCTCTAAATAGATATGTCAAAAGCAAAATTTACAAAAACCTTCTCAAAATATGAAAGTCAACCTTGTAGTGCTCCACCAGGATTGTGAGCAGAAAGTATTAGCTTTGGAACTGAAACTACTGTAGAGCTACTTCTTGCTCTAGAAAGTGTTTTGTAAACAGACTGTGCCAACTTCTTGTTTTGTAAACCAGATAATACCAACTGAGCATGATACTAAATAGAGCATTATGCAATTGACTCCTTACTTCCCAACTGTTTCTACGTACAGATACAAAATGTAAAAAATATGAGTGACTGTAATCAAAATACTGTGATTTAGTTTCTAGCTAATCAAAATACTATGACTCAGTTTGTCTCCCTTTCCAGTGTTTCATGGCAGAAGCCCCACTGTGGACTACATAGTAAATGAAAATGTAACGCAGTGCAGAAATACCAAGATTTATCCTGCAGGTTTATAAACCACTCTTCCTTTACCTATGGCAGCCGTTGTTTCTTAGGCAAGGCATCCCGTGTTTTGAAACCAGTATTGTTGGTTCTTTTTTACAGTCCTCTGGAGCCTTATTCACTTGGCATTTCCTGATGACAAATTATCATTGTACAAAAATCCAGTGCAAAAAGATACTGCACAACCCATGAATCTCCATCCCTTGCTCTCCCACATGAGCTGTTTGCAACTGTAAGAATACAACAGTTGATCAGTAGCAGGAGAACTGTGAGTGTATTGCACAGAGCTCCCCAAGCAACACAACCTTTGGAAAAAAACAAACCAAACCAAAAAAAAAAAAAAAAAAAAAACCAAAAAACACTCCGAAGAGAGATAAGAATGGCTGTTTAAATAACTGTGATTGTTTGAACATTTGCTTTGACAAAATGATGAGTCAGGCAGAGAAACATTAGGTGGCAATGAGAAGCTGCACAGAACAGTGATCAAGGACATATATGTGAGGTTGTTAGGCGTGTTATAAAAGTCAGTATTGTTCTTCTCCGAACCAAAACTCTAAGGGAAAGTTGGGTTTTATCTGCTAAGATTCTAGATAGCCTTATTCAATTTCTAAATTAGCTGTAGAGTTGCAGGTACATTTTATCTAGCTCTATTACTTCCTTTTGCTGAAGATACTAGCTTTCCCAAAATGACCAGTTGCAACAACATCCAACAGATTTATTACTAAAATACTGGATTATTAATTCACTGTGATATTTTATGATATCTCTGATTTAATTTTAAGAGCAGAATTATCTAAATGAATTTCACACCATAATAGTCACAAAGAATGATTTATTTCTCTGTGTATGCCTCAGTGTATTTTTGTTTTCTTAGGTGGCTATGATTTGCTTTCAGCATTTTCAGATTATGGAGGAGTTTCTCCGAATGCTCATAATTCAAGTTGCTAATACTTCAGAATTCATTTTTGCTCAAGGAGTTGGGGGGGGAAGCAAGTGGTTAAGAGGAGTATTTGATGAAAGAAAATGCCTAGAAATACACATTTTTCCATACAAATTGTCTTCTGTCCTGTTGATTATAAGCCTAAGAGAGTTAAATTAATAATATTTACCAGACTTATATTAGAAAAAAAATATGTATTTTTGCTGAAGCCTACAAGTCTCTGAATGATTTGTCTTTTCTATAAGTTTCTGGACTCTGTAAACCAATTACAAAACAGTAAGAAAAAAAATAGGGGTTTTTAGCAAGTGAGTCTGGCACATTTGTCAAACCAGTGCTATCATTTGCTTCTATGGTGGACTGCAGCGAAACAACTGTTTTTTCCTTTCTTTTCCATTCATTCTAGAATGAAAACAAATGGAAGCAATAACAAAGTCAAAATCCTTTTGGAATTAGACTAAGGGCAGACTGGCCAATGTAGGCAGAGAAGAGCAAGATCTATTGGTACAGAACATAGTCAGTGTTGTCTTGCATTTACTTTTAGCAGGTCATTTCCTCTGGCAAACTGTCTCTGCATAGAATGTTTGGTTGCTTCACAAGATTAGAAATAATGTATGAAATGATATAATGATGAAAATTGGAAGGAAGAATGTGAAAGATTCAAAGTTGATTACCATTTGTGCATTTTGGGTAATTTCAGAAACATTGGGCTTTCCTATCTCTACAGATGGCTATACTTGTTTCTTTTTTTCCCCCTTTTATATTGTTCTTTGTCAAACAGTAGAGAAGGGCACATTAGCTTTTGCTCAGCTTACAAAAAAAAAAATCTGCTTCTCTATTACAGTGGTATGGGAAGCTTTGTTGTAAAGAGGAAACAGAGGGAATGTTTAACTCTTCAGTAGTCCTCTGAATGCATAAATACTACTCATTCTTCAGGGCCATTGGCGTGAAGTATTAGACAAGCAAACGTACATAGCTCAGGAAGGAAAATTAAATAAATTTGAAAAAACCTGGTACCTAGCCCATGGGATGAACATTTTTAAGATTATATGGAAAGATTCAACTTCCCATAAAAAAAGCCTAGTATTCACCACTGTGTTGAAGGAGCCAACTGTCAGGATCTCCACCTGCATTGTGGTCTCAGGCATGTTCCTGTGACTGGTTGCTTTCCTTTGCTATGCAGAATACCAAATGTTGGTAATCATTCCCGTGTGCAACATTTAGGTTCAACATTTGCTTTGTGTTCAAATCTGAGAAAATTGCTAACTCTCCCTGAATCTGCCACCAGGGAAAAAGCACAGAACATATTTTTCAGTATCTGTACAGATCTTCTGATAACCTGTAATCCGCATACATCAGTTCTTCTGATAAGTGACACATAGGTGCTATTCAACATTAGAGTTGACAGCATCTTTCAATGCCTTTAATAACAAAAAATGTGGCTATTAAAAGGTGCCGGTGGTTCTCCCCAGCAATTGAACTCCTTTGTTAAAAGGTGGCAGGGAGCATTCACTCATTGTCTTACCAGCATCTCTTTTGGGGCAAGTAGGAGCTACCTCTCTTCTCTCTTTTCAGCATAGCTATTTTAAAATAATTCAAAATCTAGCACAAATAGGTGAAGAATAAAAGCACACTATTTTCTCAACCAGTTCAGAGTCTCTGAATCTTTTCAGCTTTAGCCCTGTCATTCACATAGTGTTTGGACTATAGCCCAGACAGAGGGTAGGAACAGCAGAGACTGGTTCCCAAACAGAAGGAACCGTAATCCCAGTCCCATTCTGGTGATAACAATCTCAGCAGGATTTAATTCTTCCACAGAAATCAACAAAAACTCCACTTACACCAGGGGGATATAGCAAAGACAGATAAATTGGTATCAGGCTTGAGAAATATAGTGACAAAATACTGCCTTCTGTAGCATTTTGAGGGCTTACATAGTGCTGATGCTATTGTGATGATGCTGGTTTTATCAATACAGCTATTAAACACGGGGAAAACATGAATAAACCACACACTTGGTAAACTTGGGACACAGACTGAAAAGGCTTCTAAAGAAGCTATAGAACAGGATCAGTACTTTAATATCCATATCCCAGTTAAGGTGCCATGACAGTGTATTTGTGTAATGAAAATGTATAATCTAGCTGCTTAAAAGAACAAAACCCACCAGAAATGTGATTTTGGGGTAAATTTCTTATAGCTTGAAAATATCCCATGTTAAAAAGATTTTTTCTAAAAATAATAATAACAATTAAAAAAATCACATTAACAAATCAACTACATCTTTGAAAATTAATACTAACTTTAATCACCATTTTATCACTCTGACTGGAAAAAAAATTCATACTGTCTTGAAGAGGAGCAAGAAAGGAAATGATTACAGGCTGAGAATTTATTTTCCAAGTTTTAGCTGAATGGTTGTATTGTAAACCCCTCAGATTCATTATGTTCACACTGCCAAGAACTACTCTAATGTAGTAGATGAGAATTGCTCTAATCTATTACCGTTGGCTGCCAACAGTAATTCTATTAATTCAAAGAGGTAATGACATTTACTAGTATTGCCACGCTGTTTTATTGCATCTTTGAAAATAAATGGGAATACTCAGTGGTGTGTCATTCTAAACAGACTAAATTTAGAGCCTTGTTCTCCACTCTTTCCACTCTATTTCATGAGACCAAATCCAAGTAGTAGTGCTTTGTGTCTAATTTGCAATGGTGCAATTGAGTGAATGTCACAGGTGAATGGCACCTGTGCTCCTGAATTACATGCTTTACACCATACATGGAGAATGTGAGGTGTCCAAGACCATGGCTCATCCAGTGATGGGGTATAAGCTAATCATCAAGGTAATACCTCTTCCAGGCTTCTATTTTCACATCATGCAGGATAATATGAAGATGATAGCAATTTGAGTCTAGAAGCAGGGAAGCCAGATCTTGCAGCACTATGCCCAAAATACTTAGTCCAGACTAAGCAGGGATGATTAATTTGGACTTGGCATCCACAAATATATCTGCACCATTTGTTTCAGAACAGACATGGATCAGAAGCAGTTTAGGTTGCCTGTACCAAGATCTGCAGCAAAAGACAGACACACATCAAATAAAGCATGAAGTCAGTTCACAGAGATCAGCCTAACCTAGCCAGATCAAAGTCATCTTTCTAGGTCTGAATGCTTAAAATGTAGGCAACCAAGCCAGATGGTTTTCACAGAAGAGGAAGGTGCAATGTTTACCTTTCACCTGCCAGCCTATGGGCTTGAGGAGTCAATGCAAAACAAAATTTCCTTGTTCTAGAGTAACTGGTTTCACACCTCCTTGAGGAATAGTCTGAACAAAGTTATGCTGGTCCAGGGCTCCTGTAGAAACTGTAACATGTTTTTGAGTAAGAAGACATGAGAGGAAACATATCTGAGGTCCAGCCTTACCCCAGTAAATGTCTAATACTAAATACATGCTAATTTCAGACAAAAATGGTTTTTTTATACAGCTCTAGTGGGAATTCTCTTTCCCCAGGAGTTAAGCAGAGATGCAGCAAAGATACAAAATAGTAATGTATGAAAACTGACAATTAAAAATTCTTTCTTTGCCTCAGCAAGGCACAAGGAATAGGGTGAGGCTTCTTTCCCCATCTGGAAAACTACGTAGGTCTTTGCAAGAACCTGTATCACTAAATTTCAGTACACAGAGTTTATATGGCCACATTTTCTGCAGAGATAAGAATTACAAGATCAATAATAAAAGATTTTATTTTTAAGAGGAGTAATACGTTACTCCTCAGGAATCTCTGCAGTGAAGTTGTAAAAGCTCCCTAGGAAGAGAAAAGAAGGCTGCTTAGAAGACTGTTTAGAGAGCTGAAACTCCTCTGCACCAAGTGTGCACAGACAGGCTTTGTTTTTCAGACAACAAATTTCTTAAGTCCCTTCTCAACCAGAAGAGCTAAAATCTACCAGCAAACCAGTAGCCACAAGGACAGAAACATATCTGGTGTTAATTAATTTGTTACCTTTCTCCAGTCTTGTAGCAGATTCATCATCAAAACACACAGTATCTGTAATTCTAAATTACATACATACCCTTCAATTGTGCATGAGCTGGCTGTACTGAGAATTACAGACTGGAGTACATGCAGCATCCTGCTCCTTTGTGGCTGCATGTGCTAAAAAGGGTGGAAAGCAGGAATCAGTAGCTCCCACCAGGTCAGGATTTCTTCAGGGACGCATCACCTAATGATTCTCAGCTGCTGATGCAATGCATTGGAGCATGGCAGTTACTCTTTACTGGCTTGCAGTTTCCAGACAGTACAGGTTAAAAAAGTTTTGAAAGCTACAGTCAGCTATGGTGGAGGCATAAGCAAAATAAGTGGTTACCTAAACTAAGAAAGTGCTGGACACAGCAAATAGGGGTAAGCACAGGAGGGAAATCCTGCAGGTCTCACAGCAGTGACACCAGCTCTGCTCCAGGTTCAAGCTGTCTCCGCAGAGGAGCTCACTCAAATGCTCTCTCCTCACACATCTCTTGCAACATACCCCTGACTCCATGCTCTGCTTGCTAGGGCTGATGCTGAAGGAAAAGGCTGCACAGGTAAAGCAGCATTAGTGGGCAGCATGTTGGGAGGGAGAGGCAGCTGGCTGCCTTCTCCTCACCTTCCTCTAGACAGCGGGGCAAGGGCTGGGCCTGGGAGCTCAGTATCAGCAGGGGAAGCCGCAGCATTAGACAGAATGGAATACGCAGACACGGGCGTCAGGAAGAGGATCCGATTCAGCCTTTGCTCCCAGACCACGCGTATTGATGGTGCCTGACAGAGCCACACTCTTGTGGCTGTGAAACAGAATTTGTCAAAATGAGTAACTTGGTTCATCTTCATCCTCAAGGCAGTGACATATAATTGTGTTTGCACTGATACAAGACCTACAGCCAACTCAATATGCGGGCAGATGCAAAACAGCTCATAATGCATCTTCCATGTGCTTTTCACAGCAGAAGGATACAGATCCTGACACAGCATGCTTTGCCACAAGGAGAATCTATTTTGCTATCATTGAACATGTCCTCCATAAATAACAAGATGTGACTTCACTGTGCTGAATCCATAAGGACCAAGGAGCAGTTGCATAGCAGATATGCTTAAATTTCCCTACAGCCTACCCTCTAACTCCAGAGGTTTTCTCTCTCACTGTTTTTGACTGGTATAAAGGTTAGCACTGAAGGAACAAGATGCCTGTACAAATACTCTCAAACCCACCCTAGAAGAATCACTTCAGTCTCCCAAAGAGAAGTTTGCAAGGGAATCTAGAGCCTGAACTGATCCTGTTGTCTGTGATCCCAGGAAAGAAGCATTTCCGTAAAGAATTAGGCTTGGTTTCAGAAAGAATTTGCTGCAGCTATTAATGATTTTAAACTTCTTCATTGTTCTGCTACCTGACAAAAAAAACCCTTCATATTATCTAAGGCAAGTTATGAATGCCCAAGAGGTACAAACTAAACTACTCACCTAGTGTGAACATTGTATGTGTTCTATTTAGGTGGAAATTTTCAGGTCAAATCACAGTCCCCTAGGTGTTAGGAATCTGATCCAAATCAGTAATTTAAGCTAATTTTTGCTGTCATCAGAGAAAGACATGTCTGCCCAGCAGATTACTGATCAATTCATCCCCATTCTAAGATGTGCAAGATATCTGTCCAAGTTGTGACTAAAGGTTCTTCTACTGTAAGTGAAAAGACAATTCACAGAAAATAAAATATTTAGTAAAGGTGGGAAGGATTTTTTTTGTCATAATGAGCAAGGAAAAGAAAATTAAATCAAGAATCAACAATAAAACTTTTCCATGAGCCGGAGTAATTGAATCAGTTTCAGATGTTATGTGACATTTTTCTCCACTCCCAATTTAGAGCAATGTGAGTGGCTGTGGCAAAGGCTATTTGGAGATCCTCTCCAGTTCCATGTTTGTCATCTGGAAATGGCATAACAGAAACACACTGATGTGCACTTAAACATACACCCACAGAAAGAGTGGTCCCTGTTACATAAGACTATAAAGCAATTAAAGGCCCTTGGAAAGAAATAGTGTTATGTATTGCAGTTAGTTTCATGCCTCCTTGTGCACATCAATAAAGCATCATTAAAGCTGTATTTCTTGTGGAGTTTAAAACTTATTAATCTTAATATAATTAAAATGGACAGCACAAGCTTTAGAAGGGTTACTGTAAAAACGTAGGTGGTATAAAGTGGGAAAATCTATGTATGACTTTCAAGGGATTTTCCTCAAGTCTGCTAATGCTAAATGAAATGCTTGCGCCATCAATATAAAAATCAACAAAATAATTCTTACCAGTGTTATCACAATGAGCACAAAGGAATTGTTACCATAGAGATCACTTTTGGTAGACATCAGCCCATTACAGCATCATGAAGCCTACTTAGGATTTCAGTACACTGTGTTTTCTAAAAAGTACATATAGGGAAAAAGAGGAGGACAGAACAATTCATAAATGATGCACCCAAAGTCCCCAGCCCTCATCCCATTTTAAATGTTGCCATTCATTATTAGCATCCTTATTATCTGTGTCTGCCATTTATACGCATCCCTCACACCACTTCTTACAACCCTGTCCTTGGTGTGCCCGCCCAGACCCATCTCCATCATGGGAGTGGGCATTTCACATCATGGCCTCAGGTCCCGGTGGCCCCATCACTGCATCCAGGGGATGAACAGGAAGAAAGTGTGGCTTCTCCCTGCCCATGCATTTGATTTCTCAAGTACAGGAACAGAGTAAAGGAAAGCCGAAATCCCACTCATTTCAGATGTTGCAATGCTTAATTTGTAGACTCTGAGTAATTAAGTCATAGAAGCACTAGGTCTTGGGGTACCTGGTGCTGTCAGACTTGCATTGCTGAGTTAAAAGGTATTATTTTTCTGGGTGCATTTTAGATTAAAGTTACTTTCAGCTGAATTTTATCAGCCAAGTCTTATAGGGCAGAAATTTGAAGGAATGGTGGCAGTTAAGTGACCCGTAACATCTTAGTTATAAAAAGGCAGAAACTATACAACTTTCTGTAAAAAAAAGTGCTTATGTCAATCAAACAAAAAGTTATATAAAAAAGACTATTAATAAAGTTATATTTGATAGGAAAAAAATGATACACCTTACTGCTTTGTTTATTTACTTCAGTATTGATGGTGCAAGTGGCAGTGCTTCATTTTTGTTGATTAAGCTTCAAAACAGGGAGGTGTATCAATTTCTGCTTGAAAAAGTCAGATAGCCCGAGTCCCATTGCTGGGTGGACTGAATAGATTGTGCATGCATTCTCACACAGGGTTTCTTCAACGTATTTTGATCAATGAATGAAGCCATTGCCAGAGAGAGAACAATAACAAAAGTTCCATGTAAAAAACATACTGTTTGTTCTGAGATGGTTTTAGGTCATGAAGTACTTCATCATGGATTACGCTAGGACTAATATTATTCCAAGAATCTTCTTTAGGTTCATACCTCTGACAAGTCTCATTCATTTTCCTGTCAAGATCCTCTGGTTGCTCAGTGACTAGTGCTTCTGAATCACTGCAAAAACGTCTTGCTCTCTTCTACCATATAGTTCACTGGGCCAAAATAAGATCATTAATTAATCTGCTACTGTGGATAAGATCAGCTTCTCCAAGATGATCACATGCTGTGATGTAACCCTTAGCTAGCACTCAATTCACTTTGCCTACCAACTAACTGGTGAGCAAAATTGTTTTACCTTGGCTCCAGCCTCTGTCTTCATGTGGAGCAACAACATCTGATCTATCATACACTAAAAATTGGGTGGTAAACCAGGAGTAATCAACTAGAAATATGTGGGTTCAATATTTAAAGGTTTCACTTGATAAGCAATGGCTGCAGCCCCATTCCCTGGTTCCTAAAACACTTTCTTTCTCTTCCATCATTGCTACTGCCCCTCTGTCTTCTTATTCTCTTGGGTTTGGTTTTGTTTTGGGTTTTTTTTCCCTGTGATGTCCCAGTCTCACAGACAGTTTGGCAGCTTGCTTCGTTTGCATGCTGGCTGGCTGGCTGGACAATATGCTGCACAAGCACAGTGTGCATCTTAACCAGCTGGCCACTGTCATATGCCACATATTGTGCATAACGTAGCATAAAAGATAAGATTTATTAAATGTTTAGCTGGAAATCAGACATTAATCAATTAATCAAGCTCTGCTGTTTAGGGCCACTTCTAGAACGAATACTCTACTCATGTTTCTTGCCAAGTACTTGACCTGAAATCGTCCTGATTATCAAGCTGATCCACTATGTTAAGCACTCTGGCCAAGTAAAGGATAAGGGACGAAGTACTAAAGAGAGATCACAGCCATCTTTATATAGAGGAAAAACCCATGTGCAAGACATTAATCAAACAGTAGGTGGAAGCTTTGACTTGGAGACTTTATCATCTAAATCACAAGACTTAATATTTGGATAAAGCAAACAAGTAAGCCAAAATAAAATTGTGTAGGAACCCAGCTTGTATTAAAGAACATTTTTTTTTATGTCCAGACACCATTGTCCTGTGTACAGGATTTAGAAGTGGTCTTAATAACAATTTACTACCTGACATGGGCAGTCTGAAAGATTGTGTGTCAGTCTGTGTAACAGTGCAGGGGGCTGAAGGAACTGTCTGTAGGAGGTTTTCCACAGTTAGAAGAGGTAATAATAGAATAAAGATGTTGGGGTGGGAGAGAACCTCAAAAAACAAGACCAGCTGAGGATGACCCTTCAGGTCTGGTAACAGAGGCTAATTTGTATCAGAGAGCTCACTCCATGTGTAGGACACTTTCTTTAGATGTTATTGTAAGGTTTTAATACTAGGATGTTAGGAATTAGCATGAATAGATATTTGGGTAATCGTAAAATAAAGTAAATGTACTCCAAAAATACTACCTTTCTCCCTGCCTGTTATCAAGTACTATCCTGATAATGAGATAATGCTGTTATATGTAGTGACATAATCCCACAGAAGCCTAAGGATATCACACAATCCATTTCTTCTGATGTTCCAGTGTAACATCCATTTGGCTAATATGCACTTAAAAACTGTCAGTGACTGATTCCCTGTAGCATCCTGAAGTAACTGCTGCAAAATGTATCCTCGGTATTAGAAAGGTTTCCCCTTACTCACCGAAATCTACCTTGCTGCATTTTAAGCGCATCATGTCTTGACTTAGCCACTGAAGTCAACAGTAGCCTTTCATGTACTTGAAGGCTGATATCACATCCCCTCTGTCTTCTCTATACTATGTTAAATATGAGACATTGCAGGTTCTCTCTCTCTTTACACATCCCACTTACAGCATATGCCTTTTTTCTTTCTGTGACAGGTTGACATTAGTCCACATTAATCTTGTAAGCCACAGATCCTTTTGTTCAGAGCTGTTATCTCTTTCCTGTCCTGTATTTACATATTCCTGTTGGGTATAGACAGGAATTTGAATGCATTCTTAACTGAATCATATCCCACTTTTCAGCCTGTTTCTTGAGTTTATCAAGATCTTGCCATCAGGACAAGACAGCTAAAGGAAAACAGAGCAGAAATCACTTTTCTTCAAGTGAGATACTTTCAACATTGCATTGTCAGGGTACTTACCCACCCATTTTCTGCTCAAAATAAAAATAATTGTACTCAAAGCCAATATGCTCTAAATAATCCCATTGCTTAAATTGGGAGGAAAAGAAATAATATAACATGTACTTGACAAAATAGGTTTGAAAACCCTTTTACTGGCTTCCAGTAAAACATAGCCTGGAGTCTGCATGGAACCAAGAAAGGCATCTGATCATAACTGTCTAGGCAATTTGTTTTGGTAAGGCAAACTAATGTAATAGTTGCTTCCCATCACAAAAAGTCAAGAATGTCAATTCATGTTCAATACAAAGCTGTTTGTATGAAGCTTCCCAGCTAATGGGCAGCTGGCAAAATGCATTAATACTATCTTTCCTATCCTTACAGTCATTGCTGCTTCTGTTATAGGCAGAAATTGGAATTGGGGGGGGGGGGGGGGGGTGTGTGTGAATGAAAGTAACAATTCCTCATCACAAAACATGTTTAAGGTAGAATTTACTACTACTGTGACAGGCTTGCATCTTATCTCCATACAACACTCTTATAAAAGGTGACAATTTCCAGTGAAATTTTCTCCCATAGAAAGAATGCTGAGAATGCACAAAAAAAAAAAATCAAAAGCAGCTAAAACAGGACCTCAGTCTTCCTTCCCACTGTCTCTGATACTTAGTTTAGAAGTTCCAGTTAATATCAAGTCATTTAATGTAACCAGGAGGAAGTCCTAGGCCAGAATATTTTACTACTACAGTTGGTCATTTCAAAACATGAAATTCTTTTTTTTTAATGGCATCTTTTGGTATGTGATGTCTTTCAGCTTCTAGGAGTTATAGAGAAGGTTTAGCTGCTTGTACTATAACAGAATCCAAGAGAAGGAGTCCAGCTCATAACACATCAAATTAAAGGCAAGTACTTACTGAAGCAAGAGGTGCAGTACTCCATCTGCTTATGAGTGAATGGCAAGCAATTAAAAATGGGAATTCAGGAATCAGCACAGTAGCTTTTCTATGTAATATTTAGAATAATGTGTCCAACTCCCCTTTTACAATACTACAGCATACACATCACAATACCGCACAGAGTACACCATACAACCAAGACTGGAATTCCCAAATTCCAACTCCAAGTGCCGTTGGAAGCAGTGATGAACTTGCATTATCTCAAACTGGATGTGGTTAGTAGGCAAAAAGTAGAAAGAGAAATTAAGTCTTTAAATCAGTCTTGCTGAATATCTGCAATCCAATAACATCCAAAATCTCTATCCAGAATCAAATCCTCTGTGTCTGATAACTGTATAGAAGTATAAGAAGGCAGCACTTGCCCAAAATTGAGAGTATCTCTATTTGTTCATTTCAGATTTTAATACTTAGCCAGAGTAAGAGTTCTTCACTCAAGAAGACAGGAGTTAACAGCTCATAATCACCTCTTGCAACAAAAGATGGAGAGCCACTTACAGGCACAGGAATCAACACAGATAATTGTCCATTCTTTCTTTCTTATTCTATAAAAGAAAGAGGGAAGGAATCTGAGTAACAGCTGCTGCTCCACCTCTGAATGGATGCTGCAGCAACAGATGCTGCTCCATCTCTGAATCCAAGCAGGGCCTGGTAATTTACACAAAGAACTAATCCACAGCCCTTGCCTTGCTGTGCAAACAGGTAGGGCAAGAACAACCTGGGCTGCTGTGATCTAATACCAGCCAAAGCTGCTACTGCTCAGAAGATATATTTTGCAGTACTACCCAGTGCAAGATTTGTAAAGACCAACTGTGGCATATACATGACATTCATGACAGGATGGATTTATAAAAGATAGCTCTGAGAAGTTGCTAGGTAACAGTGTCTTGTCCTCACAACCACCAAGAAGTGATAATCTGTTCTCATGATGCAATGCTGCAGCCTAATGCCCTTGCTCAAAATTTCTGTCTGTACAGTTTTTTAAACAAAACCAGATCACCCTTACACCAAACACAGCTCTTCATGTTTCTGGGAAATCACAGCCGTTTCTGAATGCACACTCTTTCTAAAAGACCAATAAGGAAATTTTACAGCAGAAAGGTCACCCCTCTGCCTGAAACCATTAAAAGAAGACATAACATACAGTATTGCATTCAATGAATACATTTAGTCTGGTGTCAAAATTAGCATTGTAGCAGCAGAAACAGGAAAGTGACTTTGAAGTTTATGGATCATCTGAGAAAAGACTCAGTCTTCGACAGAGCTCTCAGAAGACCTGAAACAGCCTAGGGGAAAAAATATGGTAGCACCAAAACAAATCCAACTAAAAGGCAAATTCCCCACAGCCTATCATAAATAATAAGAAACATCTACTGCAGACATAACATCACTGGGATTTGTGTGATTGACTATGACAGCCAAAGAACTCTGACACTGACAGTGGCTGTTCTTGGGCTTTACTTTTTTTCCAAGCACGTTAACACGGCTTACCCATTCCCTTGCTTCATTTCCCTGTAGCATTTTGTCCTTCCTGTTGATTTTTTTTTTTCTTTTTAAACAAACAGCTCAGCTGCCCCATCTTTTCACTGTGATGCTTTATTCCCCAGCAGAGCAGGTGAAAGCCATGGAAACCTGTCTGCGAGAGCCAGAGGAAAAGAAATGGTCCCACCTTAATATGCCAAGAGCTCTTACAGGCCACATATCTTTGGTCAGATCTATTATAGCAGGAAACAAAACCATAACTCGGATTGATGCTTAGAGTGATCCCAGACTGCCCAACACTGGTGCCAGTGTCCTGCTTGTGGCAGTTTTGATCAGTTCCATCCAGAGGAATAGTTATTAGCTTCATAAATTCTCTTCAGCCAGAAGCCAAATATTCTCAAAACCATAGCTTTTTAGACATAATCATCATAACTTTCCACTGGTTTTCTTATTTTTCAGTGTATTGCCCTAAGCGTTCTTTGTACTATCTGGAAGTAATAGCTCCACATTAAAGACTCTCTAAAGGCAAACAAGGATTTTTAAGGTTGACTTACACCCCTTGCAACAAGTGCCACAATTCAAGTGCATCTAAAACCTCCCTCAGTTGTGTTACAGGCACTCTTTCCAAGTAGGCCAGTGACTTGCTTTTCATCAAGATAAAAGTTTCACAGTCATTACATGCTGTGATTTCAGGCCAGCTGTACAGTAAGCCCTTCACAGAAGCACTCTTCCACCTAGGACACGCTGTGCCTACACCTCTCAAAGCAAAGCCTCACAACTCTGCCAGGATTTATCCTTCTCAGATAATTCATCACATCCTACTGCTGATGGTGTTTGCTCTTTGGGAACCCGGTTTATTAAAATTTCTTCATGACAGCAGTACCTAGTAAATGAAACAAAATGTAGTGGCACATCTGACACTACTAAACCGTAACATTTGTTAAGTTCAGCTTCTTCCAGGCATGAAATGGGTTCAGGGACTAACTAGCCCCTTCCCCCTTGCAAATTCACTTTTCAGTGCAGTTCAGCATTTTCCCCCAACACACAGATTTTAAGAATTAGTCTCTTTGTCATGGGATCTTTCCAGTTCTTCAGAGTACACCTGAGTTTTCAACTTAGCAGATGTAGCTTCCTTGGATGTCACATCTTTATAACCAGTAACAGCCAGTCATAGTCTTTCAGGACATACTGGACTGTTCCTTCACTTCATTACTTTGCCACCACAAACCTGCATAGACACATTCCCCCATCCAGTGCTCAATACCTTAGTCAGCTGTCCACCAAGCATTGCACACCAACCAACACCTTTTCCTCCTAGAGGAAATGCAGTATTTTTTTAAAAGCTGATGTTGTATGTGAACGTCTCTGCCACTAAAGGTCTGAGCTAGATCCTTCATAATGTGCAAAAGAGAGGAGGACAGATTTCAGAAATTTCATTGAGAAGTTAACAAAGAAAAACATTTGCAAAATAAGATTTCAGGGTTTTCCCAGTTCTTTCTAAAGAATGCATGCTTGGAAATTTCCCTTGCTTAGACACATCTTAATACCATATGTCTGCTCAAAGTCCCCAGAGCAGGTCACATTCTTGTTCATTTGACTGCATTTCTCACTTCCTAGCTTGCTGTGATATGAAGGAAAAACATATATGGATTATTACAGATCATGAGATGTTTCTTCTTTATCGCCTCTCTTTTAAAACTGGTTGTTAGTTCACACATTAACAGTAATTGCGGCAGCAGAGGTATCAGATGTGGAAAGGCAATTCTCTGCGGTAACAAAGTCCCAAAACATTTAGAGCTTTATAGGGTAATAAGGCAGAAAACAGCTAATGCAGCATGCAGTGTGCTAGCAAAATGTGTGAAGCATTACAGTTTAGATAAACCCATTCAAACCTAATTCACCTTATGGGTGATCTCAGTAAACAGTTCCATCTACTGCATAAACATCTATTGGTGAAGGGTGAATATGTAAATCAGAAAGGCCAAATTGTCTTCAGCAAACACTGTGTCTGGGCTGCACAAACATCCAGGATTTAAACCGTTTAAAACCTACAAACTTCTAATAGACTATATATTGATTTTTTTATTTTTTTTTTTAATTGCAGAATCATTGAGGTTGAAAGGTACCTCTGGAGGTAATCTGGTCCAACTTCTCTATTCAAGCAGGGCCACCAAGAGCAAGCTGGGCAGGACCATGCCCAGACAGCTCTTGAATATCTTCAAGGGTATGGACTCCGTGAGCTCGCTTGGCAATCTGTACGAGTTCTCAGTCACCCTCACAGTAAAATGTTTCCTAATGTTCAGCAGGAACCTCCCTTTTCTTTGTGTCCATTGCCTCTAGTCCTGTCACTGGGCATCACTGAAAGCACCCTGGCTCTGTTGTCTGTACACCCTCCCTTTAGGTATTTGATGAGATCCCCCGTGAGCCGTCTCTTCTCCAGGCTAAGCAGTCATAGCTCTCACAGCCTTTCCTCACAGGAGGGATCCTCCTGTCCCTCATCTTTGTGGCCCTTTAGCTGAACTCTCTCCAGTACGTCCAGTTCTCTCTTGTATTGAGTAGCCCAGAACGGGACATAGGACTACAGCTGTGGTCTCCCCAGTTCTGATTAGGTGGCAAGGATCACCACCCTTGACCTGTTGGCTTAATACAGCCCAAGATAACATTGACTGCCTTTGCCACAAGGCACATTGCTGTCTTACCTTCAACTTGGTGTCCATCAGGACCCTCTGTTCCTTTTCTGCCCAGGTGCTTTCCAGGTGCATGGGGTTGTTTCCCCCCCGGGTGCAGGACTTTGCAGTTCTTGTTGAAGTTCACAAGGTTCCTGTTAGCCTATTTCTCTAGCCTGTCAAGGTCCCTCTGGATGGCAGCATGACTCTGGCATATCAGCCACCTCTCCCAGTCTGGTGTCATCAGCAAACTTGCTGAAGGTACACTCTGTCCCATCATCCAGGTCAATAAGGAAGATGCTAAACAGGACTGGACCCAGTATTGACCCCTGGGGTACAGCACTAGTTACTGGTCTCCAGCCAGACTGTGCCACTGATCACCACCCTCCAGGCCTGGCTGTTCAGACAGTTTTCAATCAACCTCACTATACACTCATCCAGATCATACTTCATCACATTTTCTGTGAGGATTTTAAGGAAGAGTGTCAAAAGTCCAGGTAGACAATATCCACTGCTTTTTCCTGTGTTTATTCTCCATATTTCTGATTTCTTCTATGCCAATCTGAGGGCAAAGCATAGACTATCCCCCTTAGCTATAGCATAGATGAAGAGAGCCCACAAAAATAACAGTCAACACCTGAGGGGTCTACCTGACTACAGTCTTCCAACATCTTTGTCTCTGTTTTCCTTTTGTTATAGCCCAATATGGTACCTATGCATTTTTAGGATTCCTGGCATCTTGCTCCTGTTGGCCCCACAGAACAATGAGCATCCAGGCTTTTTCAGACCTTTTCCAGCACTTCCTCCTTCTATAGGGACATTCATCAATTCAAACCAAATGGTGTCAACTGTGTGAGGTATCAAAACCCACTCTTCTTATGTATGTGTGTGTGTATATATATAGATACATGTGCGTGTGAGTATAGACTTTTTCTTCTAACTCCATCTGATTTGCATCAAGGAATTGCAAATTTCTTAACCAAATATTAATTCTCTACTGCAAGGTAGCTGCAGGGAGTGTTTTATGTAACAGATACTAATTGAGTTGAGAGTAGCTGCTATATCCAAACTACTTTAAAGGATGAAAAGACAGTGTTTTTCCTAAGCAATCCAAAAATCACTTGGGACTTCAAGTCTACCAAAATCGAAACAGAGGTACTAAAACCCTGTGGGCCTTCAGAGAAGCCACATGCTTGCAGTTCCCCAGGCAATGACAAATAGACTTTGCCTTGGTTCTGAAGTGGTAAAAAAAAAAAAAAAAAAAAAAAAAAATTCTCTGAAAAGATACTGACTACAAAGACATCATTTCTAGTACCAAGAGCTATAGCTTTCCAAAGGATTCAGCTGATATATCATAGTAAATGGTAGATTAGCAGAATGCCTTCAATATTTGAGTTCTAGTTCCTCATTTCTAAACTGAGTTCCCTGGGCAGTGTCTTTCATGTCTGATTACCAAAGTCTACAGATTCCCAGTTGAAACAAGTCTTGCAAAATCAGCAGCAAAAGAAACATTATACTGATTTTTTTTTTTTTTTTTCCATTTCCATTGTTTTCTGCTTCTCCAATTGCTGCTGCAGAGAAAAGTAAAAGCATCTTCAAGAGACACAACCCTTCTCACGTATAGCTATTTGGACATTTCATTTCTTAGAGCAATTACACTGTGAAGTTTTATATATCAGTATAATAACTGTAGCTCTTTAAAGAGTGCAATTAATTAAGCCCTGAAACAGCCCTGTGAAGTAGCCACAATTTATTATTTTACAGGTGAGTGAACTGAGACATAGAGAAGTTAGGACCAAGGAAAAAAACATGAGAAATACTTAGTATGAGCTCACCACAATCATTCTTACACAGATACTATAAGCTTCCTCTGTTTACTTCTAACAGCTTATTAATTTGCAAGAAGACATTAAAAATGGTTTGTTAATTGTGTAATGGACCTGTTTTTGAATAGCCTGTTAAAATCTATCACCACCACCCGCCTCCCCTTTCCTCCCTCCCTTCAAAGTTTATCATAGAGCTTGAAGCTCTGGATTTTCACCATCTGAAGACAGCAGGTGTAGATAGCTTATGAAGGTCATTTAGAAAATAAAAATAAAGAATTTCTTCAACTGCTTATGGTAGAGGATGATAGATTAATCAGCCTTTACCTGTCACCTGTATCCAGTTATTCTCATGACATATTTTAGCAGCAATAAATCTGTACAGAGGCTAGCATGACTGTGTCTTGCAAACCAAGCCACTGAAAGCATGAAAGGAATCATTACGTTATAAATAAGTGAAACAGTAAAGAAAACTCTGGCATGGCTAAAAAGCACTTACCAAATAGAAAGTAGAGCATGGTGGGTGCAGCTGGCCATAGAACTTTTTTTTTTTTTAATTCTGACAGCATTTTAGGGCTAGAATGATTTTCATTTCACAAGGAATCGAATTTTTATTACTTGGCAGCAGCATGCTATGGGAAGCACAAAAAAAAGGTAGATTTTAATAAAGATGATTTCTGCAGGTCCCATTTATTTTACACAATCTGAAGCTCTGATTTATGAGTTTGGGACTACTATCCCTGAGTTCAAAGGCCATCAACTTAAGCAGTCCTCACTTGTCAAATTTCACATTTATCACGTGGTGTTGATCCACCACAGCATCTCAGACTCTCTCCAGACAAACCACGTGACAGCTGATTTTATAAGGGGCTTACTGAATTTTTCAACAGTCAGACCATAGTTTGGAAACAAGTATTCACCTCTACCATTGCCTCTAGTCTGTCTTAAGCAGTCAACTCGGGCAGAGAATGAGAAAGCCTCAACAGCAGAAAAACATCAGAGTTGGAAGTGCTCACCATGTTGCACAAAAATAGACAAACTGACCAGTAAAGAAGGAGATTAAGAAGTACTGTAAGAATTACAACATTACAGTCAAAACAAAGAAAAGTATTTTCAACATGTCACATTGACAGTAAGTGCAAGACAAAACCATCAGGAACATGACTTATCCCCTAAAGACAGGAAACTGGTCACTTATTTCAACCTCTCTCTGAGCTATACTCATATATAACACTTTCTATCTGAACCAGTTAGAAAGACTTAGCGTATATTAACTTCTCTTAATGTGAACACAAATAACCTGCAAGTCATTTAAAACTATATTTCAGTAGTATATTTTCATTATATTTCACTATGAAGAGGTAGTAGCTCTTAGCACCCTCAGTGAAGCACGTAACATGTGCTCATCTCTTCCCAGTGAATTTAGCATCAACACCACAGGATACACAATGTGTCCTCATGTATGGACAAGGCTGTGTTCTGGTTCAGAAGGGGTCTCAGATATCAAAACTCAGCTGCCTAAAATTGGCCTGCTGAATTTTGACTTGTATTCTGAGATTGGTAGCCTGTTGCTCTAACAACAACCAGTAGCCCCAGTAACCTTTCTTCTCTCTGCCTTTCAATCAACTATCTACTCATCTACCAGCAGTTTCATTCATCTCTTCTAACAATGCCTGTGAGCACGGCTCAAAAATCTTATCTTCTGCTGACTGGATGATTGTCCTTTTGCCTACCCTACCTATTATTATGTTCAATCAGAAAGTAACAAGCAAACTTGTTTCATTTCCTTACCTCCTTTATTAAACTCTTCAGGATAAGGTCCTTGCAGTTGTATAGTGTATGAGCACCTTCTAGGATTTTTCCTATGCAAACACAGAATTATGTGCTAGCCAAATCTGAATTAAAACTTAGAATAATTATTTCCATTTCCATAATACTCATACATAAGGAGACAGATTTTAACATATAAAACATACTAATGATAAAATTCCTTTCCATTATGTTCTCTCTAGAAACACATAGTCCGTCCAATCTAGACACTACATCCTTGCTCCTGTCTTGTCTTTAGTACCTATCTATTAACTCTCATATTTAATTATCTTCATGTCAACTGAGATGAGAGATTGGTCTTTTTCTTCCTGATTCACTGAAGTTCAAACAGACTTGGGGTTTGGTTTTTTTAATTCCCCTATTGGCTGTAACAACCCTCCCACAGTTTTAATCCACCTATGAACATCAGTGATTCATCACTACTCCTGCACCCCATCTCCCCAGTGGTGGGGTATCCATCACCAACAACTTAAGTGACATCTGACCCTGTGGTGTGTGCACAGCTTGGTGTCACCAGCCATCTACCATCTCATTATTACCTGGACAAGTATGTTTGGAGGAACAGCATGACTACAGGTGGAGACTTCCAACAAGTCTGAAACCATAGAAAATAGTAGAAATAAAAAGCTATCTCCCCTTCACACCGTCTCCTTGTTTCCAAATTCTTTTTAGGTAGGTCTTGAAATAAGTGGCCTGATTTTTTAAAAAGTGCTAGCACCTACAGATTGGCTCTTTGGGTTTCAGCACCCGGTGTATATCTGGTTTTTGTGTCTGGCTTTTAAGGACCTGGGTGTAATTGTAGAACTGTTAATTGTCCAAGGAATTAAGGCAAAAATAATAGAATAGTATGGGTTGGAAGGAACCTTAAAGATCATCTAGTTACAAACCCCTCCATGGGTATGGACACCTTCCACTAGATCAGGTTGCTCAAAGCCACATCCACAACTTCTCTGGGCAACCTGTGTCTCACCACCCTTGCAGGAAAGAATTTCTTCCTCTAGTTGACATTATGGTAAAAGTCTGCATAAAGCACCATAGCACGTCAAAGAAAAGATACTAAAAGATAAAAACCAAATTAATATCAGGACATTTTTCAGGGATTATATTTCTATTTTCCCATTCCAGACCATGGAAGCTTTAGAGAGTTTATCCACAAAGAGACTGTTGGTATCACATGTCAGAGTACTGATGCGATTGCCCGGAGAGTGATGTTCAGAAAACTGTCCTTTGGAGAAAGAAATAATAACCTTAGTATAACTGGGCTGATAGTCTAAACATGCCTGTCTCATTTGTGTGCTAATCAAAGGATTAGCAACATCATATTCTTTGAAACAGCCAAACCAGTAGCATTCATTCACATGTGTGCCAGTTTAATTTTTGTTTTGTTGCATTTGGGGTTTTTTTTAATATTTTCACATTTTCTTGGCACAATGTTTATGAGCCCATTCCAAAGATCTTTATCACAGGGATTTGACTCAAATCTCTGTAGACAGCTTTTAGCACAGAGCAGAGTTCTGTTACAAAAACAGTTGTGTTAACATCTGGCACCACTCAGTGGGGCAGGTGACCTATTTTCATAAGGCTCCTGTAAAAGTCTTATGTAGTCCTTTAGACTTTGTTGTCTGGCTCTATAGAGGGTCCTTTATAAACTCCTTCCTTTTTGGGTGCTTGTTCATTCAAGACTTGAAGTTCATACTTTGAATGAATCTACTGTGAGTCTGACCATCAAAAGAAGTACAAATCCAAGACTTGCTTAAGAGAAACATCCCCATAATTAATAAATATTCATTGAAACCTCACTAATCAAATACTTATTATCATCTTCTTTCCAGTAGACCTGTGTTCATGAAGAATAATTTACTACGAGATGAAGCATACATATGCTAAACTAAGATGCACTTTACATCTTGGTTTCCCATGTAGGATGAGAGTGTGCCTGTCACTACTACAGGCACATAGAAAGGCAGAAGGCACAAAACATCTTTCCAAGTCTCCTAAGCAATGGGAGAAAGGACCACCTGTAGATTAACAGTAATTTCTCCCAGTTCTCCTGGAATTGTAAGGAACCTTAGAAAAATAAGGAGCTTCTTTCTTCTGTTCCAGTCCTTGGACAAAAATGGCTGTCTCATTTTATCAATACCATACAGATGCAGTAGTAAACATTGTTCTCACAGGGACTCAGTAACAGCCAGGGCTTCTACTTAATTGTTTGAGGTGTAGCCACTTTTTACAGTCATACTTCATCTCAAATGCCTACATAACTCTTCTACTTCAAGTCTGCTTCCCCCATCTACATAGTTGCAGGATTTAAATCAAAGTGTTTATGGTCTCCTTACTGGGGACAAGTGAGTGAGCAAAACTGGTCTTTCCCTTGGTGGTTTGTTGGGAAAATACACAAAAGAGGAAAACATACAACTTTGATGCCATGTAGTTGAAAAGGCAATTTGTCCTACCAATGTTAGGGGCTGGTGTTAATTAAATGCAACTAAGGAAAAATAAATCAAGCTGGTACATACTGAACACAAATGAAAGAACAGTTCACCATGGTAAGCCTTATTACACTCTCAGACTTTTATATAAAGGAAATTAAATGACAGCTACTTCTGTAACAATCAATATCAACACAAGATAGTTTTAACATTCTGCGCTTCTAGAAAAGGTGTATTTCTGTCCCTCAGAAAACACTTTTCATCCAGCTTATGCTGGGCATTTTTTAGGATTGAACAAAGTAAAGGAACATTTTTCCTAGCACTTCTGTAGCTGTCAGACAGCTGACCAAGTTGTCCCCAGAGGAACACACCAGGAAATAGCTTGATATAAACTCAGCAAGACCTGCTGGAAGAAACATGGTACAGAGGTAGGTATCTCAAGCATGCATTCATTAATTGCATCCAGCTAGAAATGGCAGAAGAGGAAGAATACATGTGACAGATGCAACAGCAGCAGAAGTACAAGAAGATTAAAAAAAGTCAACGTTTGCTACTTTTTTTTAACTTAAACAACATTGTTATTTAGGAAAAAGTCCAGTCACAAGCCAAAGAGAAAACATTACACACAAAGTAATTTGTGTGCTGTTAAAGGAAAGTAGAACCCTTTCCAAAAGTGCCGAAATGTTACAAAGCAAATGTGATTGTGACTTTTCAAATGCAGTATGAAGACCTAAGAAACACAAAAGCAGTGAGCTCACTTCCTTCAGGAGACCACAAAGCTGTTCGGTTCAAATAATTTGCTTCCATTCTTTATTGCGTTCATCAAACATAGATATGTTTGCCTATCCTCTGCTGATCAAAACATGCAAAAGTATTCAAGACTACTGACAAGAATAAACTCCAAACCTGAAGCCACTGTCCTCACCATAACTAAGAGGAGACATATGCCGGGTGTGCTAGAAGGCCATCAGAATGGTTTGGGGTCCTATCACTATACGAAGGACTTTTCACAGAGTAACCCTTCCTATAGCACACTCTCCAACAGATCACAGATGTGCTGGCATATCCAGTGTCACCAGCAAAGCTGCACAGACCCGATGAAGGGCATGGGCATGCTGCTGCTCACTGAGGCCACAAATGGCCTCTGACACCTGTTCATGGCGCAAGAAGATTGTACTGACCCAGCATTTCTTCAGCTCATCAGGGCTTCCTCCCAAAGAAACTTACGGATGTGGGTAAATGAAAGCCACTCACTGTTTCAATAGGTCCTCTGTCTGGGATGTCTGAGTGACCAGGACTTACGAGAGTACAGCAGAGAACACCTGTTCTCTGTTGATTAAACCAGTGACAATGCTGCACATAAAGGCAAAATTTCAGGTTCCTGCCCATTAGAGCTCTGGAGATTGGTTCCTTCAGTTTCACCTGTCCACTGTGGGCCAGGGCACTGGCTATGGACACCATTAGACATACCCATGACAAAGCTCCCCGTTAAGATGATGCTGGAATTAAATTAGGAGGACATAAGAATCAGGAAGAAAGGCTAACTGTTTGAGAATCACACAAATTTAACTGAAGGCAAAGCTATTTGAAATATAAGTATTTACTATTTTCATACTCAAGAGTAATTACAGTTGCCCTGTGCAGTAAAGCTAACACTGACTGCTAAAACAGGGTGGATCCAGTGAAGTGAATTAGGAGCGCATAACAAACCTCATTCCCTTGAATTCCATAGACTGTTGTAGTTTCTTGTGCAAGTGGAAAATAACTGCTACAGGCACCCTTTCCATGCAGCCTCTTGTAACAGATTGTGGGCTTTAGACTTTTCTTATAGGGGGGGGGGGGGGGGGGGAACAAAACACACAGAAACATGCTAGCTAGAATGAGCTGAAAAGTATATCATAATTCATATTAAGAAAACTAAATATGTTTAAGTATTCCTCACACTTTAAAGGTTCAGTCATGTGTCACAGATGGGAAAGAAATCCTTTGTCAAGCTGATCAGGAAGCTGTCAGGATCAGTGAAGTTTTCATAAGGGAAGGATTAGCTGAGTAGCAAAAAAACTTGCCCTTCTACTCTGTGAAAAGAAATAAAGTTCCTTGTGGATTCATTTAAAATTAAATTAACCTTGACCCATCACTTCATCTTCTAAAACAACTTTTATCAAGTGTCTTTAAAAAAAGACATATATATATATATATGAATGAACTTGATACAGCCTAGACTTTCATACTGGTCACTTCTGTAGTCAGTAGAGAGTAATGTTAGTCATAAAGGAATATTTTTATAACAACATAGTAAAAGACTGAAAATGGAAGAATAAGACTATCCTAATTTGGGGAATTTGGGGGGGGAGGGGGGGAGAAGTGAAATAAAAAAGGAACTCAGAAGAAATAACATTCTTAGGATTAAAAAGAATAAAGAACCTTTGTCTTGGTAGTAATCCTACTAAGGATAACATTAAGTGTATGCTTAATGTATTGAGAACATGTTGAGAACTTTCTTTTTCTTCATGTGTGGTGCACTCTTAAAGGGGGGCATTTTTAATATTTGAAGCATGCTTTAGGATAAAATACTATACCATAGTGGAACTGATAAGGTGGACTGTTGGGGGGAATATCATTTTACTCCAGAATGAATCCCCTGCGAGTACTGTCTTTGTAAACACATTCCCATGATGGAAGGCAATTTGAAATTTTCCTTTGTAAGAGAATTTCAGATCCTTCTAGTCTATTCAAAACTAGTCAGTTCAAAAGTGAACTGCATTACATAAAAGGCATCAGTATTATGAAGAAACAAAACCCATATATGTGGAGCACAATAAGCAAATAACAATAACTGAAACAATTCCAGAAATACAGTCCAATTGCTTCAAAATTCAGGTTATTAGAACAGTCAAAGAGTATGCAGAGGCTTTAATTTACTAAAAATACAGCAAAACAGACATCAAGAGCTTATCTCTGAATTTAGTATGATTCTCCTATTTCCTTTAAGCGTGCTTGTCAGACATAAGTCTGTGCTCACTTAACATGTAATTTCTTGTGAACTAAATATTCAGCAAATTCTACTTCACCTTGAATAATCAATACATGTAAATTATAAATTTCCTTGATGGGATCATTATTCAGTAATTGTTGGTAACTAGAGAACCTGGACTGCTTATATTAATGAGGGTGTTTGAAATTTAGGATGGGCTAATTAACTCTGCTTCAGTTGCTAAGTAGGGTTTTGAAACTTCAGTGTATATAAACAGGAATAGCAAAAAAGCCCTATAAAATTTACTTAACTTGCTAGGGAAATAGAAGCTCAGAAAGAAAACTCACAACAATGATCAAGTGGCCAGCGTGCACAATCACAGGATTTAGTGCTGGATTCTCCAGTGGTATCCAAAAAAATTCTACTTAGTTGTCTCTCTCAGAAAGCATTTTGGAAATTACCTCCTCAGTATAGGACTAAAAGCTATATATGGCTACATGCACTGGAAAATGGCATGTATATATAGATATATATAGGTTCTCTTAATTAAAACGTTGATCCAGCCTGGCATCAAAAGCCCTATTTAGATTTCAGCATCTGTGAAATGCAAGAGTTGTCTTTATTAGATACAGGAGGTTGCCTACAGCTGACACTACCAGCCATTATAAATTAATGCATTTGTCAGAAAAGAGCATTGATTTCCAAAGGCAGTCAACACCTGCCCTTACCAATTTTTCTGTGGAAAGCTGGTATGCTGCTTTTCATTGCTTCAGGAGCAATGTGAATCCCATGCTAACTTTCTTATAATAGTTTTCTGATTTTGCTGCTGGCTATATTACATGCATCTTCCCACTGTATTTCAGATGCATACAAACTTTAGTAGAGTGAATAACATAGAGGTTTCTAGCCTAATTCTGCTGGGAATGGCAAAATTCATAAAAACATGTAGTTACTCACTTATCAGAAATAGTAACTCCTTTCAAGAAAGAGACCTGGACCCAGGTCCCACCGTCTCTACCTTCAGTTAGGGGAACAAAAGGAACAGTTTGCTCAGTGGCTTTTTTTGTTTGAGTGGCAACAAACAAAAGCTTTCTTCTAAATTAAGGCTGAATATTCCTTCTGAGAGGAGAGTGTAATAAAAAAAAAAAATAGTTAGAATTACAGAAGGCACCTGAGAAAACCAGTGATCATTTCCCTATATTTTCTTCTTACAGATTTTCCCGAGACTGAAACAAGATCTTCCCTCTTTTTCTGCAATACCATCTTCCTCTTTCCCAGCATCTCCACTGCACTTTTACTTTCAATTTAATGTGGTTTTTCTCTTTTTGCCACCATACAAATGTTATACTGCCTCAACAGAAAACTATTCTGTAGCCTTTGTTTGCAATTGTAGAAGCTCTGTAAGCATGTGCAAAAGCCAGGCTGCCTGTTGACCTAACCAAAGCAGTATTTGCAGACAAATTTAAGAGTCAGGGTGCACTGAATTTGTACAGGTTCCAGTTTTACTCAGTGGCTTTACAGCATATGCTTAGGAGATTAAGAGAGTCAGGAACACCCTAGCTTGAATAAGAGGTATGGTACTAGTCATAGCTGCAAAAAAACCATCCACATGAGAGTAAAAATTGATACTAAACAATATTTGCAAACGGATGAGAAAGTAATACAAACATTATTTTTGTCCCTATGGTTTCTGTTATGCTTCTTTGCTACAGTATCAGTGTCTCCTATTAGGGGAATGTGTCTTGTTTATTAAAGAAATATGATATACTTTAGAGAAGAGAAAGGGAAATGAACCAGTATTCTAAAATCAAATGTCAGATCTTCCCCTGTCTAAGCTTGCAAATGTTTGTGAAAAGCTTAGGTGGAAGCCAATCCTTACACCAGGATATTCTTTCCTACAGAATTACTACATGAGCTATGCTCTTATTTCTATGGTAAATACCGAATCATCAAAATACATTGTCCAGAAAGAAATATTATTTGCAAACATCAGCTAAAGAAAATGCTGAATATGTTTGCAAATCACCTGTGCATCTCTATAAGTGAGCAGCTACAAAACTTGATTCCCAGTCTTTCTTTGCTAGAAGTATACTAGCAAAGGATGCTTTCTTTCCTTCCCCCCATCACACTCTGTTTTCTTCACATTTGGAAATATGACAAGAATTTAAAACAAATTAAAGCACACTTTATTTTTAATATTTGTTACTCAAAGTGACTCAAAGCTTTTACTATTATCTTCTTTCCTAATAATATCTTGATCACAGTAAAATATTCTAGACTAATTCTTTGTGAGCTCTATTTCTGTCATTCTGATGAGATGTGACAGCATTTCATAGTTGAAAAAAATTAATCCTCAGTATTATTTCCTGACACACCTTGAGTAAAAAAGTAACATAGAGGCACAGACACACTAGAACATTATGGGGTAAAATAACACAGGAGACTACCTCAGAAAAATGCCTTATGTGAATGAAAGTAATTTTCTGGGTTACCTTCACATGAATAGGAGAGTTCCCCATCAGTTCAAGGTTTAAAAATTACTGACCCAATACATGTCTGTGAGAACTTCCCCTTCACCTTTAGCGGAAGATGATGTAGGAAATTATAAAAGCCCTTTGATCTACTTAATTTTCCAGTCTATGTAGTTAAAGCTAAACATTTCAGACAAAATTTTAAATATAAACTCAGTGGAGCAAAAGACAATTCAGAGATAATTACCATACACTTGAAGCTTTTAACCATAGGTTGTCTTACATAGTTACATATAATTCTACTTTAACATGATTTAAATATTGATAAATTTCCTATTCAAAAAAAGAATTTTAAAACATCAGGCATGAATATAAGAAGGAAGTAAAAGTCACTATAATCATGTAATACCTTTAACAAATAGTTCAATTAAATTTTCATTTCCGTACATAAGTATGAACTTTCCTTTATTTAAGTTATGCACATAATAGGGATGGGAGAAAAGGGACACAAGTTGGAATGTGAGAAATTCAGACATACAGCTCACATAAGAGGGTTTCAGGATTCCTGTACAGTAGTACACAGATTTCCCAAACTCCAGTTAAGCAACTCTGCTGCTGTCACAAAGCTGGACCTGAAGTTCAGGACTCAACTTTCCATTCACCCAACCACGCCATTCTCTGCAACCACCTCAGCCTGATTTAACCTCCTCAGTGATTAACTGGTTCTTCCGTAAATGACGGGAGTGACGCTCAGCATTCCCAGCCCTGCTTGCTCATGGACAGCAAGGTTACCTTATCCCTGATTTATCTGGCATACAGCACTTAGTACACAATAGGATCCTGGTTCTTCTATCCCATCTGCATATGGGTGACACATCAGATTGATAAATATTCATCTTTCTTCTTTTTTTGTATCCCGTTTCCCAAAAAGGTCTCATAAAATAAATCCTTGTCATTAGTTTCCTAGTCTATGACTTTTCACTATTGAATATAATCCCACTTCTATTACCCCAGCATTCAATGTGATTGTAACATTCTGATACTCTGTGATGTTGACAGTGCCTCCTTACTTTATATATCACGCATAAATTTCATTGACACATTTCGATTTTTTTACGCCAGAGAAAATAAGAATTAATTATAAATCTCATCCTTGAGGATTTCCACCTCTAATCTCCCTTAGCATGTTTCTTCTATGTTCAGCACACATTGCTGGCACATCTCCTTTTATCTAGTATTTTAACTGTTCTACTCTTTGTGCTGGTTTTGGCTGGATTAGAGTTAATTCTCTTCATGTTAACCAGCATGGGCTATGTTTTGGATTTATGCTGGAAAAAGTGTTGATAATTCAGGGATGATTTAGCTGTTGCTGGGCAGCGCTTACACAGAGTCAAGGCCTTTTCCACTTCTCACATCACCCGACCAGCAAGTAGGCTGGGGATGCACAGGAAGTTGAGAAGGGACACAGCTGGGACAGCTGACTCCAACTGACCAAGGGGATATTCCATACCATATGTCATCATGCTCAGCAATAATACTAGGGGGGGGGGGGGGGCAGGGAGCTGACTTGGGAGACACTGCTTGGGGACTGTCTGGGCATTGGTCAATTGGTGATGAGAAATTTTGCATCACCTGTCTTCCTTGGGTTTTATTTCTCTCTGTTATTTTCCTTTTCATTACAATTTATTATTTTATTTCTGTTATTAAACTGTTCTTAGCTCAACTCACAAGTTTTCTCACTTTTACCCTTATAGTTCTCTATCTCCCATCCTACTGGAGCAGGAGAATAAGCAAGCAGCTATGTGGTACTCAGTTTCCAGCTGGGGTTAAACCACAACACTGTTCTTTTTACTGAGTCCCATCTTCTCCAATTTAAATCACGCAATCAAAGATGTTTTACTAAACACCAGATAGTTGAGATCTACCACATTTCTTTTATCTAGGCAACCAGTTATCAGAGAATAAACAAAAAGTGACATGATCTACATTTTCTGAGCATATGTTGCATTTTATTCCATCACCAGCTATTTCTACTTCTGTTCATTGTGGTCTTAAAAAAAAACCAATTTAACTGAACAAACAAAGAAAACAATTGACATTATTCTTAAGGTTCCTCTGAGAAAAAAAAAAACAAAACACAAAAACCAACCCAAAAAACTTCACGGCAAAAAAAGAAAAGCAACATAGCAATTACTCATCTTGGGTCTCAGATACAAATGAAGCTTAATCTGAAACAATGCATCCTTTCAAACATCCTCAATCTAAAAGTCAAGTGATAGCAGGAGCAACAGCTGCCTCCTAATTCATACACCAAAACAAAAGAAAAAAAAAAAATCCCATGGTAAATATATACTAGCTGCTTGAGATACAGCTGACAGTTATAAAGTTCAAAGACTTGCTGTTTGAAGAAAATTCTACATCCAATATTACATTTAATAGATTCAGTACAAAAACAAACCCACAAATATGATGAGTCACTAAATGGAAAAGATTACTTACAGCAAAACATCATGTAAAATATTAGTTTCCTCAGACTCAAAATATTAGTCAAAGTAAAAAAAAAAATCGTCTAACAATTGGAAGAAGCGGTGTGCTATTGACATCTGTATTGTAGAATAAAAACCTTTATGAATGGGATTGCTTAAAAATATGCTTAAAAATTCTATTTGATTGTCCACTTCATGAAGAGGAAAAAAAAAATAGAGAAGAGATATTATAGGATAACGAGCCCTTCAAGATTAACAATTAGTGCCATCTGAAAAAAAAACCCCAACACATTGTCACATTTTATAGACAGTCATTTGATCTGCACAAGTTAACTGCACTCATGTTTGAAATTCAGTTCTTGGGGAACTTTTAGCCTTCTTTTCCCATCCATTAGGCATAAAGACAACCCTGTACAGTCATGTGTTGACCTGAAGTACAGAACATTGCAGTTCAGACATTCCCCATTCAGATTAACTCCTATGCCTGAACCAGAACACGTTTGCCAGCATAAAAGCATTATTTGTTCAGATGTTCCCAGTAGGCCTGGCCCTGAGCAAAACTCCCAGTACTGCTCTAACAGCACTCAAGCACCTCAGTTTGTCTAATCAGCTTCTCTTTCAATGAGAACACTGGGACACTGAAATCAGGCACAAGATCAAGTGAATTACCCATCCTGGCAGCACCCGTACACATCAGCATAGCAGTTTTAATCTTCAGGGCTGGAAACTGAAAATCAAGCACAGATCTGTATTCCAGTTTCAGTTCCATAAGAAATTTAAGCCCAAATCTAACTTTGCACACATAAGCCAGCCAGTTGAAGACAATTTGCACACTTGATAATAAGCAACAGCTGGGCATCTCAACAAATCTCCCTACACGATTCTGGTCTTGGGTTGTTAATTTGGTTTATGGATGGATACATGTCTGCCAGAGAGAACTGTGGTAGGTTAGCAATTTTCTGCCATCTGTAAGCAATTGGATTGAAATTAGTTACTAATTGGGGTGAGATACCTCAGCATAGGAAATACAACCACCTGGGCCATAAAGTTATCTGCTTTAGGTTTCTGAAACTGGTCTTCATATTGTTCATAGCTCTCATAATGCCTAAAAATAGGTAGTATTTGTAGCTGAGAACCAAGTTTCAGTCATTTTTTTGGCTGACAGTGTTGACACAGACTGCTAACCAGGTGGTGATTAAATTCTAGATTTCTGACTTCAAAACCCCAACACTGCTTTGAGCTATGTTTTAAACTAATGAGTGTTCTTTCACTTCTTTTGTAAGCAATCCCTTTATAATAGCAGACCGCTGTCTTGCAAGCAGAGCCTTGCAATGGAATGATCGGAAACTGTCAATGCCTGTTTAAACACTTGCAAACGTGATCCCAAATGTCTGGAGGTGTGTCTCAAATATATATATATATATTTTGCTACAAGCAGTAAGGCTCGCATCTTGGATTCATTGCTAGAACTGAGTGCTGTAACCATAGTGATTTCATTTCAGTTGCTAGACTTTGACTTGCCATGAAATGGAGAAGGAAAGGGTTGGGGAGAGATTTAAACAGTTCGTGCAATTGAACTGACACCTACTGCTGAAGCTACATTGATGCTGTAGAAAATAAGTATATTTATGACAAACAGTATTTGCATATAGGATTTGAAGAAGGAATACAGCTAAAAACTGACTAAAAACAAAATTAAAGAAGTGGAATTATTCCTGTAAATTTTTTTAACTAAATATATGTATATATATAAATAAAAACACTCTTCCCACACTTATCTTCCACCTAACAGATCCCCCATCACAGGAAAGCTTTTCCCAGGCATCAGTTTGGTGATACAGGAGAAGGTATATAATTAAAAAAAAAAAAACCAAACAAACAACAACACAAAAACAACAAAATAATACCACCAAAAAAACCCCAAACACATGCTGGGCAGGGACTAAGCTTTCTTAGCTGCCCGCTGAGATGAAATTTAAGAGGGTATTATCCATATCACAGAACTGCTGAAGCTAATGTTACAACAGGTGATGTACAATACTTTACTAAGCCTACTGAATTTCACTTTGGTACAGCCAAAACCAAGCTATTCTCCCATCCTGCCTCCTATACATTCTTGGTAAGATTACATATGCTGGATGAACTGTATCGATGTTTCTTGCAGAAGCTACACAGCTCTCCCTCATCTGCTGCTATTTCACTGCTCAGTACACAGACATTTGTTTGCCTATTCTATCACATCTGTAATCCCAGAGAGATTCGGGAGTTAACATTCATGTGGCTGCCTTAGAACATTTAAAGTCCAACATCAAATAATACATGAAACAAATACAAGAATCCTCCAGCACACAGAAGTGGAATCATCTCACCATAGTGGTTTTTTTGTTCTGACTCAACAGGGAAGCTGGACCATGCTAATTTATATTCCTCTCAAGATTTATTTACACCACATTTTTCTAAGCCTGTTTTAACAAGTGCAAATTAGGTGTCAGATTCACTTCCATCATTTAAAATAGCAAACTGTAAAGCGTACTAGGAAAGGAAGCTATTTCACTCATTTTAAATTATGAGAAATTAAGGGAGATCTCTGGTGAGTGCTGGAGTGAGACCCACTTCTGGTCGTACGCTCTAGTGTTCAGAGTGGGTGGGAAAGGAGGCAGGACTACCTATTTCTGATGATCTGATAACAAAAATTGTTAGAGCAAGCTGTTCAAGTCCCAGAGTCTTTGGACTCTTTGATTTTCTATCCTGTTCTGAAGAAAACAGGCTATTGCACCTGGGATGTTTGCTGTCAGAAAGACAGTGTAGTGAAAGAAATGAAATAGCGCAAGAGTTAGCAAAGAGAGGCAGAACTGTCCCTAGATGTTTCCTAAACACCATTCACCACTCCAGTCATTTCCTTTATGATTATTATCATAGAATGGTAGGGGTTGGAAGGGACCTCTGCAGATCATCCAGGCCAACTCCCCTGCCAAAGCAGGGTCACCTAGGACATGCCACACAGGAACAGATCCAGGAGGGTTTTGAAAGTCTCCAGAGAAGAAGATTCCACAACCTCTCTGGGCAGCCTGTTCCAGTGCTCCATCACCCTCACAGTAAAGAAATTTTTCCTCATACTCAGGTGAAACTTCCTGTCTTCCAGTTTGTGCCCCCTGCCCCATATCCTATCACAGGGCATCACTGAAAGAGGACAGTCCCTTCTACTTGACACACACACTTCAGATATTTGTAAACATTAATAAGATCCCCTCTCAGCCTTCTGTTCTCCAGACTAAACAGCCCCTTCTCTCAGCCTTTCCTCATAAAGGAGATGTTCCAGTCCTTTAGTCATCCTCATAGCTCACAGTGGGACTCGCTCTAGTATTTCCCTATCTCTCTTGAACTGGGACACAGTACTCCAGACGTGGTCTCACTAGGGCAAATTAGAGGAGGAGGAGAACCTCCCTGGTTGTGCTAGACACACTCTTTGTGCACCCAAGAAGAGTCAGTCTCCAGGGAACAGAGATTCATATTATCCCGAGATACTTCAAGATGTGGTAATCAGCTGAAAGGAAGCAGGAAGATAAATTATTTGGTAGGTTGGTAAATTTATTACTATAACAGATACAAGAGCCATTCCTGCTCCAAATAAACAAAAAACTAAACATCCATTCAGATACAACAGGTCCATCTGGAAAGTCCTGTGACTAGCCAGAATGGTTCTCGCTAAGCATTCAGCATCTACTGATGCAAGACCACTAATTCTGTAACTATTTAATCAAGCTTTACATGACTGGGTAAGGCAAATAACAGGCAATATGTGGAAAAGGTTTATTCCAGTAAAACCATACTTGACTACATCTACACAATATAACAAGGAACCCTAACAGAAAACATTTGCCATAGTTCTTCAAAGCTTTTCTTGCTGTATAGCAAGATGCTGCATCCTACTTTGTGCTGGAGCATCACTTACCTGATCACCTGCAAGAGTCTGATCTCTGATTAGAAGTCACCAGGCAGAGCCATTCTACCATACTGAAGAAGAGTGAAACTCCCCACCACTACCACAAAGAAGAAAAACCTCCCCATAATCTCCATCGTTGCTCATGTCGTGAACAATGGCATGACTTAGTCACCTCTGCCACATACCAGATCTGCTAAACAGCTAGTCTTCTCTCTCAGTTCAATTTCTATCATCCCCTCCTTGCCACAGACCATCTTTATAGGTGGCAGAAAAATACACCTGTCCCATAATTTATATCTCTGTTGGGAGGGCTGCTTCACTGACATTAGTTTCCAGTCATGTCCACAAACACCTCATTTATCAGCATTATCTTCAGAAAATCCAAGCCTTCTGGACTTTACACTTCATATGACTCTGACACCAGCACTTTTGATTAGCTTTGTAATAAGCTAAGCCAGTCCCACAAAAAGCTATAGTTGGGAAAACATTCCATTTTAGCTTTAAGCAATACTGGCACAGACCTAGGCGTCACATAGTTTGCCCAGCTGCATGTAGAACTTTTCTGATTGAATACAAGTGGAAAATGAGACTTTCTACTCAGCAGAGGCATTAAAGAAAAGCAGCCGTATTTGTGGAAGGAATAAATGCATAGGCACGATTTGAAATGCTTGTTTTGCTCCTGAAAACACATGAGCAAAAACACACTGAATTTTCATTCATCTATGGGATGGAAACTGTTTAATTTGCAAAGCAGTGAAAACTTACCAATAACAAGCAGCTGCTTGCTTGTTTATAAATAAATAATAATAAAAAAAAAGACATCATAAAGATTTTTAGTTGACATGGCTAAGGCACTGCAATGACTCTAGAAATTAAAACCCTAGAAGAAAACATTACCTGGCCAACAGCCCACGGATTTAGGATCCTTCAGCCCTCAATAGCCCCTCTAGCCTGTATCATGTCAATCACAATAGCTTAAAGACACACTAGACTTATGCCATCTGTGTCAGTGATCATCATGTATGGGTTCCCATAAGATATTTTAACTTCACCCTTCATGCTGTGACACAGCTGTCCCTAAAAAGCACCAAGAGAAGTGAAGCTGTGTGCAAGAACACTGCTACATGTACTTGTGCTGACATCTGGGACAAGCTTCACAACAGTGCCTCAACACTCAGCAGTAGGCTGTAGCAAGCAAGGGAAAGCTGAAGAATCACACTGGCTTTCCTTACTTTTTCAAACAATCTGGATGATAATTCCTGGTGGGAACAGGATCAGGGAATTTAGCTACATAAAAAAATACCCACCACACCAGAACAGTAATGACAGGGTTCCTTTCTAACCTGGATTGATTCCCTCTGCTTCCTGACTAGCTATTCAAATGTGTGCTGGCCCCAGGAAGGGATGGAAGCAGTGGGTGTCCTGGTGAGTGAGATGAGAGGTGAAAGCCTTCTGAAACTTGAGTCATGGAGAGAGGTTTTATCACGGTAAGCATTCAAGAAAACCACTTTTTAGGTTTGCTTTATTTATAATGTCATTTCTAAGAACACACCCAGATTTTCAGTACATTGGTGCCAATCCCAGCTTTCTGCACTAAGCTACTCTGTTCTCCAAATATTGACTATTCCGATGTTCTGATTAGTTATGTATTTTGCAGGAAAGAGAACCTGCACTTCAGTATCCCAATTGATACTCAGGAGTGTTATTCAGATGCCTTCATGCTGATTGAGTAGTTATTTGCTCTACTTGGTTTTTATTCCTCTCCTGAAATATCTACACATACTATAAAATGTTTTGAAATATAGATTTCCTTGAAACTGGCAATGGCACTGGATTTGTAGAGTTTTAATCAGATTAATCATATTAAATTGGCCAACTCTATTAGTTATCGTTGATTATGCTATTAGTAAGATAAAAATAAACTTTATTATCAACACTCTAAAAATACCCTGGATTCTGCTCTGGGGACTTAGCATCAATGATACACACTGCTAAAGGCAAACTGATGCCCTGCAAAAGCCAAAAGCGAGTTTTCCACAGAAAATTTGCATCAGTGATGCAAACTCATCAAGTATGATGTTAGATTATAGTATAAGGAACGTAATATTTAAATTACACAGCTCATGAGAAGTCATATGGGGAGGCTTTTTCTCAAGCTGCCTTTTGTAGAAACATCCCAGATGCAGAGCAGTATTTACAGCACGCTTGCTTTGTGGTGACCACAATTTAACAGAGTTCAAGATCTGGAGGATAGCTGGGAAGGTGAGCAGCAAAGTTAGGACTCTTGATAGCAAAGGAAGTTGAGGGACAACATGCGTCAATAGGCACTTGGGAATTGACTGATAACATTTCAGGACTGCTGCCTATCTCTGTGAAAAACGTGTGCAATCAGGGAGGTCTCTGATGATAGGAAAGAAAACGAATGTTACACCCATCTCTAAGAAAGACAAGAAAGAGGGCCCAGGGAACTTTAAACTTCACCTCAGTCCCTAGTAAAATCATGGAGCACATCCTCTGAATTCATTTCAAAGCAGATGAAGGACAAAGTTGTAGGGAGGCTGTCCTGAAGGGCAGGGGAGTCCAGGAAGTCTGGACATTCTTCAAGTGATATCAGTGACATAGATGAGGAGATTAAGAGCACCTTCAGTAAATTGTCAGACAACACCAAATTGGGTGGGAATGTCATTCTGCTGAGTAGTAGGAAGGCTCTGCAGAGGGATCTGGACAGGATGGATATGTGGGCCAAGGCCAATGGCATGAGGTTCAACAAGGCCAAGTGCTAGGTCCTGCACTTGGATTACAACAACCCCCTGCAATGCTCCAGGCTCGGGGACAAGTGTCTGGGAAGCTGCCTGGCAGGAAAATACCTGGGGCTGTTGGTTGGCAGCCAACTGAGTATGAGCCAGCAGTGTGCCCAGGTAGCCAAGGCAACCAACAGCATTCTGGCTTGTAACAGAAACAGTGTGTCCAGCAGGACTAGGGAAGGGATTGTTCCCCTGTACTCAGCACTGGTGAGGCCTCACCTTGAATACCACATTCAGTTTTGGGCCCCTTACTACAGGAAGGATGTTGAGGTGTTAGAGGGTCTCCAGAGAAGGGCAACAAAGCTGGTGAAGGGTCTAGAAATAAACTGCTTTGAGGAGTGGCTAAGGGAACTGGGGTTGTTTATCCTGGAGAAAAGAAGCCTTACAACTACCTGAAAGAAGGTTGTAGTGAAGTGGAACTCAGTCTGTTCTCCCAAGTTACAAGTGATAGGACAAGAGGAAATAGCCTCAAGTTGTGCCAGGGGGGGTTTAGATTGGAAATTAGGAAAAATTTCTTCATCAAAAGGGTTGACAAGCAGGGGAACAGGCTGCCCAGGGAAGTGGTGGACTCACCGTCCCAGGAGGTATTTAAAAGACACACATGTGGCACTTAGGGACATGGTTTACTGGTGGATTTGTCAGTGCTGGGTTAACAGTTGGACTTGATACTCTTAAAGGGATTTTCCAACCTAAATGATCCTAGGTTTCCATGGCAATTAAAACAGTCAACACAGATCTATCACAGGCAAATAATACCTGATCAATCTGACTGCCTGCTATAATATAGAACTTGTCTACATGGGTGGGAGGAGAGCAGTGGATGCAGTAAAACTTGATTTTAGTCAAGCTTTTGACATGTCCCACAGCATTCATATTTGGAAGCTGAGCAATGATGTGCTGGACAAATGGGCTGTTAGATGTGTTGAAAATTAGCTAGCTGGACTGAAAGAGCTCAAAAGGAAGTGATTAATGGTTTGAGGTCAAGGCATCAGCCAGCGAAAAGCAAAACAGTCAAGATTGGAGCCAACACTGTTCAGCATCTTCACAATCTTGGCAGATTGCATCCTTAGCAAGCGTATGAATGGCTCTACATTTGGGAGAGTGGCTTACACATGCAATGTCAGAGCTTCATTTCAAGTGACCTTAGTAAAATAGAGATGTGGGCTAACAGGAAACTCAAGAGTTCAGTAAGAACTATGGATGTCAGCCCCTGGAGCAGGCTGTAAACTCACTGGTTAAGCAGCCACTAAGTGCAGTCTCATCTGATGTAAACTGCGTGCTAAGCTATGCTGGCAGGAGTATGGTCAACACAGAGGGAAGTTATTACCCTTCTATGTTATGTAAAGGTAAGACTGCACTTAACAACAATGCCCCACATTTCTTTCCTCCCCCACTTCAAGAGGGATACCAAGAAACTGGAAATAGTCCAGTGCTGAGCTATCAACATGGCCAGGGCCTAGAGCACGGAATCTCAGGGCCTAGAGCATGGAACTTCTTAAAAGAATCAGGAGACCTTGCCTTGCATAGTCTGGCAAAGAGAAGAGCCAGGGGAAAACCTCATGGCAGCCTACAACTGCCTGAAGGGAAGATGACACTCAAACCACCCTTCGTAGCAGCAGATTATATAATGAACGGCAACGACTACTAATTGCATGTTGGAAGGTTCAGGGTGGATGTCAGGAAAGACTTTTTCACCATAAAGGCAGTGCAGCACTGGAAGAAGCTGCCTAGAAAGTTCTCATCCTTGAGGGTCTTCAAGGTTTGCTAGAGAAAGTGATGTCAGATCTGAGACAGAGTCAAGGACAGTCCTGCTTCAAACAGGAGATTGGACTAGAAAGTCCCAGAGGACCTTCCGACCAGCCTGTCAGAAGTTTTATTATACTATAACAGTGTCACTATTACCCTTAGTGTTACCAACTCCAAGTGAAAGACATTATAAAGTAGAAGCTTCATGTTCGACCTCTGTCTTTGGTTTCCAGATATGGAGCACAAAATGCTACAATCCTTCATTTTGAAGTATCAGGGAGACAGCCTGACCTTATGATTTACAGGTTAGAATTCTATAAAGCTGTCAGGATACCAACATATGGGAAAAATCTCTCCAGCCACATAAGAGCCTTCATTATCATCACCATTATATGCAACACAGTTCAAGCATAAACATCATGAACAATGAAACAAAGTAGTTCTGAACAATTTAGAAAAAACAAATAAACAAACAAAACCCAATAAAAAGCGCGCACACACACAAATAAATAAATAAAACCCACCCAACCCCAAAACCTGAAGCAACTGTTACATACAAAATGGAAAAAAGCAACCAAGCTCAGTGATTACTGTTTCTATTCCAGGTAGAGCTACTGACTCACTGCATGTCATTTCAGCCTCCATCTGCTTCTCTTGAAACCAAAGAAAATTGATACAGTAGAATAACTGAGAACTAGGCAGGAAGACTCAAGTAGCTTTTGAATCACCGTACCCACAGAAATAGAAATAACTCCTACCTAACCTGTATAGAAGTTAATTGGTAAAAAAAAAAAAAATGCATATATATTGACATTAAAAACACCTAAAAAGTATTAGTAGCTGTTGTTGCAAAGTTAGACCAACTTCATATAAAGATATATGCAACTTCCCTCCTACATTGTTCACCATCTTCTGAATCCTCTGAAGGAATCTAACAATGGTTTACTGTCTTCACTACTGATTTCTAACTGATAAGCTTTAACATAAGCCCCATCACAACACAGAATTAAGGGTTGTGGGGCTTTTTCTTTTACTGTACATGCTCAGATGGATCATCCTGTGACTCCAATTTATTTTTTACATTGCTGACATTCTTGTGCTTGTGTTCTCTTCAACTTTTTGCCCAGTGCTTGTAGGATTTTTTGGTATTACTGTTATCACACAATAGTGTTCAAGACCAAAGTCAGCAAGCCTCTCCCATCTGCTCCTAAGCTAGCAATCAGTTCAGCTTCACCTGCAGCACAGTGCACTGACACCATGAGGAATTCTTCCAAGCTCTTCGCACTGTGGCATCCTCTTAGATGTTCAGTGCACTTCGCAATGGTCTGCTGAGCTATCTGGAAATTACAAATAAAATTTTTTTAAAAAGTGCTTTAGAAACTATTATTGTTAGGAAGAAAGCTGCTTTCCAATTATATTGCATATAGGTAGTGAGGGAAGTGTGGGTTTAGATTCTCTACTCTTTCACAGTGTTTTGCCTTTACAGGAACTTTAAAGTGCTCCATCCCTCCAACATACCTTTTTCTTAGTTTCCTTTACTCCTCACATCACATTCCACATTGCAGACCCTCAGAGCTCATCTATGCCCACCTTATTGGGATTCAGTCCTCCTGCCAGCAGGGAGCCATGTCCACATAGTCCACACAAAAACATGGGAAGTACAGTTTCCTCCCAAATGCCCACTCCCCCTTCTGTGTATTGGTGCTTCCAGTCCAAGCTTGCTGAAATGTTTTGGAATATAAACTAAAGCTTGACATTTCTTTTCCTTGGAGTGCTTGCTCCATCTGCTTTGCAGAGGGGATGAGGACAGCACTACTTGGGCACAATGTCACAGTCCTCAAATGCCATCCCACCATTCTCTTTCACGCCTGAAAACAAACAGGTAAGTTTTGCACAACTCAAAGGAATCATAGAACATTTTCAACTTAGCACAAAGCAGTGTGTAATACTTAGATCACCTTTGCACTGTAGTTCCTAATACTTATTCCCGAACATTAACTGGAACCCTGAGACACAGACAGGAAGGTATGGACCACCTTGACAGATGGTTTGATTAGGTTTTTTGGCAAAGACTTACTTTCAGCTGCCTCACAGAGAGAAATGTCCAAGAGAAAACATGTTTTTTCTCTTATTGCTGTCTACATTTGCTCTTAAAAGATATATCTAGACATGGACGAACATATGTTGGACTGTGGGCTACTTGCCAGTAAGAATCTTTTATGTTCCTTTGATTTCCATTCAGTTGTTCTTTATTCAACCCCAGGTGCTCTCACTGGAGCCAAAATATAAAAGACACTTCGTGCTGTCTGTAAAAATATATGTACAGTACACATTGAATGCAATTACTCTGTATGCCAGTACACTTCTATTTGTTTATTCCAGCATTCATTATAATGCTTCAGCACATATATCTCCTATGCCATTTTTTTCCTGTTCTCCATGCCTTCTCTCAAACATCTTTGTGGCAGTGTTACCTCTATAGAGAGAGGATTAACAGCTTCAAAGGCGAAATAGAATAGCTTGGGAATAGATGATATAACTTATTTCCTACAAGTACTAAAAGCAGTTAATTTTCTTTCAGGGAACCATGGACATTTCCTGATCCGTGTGTCAGCAGCCAGCATAGCCACTTAAGACAGACGTAGTATTAATTAATTATTTTTTAAAAACCAAACAACCCAAACCCCATGCAGAGAGCAAGGCAACGGGATATTGATCCAATGTACAGAAATCATTAATCTTCTCCTTGAGAGGCTAATTAGGAGACACAAGACAGCAGAGGGTAAAAAACCCAATTTTATTTTAAATAATGCCAAGCCAATGGAAACAACTGTCGTAACAACCAATTAAAATGCCAGAAGCAGTAATAAATATTTCTGCTAAGTATTATCACTACAACACTGAACAAAAAGGCAACACTACACATCATCTGATGTCATAACCAAAAATTATTTTGCCTTTTGATTTGCTTTTTCAGTAATGATTGAAGACACTGGATGTAATTCTAATCCCATTGCAGTTAAGGGGACTTCTGCCTTGACTGCAAAGAGCAATGTTAGATCCCAATACAGTAACAATCAGCACCTTAATTTCCAACATGTTATTCTTAGAATGAGTCTAATCTTGTTCCTGGCTGTGCTTTGAGCAATAAAGAGCATCATCATTACAGCAATGTGGACTCCTGCCAGATCTCTGCTTCTTTCTGCAAGACGCAGCTGTGATGCCACGTACTTAATTTAATTGTGAAGTTATAAATGCCAACAAGGTTTATGAAACATTTCTCTGCAGAATCGTCCACACATTTTTAAAAACAAAAATGCAAGGCTCTTCACTAGCAACAAGAGCTACCAAGAAGATCAACCCAAATAACAATACCTTGCACAACTTTTTCTCCTACAGAAACCTCACATCTACAAATGATTCGCAGTTTTCTAACAGGAAAAGAAAAAAAAAAAACAAACCAAGATTTCTGCAAAACTGAAGCTTGCAGTGGGAAAATTCTGATCATGTTAGAAAAAAAATCTAATGGCTTCTCTCCGGAAAATAGAAAACTCATTCTATTGTACTGGAGTCAATAGAGCTTCCTATCTTGTTTCCCCTGGCAGAAGTGTAGTTCACAAGAACCACAGCCTCCTATGAATCAGGCCAGTGCACTGCATCACTCGAGTACATGCTCCATCCCCTCTTTTCCCACTGACTTTGGACAGAAGCAGGCAACTGGATAACCTATGCTGCATCAGGCCTCATTGAAAACCAAAAGGAACACTGATGATTGAAAACCAAAAGGAACACTGAACGATGTCCTTTGAAAGGAAGGCAAATACAACTGATCCATTAATGTGTGAATGCCTAACTCCCTGGCTTCTCTGCTTGTCTGGACTGCAGACTTAATAAAGAGATACAGCTGCCCTGACATTTTTAAAGAGCACAAATAGAACCAGTATTTTCTTCCTTCATAACTTTGGTTAAAATAATTTCTATGCTCTACCTGGAATCAAGCACCAAATATATATGGGAAATCATACAGAAGTTAAATAAAGCAAACAAGCAAGCAAGCAAGAAATGCTAACATAAAACACACTAAAAAGAACAAAAACAACAAAGCCAAAACAGACAAACCAGCTTCCTCAAAAAAACAAACAAAAAAAAAACAAAACCCAAACCAAACAAACACACCACCATTTGCATTCCATTATCATAAAATAGCTCTTTTGCAGGTGAGGGTATAGATACTCCCTAGGAGTTCCAAGATGAGACAGCTACCTGTTGCTAAACAAATCCTAATGGCTTCTTCTGATGCATTGGCATGTTTCAGCATATGAATGAGTATGCTTTTTTACAGTTTCCAAATTCAGCACTTACCATCGTCTCAAAACTCTTCCCTTCCCATTCTTGTTATTTTCAGATAAGCAGGGAATATAATCTTTCCCAATTAATAACAACCTGCAGTCACAGCAGGATTTACATATATTGCTGTTCTACATCGAGGGCCTTAATGCAGTGAATATTAGTATTCTGATTGTCACTCCATATTTAACTTTAAATTGCAATTTCAGTTACTTTTGTCTTGATTAAGTTATCATATATTTGAATTTCATTGCATCTCATTTTCTGTGATGTTGCCAAGTATTTGATTATTGGTTGGTTCTCAAGGATAAAATTTAAATTTAAGACTGTTTGGGTGTACCATATGCATCCCACAACTATCAATATATAGTTATCTATTAAATGTATGACACTGATGTGTTTCATGTCTTTGTTTTTTCCTGCACAGAGCTTTCATGTGCAAACTCATCTAGATATCTAACATCCAATACTGAATTGATCTAGAACAGCTTAAATTAAAATATTCTTCCATTCACTGACTTTTTCCAAGAACTGCATCCATATTGTTAATTTTCAGCTTGTAAGGCTTTTGGAGCGTGCTTGACATTCAGTTATTACTTAATATCACAACATGCTAAGCTGTTTTTCAATATATGAGACAATAATAGAACTTAGATTGAGGACACCTAAGAAAGAGAAAAAACAAAACAAAAGTCTTTTAGATCACAAAGGTGAACATTGCAAGTTAAAGGATTCCCTATTTTCCTCTTTAAAAAATGTATGTCTGGAATTTTTGAAAGATGAGGCAATTGCCAGTACAGCAGACATGGAAAGTCATCTTTTATTCAACCAGAGTCCATAATTCAACTGATAAGCATGGTAAAGTACCAGTTCTGTGTCTCCCAGAAGGTTTGATTATAACAATGTATTCCACATTATATTCCACTGTGCTGAACTGCTAAACCACACAGTGGAAATTACCAGCAAGTCCAAATTATCTAGCTATTTTAATGCCTCTCCACTGGTTTCAGAGGGCTACAGATGTTTACTAGGGGGGGAACAAATTAAAAAATAGTAAAACAAAACACCTTATTGCCCTTACATCATCTATACATATTGCATAAGGAACAAAACAACAACAAAACAAAAGGTCAAAACACACAAAAAAAATAAAAAGGAAAATTAGTATTGTATGGGAACTCTCCAGTCTATTACTTACTGGAACTATAAATTGTTCTTCTAACTTCAAGTACAATGTGTGTCAGTGGTGCACTCGTTTTCTTTAATATAAGAAATTTATATTACCCAAGTGAACTGTGAAGCTTGCTGACAGTATTTATTTATGAGGCTGCTTAAATTCAGATTAATAAACAATTTGCGAGTAAAATAGGTTAGTTTCTCTTGCTCACATTTTCATGGAATCTCTCGTACCTAAGCCTAGCATGTATTTGTCTTCGCAAACTAATGCACCTTATTAAAACAGTATTTGATATACAAATCGACTTATATGGTGTAGTACACATCTAGCTCATGCATTTCCAGTTCTATGCAATGAAGTAAGAAATTTGTGCAATTGTTAAGAAAAAATCTCATAACAAATCACACTCATCACATTAAAAAAAATAATACATAAATAATTACACATCAAAACAACTTTATCATTGGCGTGCAAACATTTACCACTAGGAAGGTTGGCTATGTTCTGGAAAAGCAGGGAAGCACTTGTGGAAAGTATAGACAGCTCAATTAAATCTACTGAAATAAGATTTTTCAGTAGCATTACAGCTTTTTCCTGTATTACAGGAAGTACAGTTAGGCAAAAAAAAAAAAAAAAAAACAAAAAAAAACCAATGTGGTTTTTAAAAAAAAAAAAGTGAATTTTTTTTTTTTTAAACAAACCATTTACAAGAGCAGTTACCTGCACAAACAGATTCTCTTTTTCAATTTTACACTGGGCTCGACTTTATTAGCTCTTCAGAAATTCTTAAACACAAATGTTAAACATAGTCTGATTTATTTTCATATTTAGAGTAATGCTTGAGGTCTTGAGCATTTTCTTCCAGTATCCATAGCCAGGAGACAGATTTTTTTTTTTTTCTCCTATTTGTTTGTTTCCCTCACTTGATCAGATCCTTTACGCTCTCTTGTAGCTTATCTTGGCTACTTTTCCTCCCTTGGTTGAGATTTGAGAACCATCACATAGGCATCACTCTCAATTGTTTTCCAATACAGCTCGGCAGTTCTACAAAAGCAGCTTTAAAATGTAGTGAAAATATAAGGGAAAGCAGGAAAGAAACAAAAATATAATTATGTATAATTGGAATTTCTATTCCATCTGTGCTGCAGACTATATAGGCTCTGCTGAATCAAAACAGAGGATGTAGATGATACCAAGTGAACCACTGAGCACTGAGTCATTTAACTTGTGTCAGCCACGTATGAAGCTTTTCTACCTGAAGCTGCTTGAAACAAGACAGACTTAGAAAACAGATACCACATATGAAAACTGCACCAGAATAGTGATTTTATTTTTTCTCATCCAATTCACATCTGGTCTCACGGTCTGCATATACATAAGAGGAACAAAGGGAAGGATTAAACTTCTCTTTAAGTGTCTGCTTCTAACCCAAATTTACTAAAATTGTACAGACAAAAAACTTGCCTCCCCAGGTTTCATGCTTCTCCATACCACTATTTAAATTATAAATCACCTTCAGAGAGGAGTACATCAGATAACTTACTGTATTATTTTGTAGTTCCAAGCTTAATAAGTGTGATTTGAAAAGCAAAAGAAGCTGTCCTGACAATCTCCTAGTTACCTGGGCCAGGAAGAAAACTTACTCTTTTGGCATAGCAGTTCTTGGCTCTGTTGTGAGTAATCACCATCTTACAGGCCTGGAAAAGGGCCTATCTATGAAATCCTTGCAAATCAGTGCTCAGAGTGGATGTAATTGTCTTATTGTATAGGATCACTGATCACCAAGTCATGGAATTTCCTCCATACCAAACAATTAGTACAGACCCAGGGCAAGCAAGAACAGTGTTTTCATTAACTTCTTTTACTGACGTTGTCTATAGTTTACAGCAGAAAGTCTTTTTGAATGGTAACAACACTGTTTTGATTCTCATGGCAGCAACACAGTCTTAAGAAGGCACTGAAGATGAAGAGAGAAAAATCACATCAGACAGCTTTTATGCTCTCTATTTCTTCAAAAATTAGAGTGCAGGCTAAGATTTGTGAGGGTGGCAGAGGAAAGGCTTTCCCTCACATAAAAGATGATCTTACCCCTTACATAATAAAACCTTACCCCCGACCAATTTTTTCAATAATATCTATAATTTTGCTGCACTTCTACCATAAAAATGTGTGACAAAATGACATGCCACTTCAAAAGGGGGCTGAGTGAGGAGATGAGGAAAACTAATAGTCCACATACTTCTGTTCCAGTCATTGTTCAAGAACAACATCAGCTACAGAGTACCTGGGCTTTTCCACTTAAAAAAAAAAAAGACTACCTTTAAAATTGGCAAATTCCCAGAAAAACAGTCACAAGAGAGTAAATAAGACCAGAAGCCTTTAAGAACAATTTCTTTTCAGACTAAGTGAAAGCAGAAGGACTGCATAAATGGTATTTCACCTAAGCTGCAAGAGTCAAGAGAAGAGGTTCATTTTCTATGTGGTAGGACAGAAAGCACCACATTCCCCAGGCTGAAGTGAGGTGTGCCTGTGTATCTAAGGTCGCTACATCTGGTAATTCCAGGAGGTGCAGAGTGGGACACTGTCCATTACATGTTCTAAGGTCTTACTTGCTCTCTTGGGTCTAGGGACTGCTGTCCTTTCTGGATTGTGGAGTGAATCTTTCAGGATGAAGGGAAGGACTATCAAAAGAATGTCCTCAATGGTATTCAGTGCTATTTGTCTGAGGTCAGCTAAAACCCTGCTCTTTTCACATTAAAAAACCAAAACAAATTTAAAAAAAAAAAAAACAAAAAACAAAAACCCACAAGCAACTAACAAAAAACATGCAAGTGTGATCCACAGACTAGAGACCCAAATGTACCATGTACATCAATAGGGCTTGAAAGTGTGGTGGTCACTGCCATTGGTGAGTAGTGTGAAGTTCAACATTAATCACGATCATAAGTCTTGGCCTGTTCATGTTAATGACAACAACATTTTAACAATCCTTAAGCTTCCTATTGCTATTGATAGTTATCTACTAAAAATACACTTATCTAAAAATAAACTTCTGTTAAGTTCATTGACATGCAAAGTACAAAAAGCCCTTCTTATTTCTTCCCTAGGACTACACCCTGACCATGTACTTCCAGCAGTCCTGGAGGGATAAAAGGCTCTCTTATTCTGGGATACCTTTGAACCTAACTCTGGACAACAGAGTGGCTGACCAGCTCTGGGTGCCGGACACATATTTCCAAAATGACAAGAAGTCATTTGTCCATGGAGTGACAGTGAAAAACCGAATGATTCGACTCCATCCAGATGGGACAGTCCTTTATGGCCTACGGTACGTGGGGGTTTTTATCAGCTATATGGCTGTCCTGGCAGAATGCAAGTTGCAATCAGTAAGTGAGGGTAGTACCAACACTGCTCTTCTCTCCGTTTTTCCTGTTCTCCTAGTGCAGCTTTGTGTCATCAAATACTCCATTTAGACCACCACAATCCTCCCAAGAATTCTCCACAGGGCATCAAGTCTACCTTTAATAGCTATAGCCATATCTAACAAAGCCTTATGCCTCTGTTTCTTTCAGGTATTCTGAACGTGTTAACACTACTGATGAGTTCTTGATTATGGTTCTTACCTGGTAATCAGTTAGCTTAGACAAAGACTTTTCTGAATTTTTTCCAGCAGTTCTTTAGAACAATGCAAAAATATAAAATTTGAAGTCATTTAAAGAAATGTGAGCAATATTTGGTAGGCAATAAAAAGACATTTGTAAATTTATGTTAATTATTTAAAGATTATCTATATGCCAGAGCACGGGTTTTATTTAATTTTCCCTGATGTAGCACGGCTTCTTCACATCACAACTGCTTCTTCATGCAGTGCAATCTATACTCACCCTTGTAGATAGAAATATATTCTAAAATCTGAAGAAGCACAACCTAATAAGGTACACAAAAATGAAATTAAAACTAAGCCAAGTTATTTGTTATGTCCAGACTGCTGCAGAGCAGTGGTAGACTTTGCATTATTTTTAAAAGTTAGGGTTTTTCCAAGGCTTCGCTTGGAAAAAAGAACCCAAAACCTGAAACAACCTTTGATCACTGTTATGTCTCAACAGTGAAAATAATATTTGGAGAACATAAACCTAAAAGCATAGCTCAGTTAATGAGCAGTAAAGCATAAAACCTAGCTGAAATACCTCAAAATTGTACCCAAGATAGGAATGGAAAAATAATAAAAACAAACTGCTTCAGCAATTCAAAATGAAAATAATACTTGGGGAAAGATAACTTAGAGCTTACTGAAAATAAAAGTCTGAAAACACATTTTAGCCTATAGAAACATAGCCTTTTATAACACAGCAGTACCCATATACTCAAAGAAAGTCTTCCAACCCATCAATTCAAGCTTCACAAGAATGAAAAAAAAAAACCCAAAAAACAAACTCTTTAAAAATTCTTATTTTGTTTCATCATAAGTTTTCTTTTGAGCTTGTTAAATTTGCAGGCAATGCATCAATTGCTACCAATGATACAGCCAGAACTGTTCTGGTACAGAAAAAGAGCTTCTTCAGCTGTGAAAAAGAAAACAAGAAACTCATGAAGAAACAGCTGATAGACTACAGGCATCATTATCACCTGCTAAACAGAACGTTTGAAAAATACATGTTTTTCATTGCCTTCAGACCTCCTACAGTTCCTTTCAGGCAAACAGACTCCTGAAAATCAGCTTAGCAGGGCAGTTATCATTAAAGGACTTCTGAAAGTTGCGTTGGTTTTTTTTTTGTTTTTTTGTTTTTTTTTTTTAAGGCCAGGATCTAAATTTATTTACATTCCAGGATTTGCATGGTGGAAGAAGGTTCATTAGAGCCAAGCAGTCCCTCACAAGATGTTGTGTACAATATAAACTACATCTAGGAATGTATGCCATGCACATGCTTCCACACACATACCATACATCTGGTATCAATAACTGTCTTCTACAGAAATAGCAAAAGAAGCTGTGATACATCTGGTGAGCCTGCTGCAAGTCCTCTCACATACTTCATCCACAAAGCATCATCCTGGCTGAGAAGCTGTGACCTTGCCCAAGCATAATGCCTCTGCTCTCTCTCTCAGAGGTGGCCAGGCAAACCTCCAGTGCTACAGCAAAGACGGTCACCTTCACATAAAGAGGTTGCTTATTTATATGATTAAATAACTTTGCAACTGAATAGTTAGGCAGTGGCTCTGCAACAGCTGCAACTCTGCAACTTAATACCCCACCCAGTACCTCACTGGTCTTCGTAAGAAAACCAAATAAAACCACAACCCAAATAAACAGGAAAACAAAACAAACACAAAAAAACCCAAAACACACAAATAAATCCAGCACACTAATATAAAAGGCAATCTACATTTTACATACTTGCAGTATAGTCTGGGCAATTCCCTTCTCCTGCCTCATCCCAGCCTCATGCCTTTAATACACACCGGCCCAAGGGCAACCTGGGGCTTTACTAGGCTTCTCAACTTCCCCACCTTCTCACCCCAGAGAATGCAGCAGGGCCAAGTATTGCCAGATGTGCCCATATCCACTAACAGCTTTGTCATCACCAACCATGTGCAGAAAGAGATGCTCAGCCATCAGGCCTTTTTCCACAGCTCAAGCTAATGTGTCATGTTTTCTCCAAGGACAAGTCAACTTCTACACACATCCAGTCAACAGACTTTGGTCTACCACTTGCCAGTGAAAACACATGCAGTGTCCCCATCCCACAAGAAACACATGATCAAAGACAAAGATGACAAAAGAGCAGAAGAAAGAATGAAGTTAAGAGATATTGAAATGGGTTTCATAAAACAGATGACAATTATTGCAGTAAGTCTGCATCAATAGGCTTCAGTCAGCCTGTAGGTAACTATGAAGAAATTTCTTCATCTACAAGACAATGCATATGCTTTATAAGAAATAAAATACAAGAAAATGTTCTTAGGTGAAATTCAGTATTGTCTCAAGATTGGAGCTGTGCTCCCATTTCTAAGACTCATGAGTAGAGAAGAAACTTTGCAGCATACTAACTTGTGCTTACCTTCTATGTGGTAAAGAGTATGAAGGCAGTATCACCAAACCTCTCACACAGGAGCTGTGAGTTTCATTTTTATTACTGAAGACAGAGCATCAGCTTGGCATGACTTGAACAAGACAGACACTACCAATTACGCTGCAGAGCAGGGTCTGAGTTCCCAACAAATTAGGCAGGGCTTTAAACCATCTCTCAAGTATGATTTAAATGCTTGTTTTCCTCTCTGCCTCCTATTCCCCACACAAATTTACTATTTGCAGCCCAGAGTGAAATGTTTCTTTTCAGGATCAGATATGAAATTTTACTGTCTCCTTTAAACAGGGATTGGAACAATCACAGCAGCTCTAAATAACTTATTCTGCTTGCATCCCTGTACTCATCAGTTTGGCATTGATGCAATGCTCAGTCGCAACAGAGTTGAGGAAAAATAACACAAGGTTAATCATCTGGCTTTCCAGATGAATAAACACAGAAAACATGGACCGAATATACTGGATTTGGTTTAGATCATAAAACAAAGCATTATCACTTCAGTATGTCTCCATTATTGTATTATTCCTACAATAAAAAAAAATTCAATCAGTCCCTTTAGGTATTTTTTCCAGTAACTTTCATCTGCTATGTCCCCACAGTTTATAAACTCGTGCAGACACAGAATACTCCTAAACCTTCTGCTCTCTAAAATCATATATTTCAGTTATGTGTCTTACTGCAAATGCTGCTTCTGTTAATTATTTGCAGTACTGAATAATGTGTAATGTTACTAACCAAGAAACACTTCCATCCCATCATCCAAGAAACTGAACACACAAACTTGTCCACATTAATATTTCCACTGAATTACATTTCAAATATGCCCAGAAAGTTCGGTGTCACTGTTAAGTATTACATACCTAAATTGCTTGATTCTTCAGTTTCTATCAAGTACTCCCACCAGCAGCTATTGTTATTTTCTGTGGTGTAGCCACCTGCTTCCTAAGAAAAAAAAATCATCCCTTTGAGTCAATGTGCAAACCTGCAGCACTCTGAGGCCAGTGTCCGAGACAGATTTAGCTTGGTCCCAGTACAGCTGATAAAATAGAAGATTTTTCTTTCTTTCTTCCCCCCCCCCCCCCCCCCCCCCCATTTTTAATAAGTCATCAGATGCCATTAGCTAGAACCCTTTTGGCACTACCAGCGTGCCTCATTACTTTTATTGTCTTTTCAGGCAAGATTGTCTAGAAATCTCTCCCAAAGCTCTAGTTTCTCAAAGCAACACATGCTGTTGTTTCTTTTACTTGTCCTTTCTCCCCCTTTTCTGGGTAAGATGCTAGGCATGTAATCTGTCTAAGATATTTGAGGTAACGTCATTAATTTATTTTACTGAATTCTGTATTCAGATCTTTATGTCATGATGCCAAGAATGGAAGACCTGATTTAAATCATCCTTTCCTAGTATTTTTATACCACCGCTTAATTCTTTTCAGCATTTTGCTAGCAGAGCAATGGCATCTTGCTTCTTCCGAGACATCAACAGAATTTAATCTGGTGTGCTGAAAGAAGCGTGTCCTTCAAAAGCATTAGTTAAGAAGCACAACATACCTTCAGTGATACCTTTACACAGGTTTTTCTCCCTTCTGATGTTCAGACAAAAAAAAACCAACATTTTTTGTTAGAGCAGGTCTTAATTTATTTCAGGGTATGGGGACTGAGCATTTCATGACAAGGATGTGAAGATCTTGCTTGGAGCACCAAAAACTTTTGGGTTTAGTGAGACCACACATTTTTATACTGCTGCTGCCACTTTTCTAAGCACTGCTACAACTGCAAGAGCACAGGGGAAAGGATGATCTTTACCTTCAACATAAAGACTTGTTTTATCACATCTTTCACAAAGAAGGTCTTCTGTGACATAAACAGATACATCCATCTACCTCCAACCAATTCACAAAGGTAACTGAATCATGCAACACTGGATTTACTAACCACTTAGTCATGACATGGAATGCATGGAAGCTCATCTACTATATCCTAAAGATGAAAAAAAAAGAGCTCTATTTAAACGCAGAATGCTTTGTTTTTAAATACAGTCTTAAAAACACATTTGACTGTAAACTTCCCTTCTTAACTGTCTCTATTTTGCTGATATACCCAAGAGCATTACTAAAGAAACTTCCTAGCCAGGACCTTACATCTTCTAATGCAGTGAAATTTCACTGCTTTGGGGATTGTTTTTGTATTGCCATTATCTGGGGCTATAGAGTTTTGGTTTGCCTCCAAACACCTTGTATTTTATTAGAGTCAGTTATTGGGTCCTTTTGAGGATTGTCCTCACCTGTGTTACTAAATAGCTCCAGCCAAAAGAGAGACTGCAGTCATTCTAAATGATTATGTCATCTAACTGAAATAAAAAGCTACTCTTTATTTCACCCTACAGAAAAATACAGAGCAACTTACAAAGCATTCTCTTATCAGGTGATAGAGTAGCTTTGAAAATGATACGAAAATGATACAAAAAGTTATTTCTTTCATGTATCAATGCCAAAAGATATGGCAGCGAGCATCTTTTAAAAAAAGAAGCATTATGCTGGAGTAAAGAATCCAAGGAAGAGCAAGACACTAGATAATTGTGACAGAAAACTTTACTTTCTCGTACTTGGTGTTTTCATATGTGGTTACCTGGTATTAAGGCTCACAAGAACCAATTTGGAACTTTCTCTATATTTTTGAAACTTGAAGATAATACGAGAACTTTGCATAAATAAGTCAATCAAATATTTCTTATTTCTTCCACTTCCCAAAACATTTCAATCTCAAAGGGTCAGTTTGCAAGATTCACAGGCAAATGAATACATTCCTTAATGTACAGCTGTTAGGAAGGGCTAGAGATGGGGGGGGGCATTCACATGTGCATTGTGGATGCCAGTTCAGCCTGTACCCTAACATAAGCAAACGTGCCTGATGGGCAGCCAGCATGGCCCCTAACCACAGGGGATGCATTGCCAGGAGCATCTGTTTAACACAGAAGGAAAAATGGACAGGAAGAGGACATGGCAAATTGATCCTGCTTGTGGACTGTTTGGATTACCCGTGCCCCTCTGTCAATCCTCCTGTCATCTCTTCTTCCTAGTCCATAACCCAGTCCTTGGGCATGGTGTGGCTGGTGCAAGTGAGCAGTGACCAGTACCTAAACCCATGGGAAGAAAGTAGATGGCACGGACAGTCTGCACACAGAAGACAGCATGCATGGCCAAAATACAGCTGCATTTATTAGCCAGGCTTCCCTAGCTGTAGGAGAAAGAGCCGCTCTTCACCCTTGGTGGTTACTGGGGGAAACAAGCACCAAAGTTCACTTCTGCTCAAGCAAGAACTCCTCCACCCTGCATGTTTGTCAAGTCCAAACAGAGAACACCTGTATTTCCCCAAGAGTTGCAGTAGCATTAATATGTGATGTTGCCGTAAGCTAAAATGCATTTTCAGGATTTTTCTTATCATATGCAAAACTGATTCATTTGACACAGTCTGTGCCAGGTCAAATTCCTACACACTGCAGTTAACTTGCTAGAGATTGCAAAGTGGTTTGCATACTGAATTCTGAGAAGAAAAAATAAAATATATGTATTTTACCATCTCAGTAGAGGTACAGGCTGGAATTCACTGCATGAAGCACAGTAGCACTCAAGCAGGCGCTGACTTCCCAAACTATATCTTAGTTTTCACACAGAAGCTGAGGGATGTGCTTGTCTAAATACAGCTGAAAGCACAGGAAGGCAGTACAGGTGTAGTTTGTCTCATAGGTGTGCACAAGAAGAGTGAAGGAGCACCAGGGAATGAGGCACACTCGGAGTCACTTATTTTTAATGAATGAGTGAGCAAATCTAACCAAGGAACAATGACATGCTCTAGATGAGGGGGAGAAAATGTGGGAAAGTCAGAGAACCCTGCAGAAATTGTATTTGCTTGCTTTGTTTTTCAGATGCAAAGAGCAATGTAATTATATTCAGACACCATCAAAAAATAGCACAAATAAAGCAACTGTAACCCTGCCACTCCTAAGCTCATGATGAAAAACCACCGCATTACTCTAGTTCAAATAAAATGTACTTTTTGTTTTGGTTTTTTTTTAATGGTTGTCTCCTCCCCAGGCTGGGTGTCCTCTGCAGCCATCAAACTTGCTAGCAGCCCGCAATGCAGCAGCAGCACAAACTTTACTTCCCCGCTGGGTCTGCTGCATTTCAGAAACATTTTTACAAGTCCAGACAGACTTCTCTCCAGCTTAGATATTGAAACCCACATTTACACTCACCATCAACTTAGTTGTGCTCTCCTTTCCAGGTGTAAGCACTTTTCCTACCTATCTCCTCCAGTTCCTCTCAAGACTCTTCATGTCCAGCCTGTGTTTTCTTATTCCCCTACTTAATGTACAAAGATTGGAAAGGGTAGAATGCTGCAGGATTATAAGAATGATAAATTAGTTAAGTGTCAGCACATTTAGTCCATTCACTGCATGAAGCTCGATTCATCACTGTTTTACTTCTCCAGTATTTAGTTGGGCACTGGTGGGAAACGATGTAACACATTGCTCTATACCCATCTTCAGAGGCTGCTGTGCACTTCAACCCTTAATGCCACAGCTGAAAATTGAATAGACAGCCTCAGTTGAGGCACCTCCTTTCTCTAAAGTGGTTGTATTTTTAGCCTTCATGCTATGTCCATGTAATGCTGTATATACAGTGAAATACAATCTCACTATACTACTTTACTGACACATTTGTTACACATAACATATCAAGCAACACAGGGTTTTATCATTTCTTTAGCACTGTACGCTGAAGAACACCCGAGATGGAGGTCATTGAAGTAATTCAGAATTGAAAGCATAAGCCAAAACTGAGGAAATTTAAGACAAAAGTGAGTACAGCCCTTAAAACTTACAGGGCATCTTTTATGTAGACCTTTACTACTGCAGGTAAACCAGAAGATTTGCAACTGCATATGGGCTTCTATGTGTAAACCAAAATTACTGCTTCTGAAACAGATGGGACAGAAACATGCAGCTCTGTGAGAACTACTCATAAAGTCCTACTAGTTTGTCAGTGAATTCCCTGTATCTGATTTGAAACATTTCCTTCCAATTTCATCCAATTCAATTTTTACTCCACTTTCACATAGAATTTTTTAATGTGAAAATAACACAGAAGAAGACAGGGAAACACTTCAGGTTGAATGAATCCTATAGAGAGTGCACAAAAAAAATCCCCAAAACACACAAGTACTTAATATAGACTCTGCTTTACAGGAGTCACCACTGATATATTTGATCAGTAGTTTAGTAGATAAGCAACCTGGTGGAGTCACAACTGGCATCATGGGCTTGAATTTAAACACAGCCTTCAATAATTGATTGTGTCTATCAAGTACAGCACTTCAAAGAACTGAATTATAAGCATTTAGTAGATCAAAGTCCACTAGTTTTATTCAAAGGCCGCATAATTCAGTCAGATTCTAGATCAAACTCAGACTACTGAAATTATGTCACCTATTTAAATGTATTAATGTAATTAAAATGCTATTTAACCACATAAATGGTATCCAAAGAACAATAATAATAATTAGACAGTAGTTATAAAATGCTTCATTTTAAAGCTAGAGGACACTGCAAAGTATGGATTACATAATTTCTATGCAGCACATACTATCTTAGTATAAATTATTTTCAGATGACTTTCTTATCCACTATTTTACAGATGATTCTCTGCCTACTAAATCTGAACAAGTTCTCCCTTTCTCTCAGATCAGAAGCGCAAATATCTTCCAATACTTCAGAATTATTACTCTGTCACTGTCAAGCCAATCTGCATCAAAATTGCCCTTCTAAATATAATGGTCTTGAATTCTTTTTTACTAATTATTTTAAAAGAGAACTCCATTCAATCCAAAGCTCACCTCTAGTGTGTATAAATAATGCTATTATTTATAGCTGCCTCAAATGCTGGGAGACAGAAGTTAAGTAAAGATAAATATAATGGCAGAGATTAAGAAGTACCTTTGATCAAGAAGAATTTCAAGTACATTTCTATACACTCTAAGAATCACTTCATCCAATAATGCAGTTTTTATTGAGTCTTTCTTTACTTGCTTTTAGTGGGTAGGTAACAGATGAGAAAGGAGCTTATGTATATTTACCAACTCAGCTTTCTTCTTTCACAAACCAGAAAAGCTCGTGCCTGATAACCTGCTAGGTGCACGGATGTCTTCTAATTGACCAATCAGAAAGAAAATTTCCATAAGCTTTTCACAAGTGAGCTATGTAACTCCTCCTGTATCAGTGCGGCCAGTTGCAGACACACTGTTGCAGTAGCTCATATTTCATCTTCACAGTCTACAAGTTAGTGCTGAAGTTTGCTTAACTTTTTTTTTTTTCCCCCCCCTGACATACTGGATTTTGAACATATTTCTTGCTGCTTACACTTTGCAAGGAACACCAAAGGCAGGTATACAGAAGGAAAAAGGCAAAAGCTTTTCTAAAAACCACAGCAATTTAACTGATAGAGCTGGTACGTATTGTTAGCAGTACAGACTATTTAGTATACACTTTTTATATAATGCTACATACAGGTACATAACAGTAGAGATCTGTGCTGAATCTTAATATACTAGCATACTGCTTTGAGTAGTATGTTATGTATCAGCATACATTTGTTCCATACCACAGAAAGTGTGTTTTCTGGGTCCAGAAGTTCATTAATAAGACATATAATAAAAAGCAAATCCATTTCCTTCTAATAACAAAAGCTTTAAAAGGATAGTAATTAAAGTTGTACTTAGCTGCAGAGTTCCAATTTGCATGCGATTAATTTTGAGCACGCTGAGAACAACTGAGGGAGAAAATGTAAGTTCTTAGCTGCTCAAAACCAACCTCACTCTCATTTCATTTATATTGATCAGTGACCGTTCAACTAAAATCAAAGGGGTAGGAGCTAAGGGGTAAATCTCTGCCTTTTCTGTGCAATGAGTATCAGGGAGGTATGTGAAGATCCTAAGGGAGGCAGCAAATATTTTACTAGACCTGCACCAAACTGATGAATGCACTTAGAGCCACATGAGGAAGGGGTATTAATTTAGCTATTCTCTTTCAGAGACAAGAACTGACTTAACAAATGTTACCCTAAAACTGCTGAAATCCTGAACAAATGCTGGGGCAGCCCGTTCATAATGACACAAGGTGAAAAAGGAAAATTAGTATGAGATGCCAGTTTGTGGGGGCTATTGCTTCTCAGCCACAAAAGTTTATCATCTGAGAAGTTACATACAAAGGGTAGGTTGAGATTTCCCATGCATCATGGCACAGGCAGAAGAAATTTGGGGAAGTTTAGACCCCTTGGCACTTCTGAGGCCTGGGAAATTTAACTATCTGATGCATGCTGTTGACATTTCTTTCAGCAGAGCCATTCTAGCCACCTCTAAGTGCACAGCCACAGGAGACTGCAAATGCAGCATTTCTCATAACCTTTAGATAAATGAGTTGGTAAACTACATAAGACAGCGTGATCAAGTGGTTATATTGGAAGAATAAATCTACTTCCAGTCCTGTTCCAAACACATTTGTGGAAATGAAGCACCTAGAAAGTAAATCTGGTGTAGAAATTTTAATTTTTTTTATTAGCTAATGTGGGATGCTTTGAACTTGTTCTCAGGTTTAATGATAAACCTTTTTAAACAGTAAAGATCATACCTCTTAAGGCTATCTATTTTTTGTTAAAATGAGAGATAATATTTAAGGGTTTTTAAAAGGCCTGACAGTTATCCAAGTAATATGTCCCCAATGCTCTATTTATTAGTTTTAGTATGTTCCAGTCAAGGGACAGAAAGAAAAACATTACACTGATTTATTTTATTGGTACAGATTTAGTTCAAATAATGTCTTTACCCATTTTCCATTATTTTCTTCTGTCAGAAAACATCTGTAGAACACACCTTTGGAATCAATAAAAAAATAGCCTAAATTTCTATTTTATTAGCTTAAGCTATTCTACAAGAAATATTTCAATACCTGAAGAAATATTTCTGAAGAAGTACTTTTGATAAATATGTAGTCATACCTTTTGCAAATGAAAGGAGGGAATAAAAAAGGTTTGTCAAATTATTTTGTAAGAATTATTCCATTGACCCCAGCTGGCATAACTTGAAATACAGTCAGCTACTGGACTACTTAGTTTGTTAAAAGGTCTCCAACTATTGAACCTTTCACTGAAAATAAGAAATTAAACCACTACAAAATTAACATTTTTAAATTTTTGTCAGGATTCTAGCATGGTATATAAAGTTTTTATTTTTTAAATTATTTCTTTATGTGAGACTGATAATTCTGCTCTTAATACAATTAAATCTGCCTCTTCTTGATACAGAGTATACACTTAAGTCATTTGCAGAAAATTACTGAAATGGATAAGAATTCCAATCTCTCTCTGGGGTGTTAGATGGTGTCAAGCCTAAATTGGCACAAGGCCCAGATGAGCCAGATTTTTAAAAGATGTAAGGCAAAAATTTCATCTTTTCACTATCTACCTTTAGATACAAGGAACAACGATATCCACTTTAAGATGAGCCAGAAGAGTTTAACAACTAAAACATTCTTAAGTAAAATGCTTTAAAAAAAATAAATAATAAGGACTCTAAACAGTAATTTAACCCAAATTCTAGGAAGTTTTAAAACACACAGCTATCATCCAAGTGTGGGCAACTTGTGGGCATTAAGACTACTAAAGATTTCTCAGTGTTACCTGGGAGCCCCCTGCTGGGACTCTCCCTTTAGAAAACAAGTAAAGAGAAGGGTTTTGTTTTGAAGGTAAGTCGCATATGTTTCAGTAATATTTAATTATTCTACATATGGTATACTTTCAACCTTAGAGTCACTGAATGCTTAATTTCTCACAAGCAAATCACTACACGGTAGACAAACAAATTTTCTCTGAATAACAAGTAGATTTGCTTGGTATTGGTTAAAAGCTTAAAATATTTTAAGATATTCCTAGTTCTAGGAAATGCATGAAGATTCAAATGGACAGTCTATGTGCTAGATATAAAGAATTCAAACTGGCAGATGATCTGTGTGGCTATCATTAAAGAAGTCATAAATAGAATTAGGTGTATTCAGTTTGATTAACCAAAAAAAAAAAAAAGACACAACAAAAACAAACCCACAACCCGAGCAACAACCACCCGGAGAGAACAACAGGAAAAAAAAGTAGTACTAAAACACTTTTAGGACTGCAGGAAAAGAAAAATTACAAAATTCATCTTTGTCTTTTATGGAAGAATAATATTTTTATTGCACCACCAAACAAAAACCCAAACAAAACCAAACACACACAAAAAAGAACCCCAAAACACAACACAAAAGAGAAAATGCACACATTTTCCAGGCACACAACCTCCTCTTCAGGTCAAACCAAAGCAATAACTTTCTGGTTAAGTGCAGGTTAGAATTACTCCAAACTCACAGATCCATCAGTATTTTCTTTCTTAACAGAACTCTTAAAAATATTTCAACCCATATTGAATTTCTACTGCCTGCATTCCACTGAGTACAGCCTTTCAGAGTGCTGTGCAATTAAGCTACCTGGGGTTATAATCAACAGCTTTTTCCACAAGTATTTTGTTCCTACATCATTTTACTTTTCCTGGTTCTGAATGGTACATCCATAAAGCTTAGACTCCACATTCACCTTTGAGGATGCTTTGTAGGTCTCCCTATAAGCTCAAGATTGAGACGTCAATGGTGCACTGCCTGCTTCATTGGAAATGTTTTCTCAATGTGAATTTCTGTCTTTTATGAGTATTGAGCTGATGGCTGTTTGATATATAGATGAGCTTTCATTCCATTTCCAATTCCTTTTTTATATTATTGCTTAATGGCAAAATGTCAGGCTTATTTTTAAGACACCAGTGAAAATATCAAAGCATTTTCTTGAAAAATTCAAAGGCCTGCATGCCTACAAGATTATAAGTAAAGCTGCCTGAATACTGCACAGTGCCATCCATGAATTTTCATTCACATGGTGAATAAGTCAATCTTCTGCCATACTCAGTCACCTGTAGGAAATTTTATCAGTATAACCAAGGTATTATTTGCCAAATTGAAGAGCTATTAGCATACTCAAAGAGACAGCCCTGTCCATAGCAAGAGGAGTTAAAAGATCAAAGGAAAAAATTTATCGTAGTTCTTCCCACTATGTAAGGCATGCACTTATTTTGTGTAAATGTAACAAGAAGTAAAATTTATATGTAAATATCTCTCCTGCCAAGGAATCATTAAATTAGACCAAGGAAGAATGTATTAAACTAGTAGAAGCTGCAATATATAAAAGTTTTATATGACATTTCCAAACCCATTTTTAGATCCCTTTTCTGGAAAGTTACCCAGCTCCTTCCTTCAATACAAAAATAAGAAATTCTATGAAACCACTGGGTAACTGGTATGGAATTTGAACACATTGTGATAGCTCCTTAATAAAGAACCATTTGCAGCCCGTAAGAGGAGGCAAAAAAAAATGGCAAGCAACTTTAAGCCTGTTCACTCAAGGAACTCATGCTCCCTCAGGCAATTTTGAAGCAGCAAAAAAGGGGCTAAAGGCAGAGTGTGAACCATTCCCTATAAATTACACATTCCTTTTGCATCTTGATCTGCTGGGGGCAAGAGAGGAACCATTTGTCTGCATATTTCTAAAGTAAGCCAGAGTTTATGATAATCCACCGAGCAGTCATCAAGGCTGCAGATTATTAGAGCACCTTTTCTTTAGGCTTACCTGAACACTGAGCCATAGCAATAGCATGGTATTTTGTTATTAAACATGAGAATAATAGCAAAAAAAATTAATTTACAAGATGGAAAGTGGAAGGATGAGAGTTTCAAAACAATACAGGCTGTCATGCTGTCTTTCATACTTTCCTACATTTTCATTACCTGTCTTGATGAAAAAAAATGGCCATATAACTTATTATGGCTTCCATAATAAAAAACATTTCAGGGAAGATCTTCTGAAGTATTAAACCCAGAAGAAAATACAATACAGTAGTCAAACAGCAGTGTCTTACTGTATTTCGCTCTTGTCTCAGGAGATAAAACAAGTAAAATTACCCAACCACTTCCTGGGGCTCCAAGAAAACATGCAACACAGCAAGATTGTGACAAAACAGCATAAAGCAAGAATAAAGCACCATAAACAACACTATTTTATCTGAAAATTCTCATTAATAAATCAGACAACTTGAACAGAAGTTTGTATAAGCTTCTATCAATTCAATACTTTAACATTACGATAAAGAGCATCTCTATCATATAAAGACATTTTTGCTTATTCTGTCCTCCTGAACACTGCATGAATAAAGGCGCAGCAGCATTAAACAGAATCTATCATAAAGTGCTCTTAAAGCTAAAGATGGAAGAGACAGGAACCACAGATAACAACCGAGGAATTATATGATTCTATTTGTAGAAATCAAACACTGCTGTGTTGCTAGGAAAGAATAAAAGCCTTCAGAGTCCGAACTTGCAGAATAGTAAAGCTTATTTGAGGCAGAAGGAAAAAGGTGACAAGAAGACCAGACATAGGTCAACACCAGAAACTGAGCCAGGAAATTCTCAATTAATATTATCTGTCCTGATGTTCATGGGGCTGAGGAAGACAAACCTTGCTTTCATTCAGCTCATAAAACGTGTTCACTTTGTTTCTTTCATCAAGGCTTTGATTCTCACCTCTATTAAAAGATAAAATTAAATAAATATAGATATTCTGCTCTAGAACTGCTTGTAAGTTTTGTACCTTTTTCTTCCTCGCAAGACATTTTTGTTATACATAACTGCTACCCACCTTGTAAAACAACTACCACGAGTAAAAGACAGTGAAAATATCTGCCCCCCCCCCCCCCAACACATTCAAATACAAAATATGCACCCCTTACCCTTTCCAAGTTTTCAATATTTGTTTAGTTAACATATCTTCTAGGATAAAAATATCTCATTGGCATAAACCCAATTTTCTTTTCAAAGATGTGACCCATTCTGTATATGACTCATCAGTGCTGGCAGTCAGGAGAAACTAAATGCTCCAAGTATAACTAAGCTGCTCACTCTCTGGGGCTTGTTAACCTGCTCCATCTTATGCAAGCCCAGCTGAAGAACCAGGTGAAAAGGACAAACTGAGATAAAAACATTCACATAGAATAGATCACATAGGTACACATACATTCTTTCCTATTCTCTAAACCAGCTGTGCTGGTTTAAGAAAGTGTCTACCAGTCTACTCTAAGTTACCCATCAGCATTTCTCTGCTGGAGATTACAGCTCTCTTACAGAACCTAAGGTGGCTTTGGTGAACACTTCCTAATCTATTTCAGTCACTATGATGTAGTTGCCACCTTACCCAGTTTAACTACCAGTCAACAAAAACAGATTCAAAAAGCTATTCAAGGTGTTTTCACATCAGTAGCTCTGCTGGTAGATAATAATGAATTTTCATTTTCAGGGAAGCAGGGATAAATTAGAAGATAGTAACCTCTTCATCTAGTGCTGCTGCAGCTGGGAAAGGGCATATGTCTGCTTAAGAAGGACAGAGAATTTTTTTTTTCACCTAGCAAAAGAAGTACTGAAAGGAGATGCGCTTGTTGTCCAGAAAGGGGAAAAATGATGTTAGGGGAAAGTGCTGTGTAAGATACAGGACAATATTGTCCCAAAGGCAAAGGGGTACACGCCAGACATAAATCAATTCAGACTGCAAATTAGAGGACCAACTATCAGAAAAACACAGTTCCCCAAAACCTTCCTATTTAATAGCTTGCTCTACTGCTACCAAGTATTTTAAGACACATGTTGAGCAAGTTATGAAAGAAATACCATGAGATGTTACTTGCAGTAGCACAGACAACAACCCAAAGATCCTTCCCTACCCACAGTGTTTCAAATCTTGTTTTCTAATTAAAATTATGGCAGGGTGCAATTTTTATTCCTATGTTTGTTTTGACTGACTCAACAGCACAATAGATGAAGAAAAATGTGGCATAAAAAATACAAAAACAGCTGTACAGAGAGAACAGAAGCACACTGCTGTCCCAATTGATTCACTGTCACAGAATCAGTCTTGGTCCACATGCAATGAAAGCATTAATTTCTTATCTTATTTATCTCGGTTTCCAGTTAAGATCCATTGACAGGGCACAATCATCAATCAGTTTTCTGCATAAAAATCACATCGGAGTTACTGTCAGGTCAGAGGTGTGCAAAAAGGCAATCTTAATTTCTTTGTTCACACTTTACACTGCCAACAGGGTCAATATTTTGGCAAAAGCAAAGATTAATTTTACTTCGAGCTTTCCAATGAAATTAGTCACCACGCATGGTAGATTAACTGCAGCAGCTCAGCTTCTTCAGATGCATTCGGGTTTCCTCAGAACATGTGTATCAAGCCATAATTACACTGCCATCTTTGCTGACAGGAATTATTAGTATTCACATTCAACTGTCTATCTGGAACAAATGAGGTGTGCTTACCGTCTGGTCAGGATGGGAGCACATGAGAAAACAGTGAATACCAAAGACCTGAGAAAAACCTTCAGAAATCAATCTCACTTTATACTAAGAATCACTTGAGCAATCTGTAAAGGCGTGATAATTTAAGAACTTCTCTATAAGTGATAAAAGCATATTTCAATGAATATTAGGTCTCACAGTTAAAAACATAAAGCCATACCACATCATACTCTAAGAAGCCATTTACTGCTGCTACTGCAGTATTTCCTAGGTGATACATGTCATTAATAGATTTCATAGGTGAACTTATTATAAAGAGCTGTGGCCAGAAAACTAACCTCAGATTTGAGTAGAAGACTCTTTCCCTTTGTATCAAGGTTCCTCTTTGCCTCTTACATTTCCTTCTTTTCCCCACATGACCCCTACAGAAAATGCTGCCTTCCGTCTCTTTTGCAGACTCCCAGGACCAGGGACTGTAGTATTTAAACAATATAGGACGATGAAATCCTAAAAACCTCAAGTCAAATTTTTCTGCAATTGACTAGTTACTACTTTCCTCTTCCTTGGAGCTAAAAAAGGAGCAGGGCTCATTTACCACCAGGAAAAAGCCTAGCATTTCACATCTTGGATGCTTAGCCTGGTCAAGCACCCATTTCTACAAAAAAAACCCAACACAAAACACCAAATTAAAAAAAAAAAAAAAAACACAACAAAAAAAACCACAGAAGTTTAGCACTTACTTGCATTTGCTACCATTTTTTTTCCAAGGCAGCTTCCCCATCAGTTCACAGCTCCAGAAGCACCTAGACATTGAGCCAGACACAACTAACAAAAAGAGGCAGATACCTCATCAGATGCACCCAATTACTCTCTAAGGGTCCTGCCCTTTCTGTTGGCCCATACAGGTGTTGTAATTCAGTACCTGTGGAGGCTGATATCCTGTTTTTATTAATAGTAACTGAGTAACAGAGGGCCAGAGAACACCCAGTATCCAAAATCATTTTGTTTTTCATGTGTTTCATGAAATCAAGAAAGGATTAAGCTTCTCAGCTATGAAAGAATTTCCATGCCACCCACGAAAGCTTAAAACACCTCATTTCTCTTCACTTAAAACCACTAGATTGATACCTGTCTCTCAGCCAAGTTTGTTTAGTACTAAAGCCATTGTTTTGGCCCACTTCTCCAGTGGATAGGTAAGGCTACAAGCACTGTAACAGGAGCAAACTCCCCCATCTTGGAAAATCCAACAGGTCAGGAATCAGAAGAAGGCAATAAATACGAAAGCAAGACATTGTGTTGACCCTTATTTCTGCACATTTCCTCCTCTGACTGTAGGTTTGTGTTTTGTTTGAGATGCACTGATATGGGCTGTATTGACACAGAAGCTACATGAGAAGTCACAGTTCCTGAAGAGCTGCACAGCACCTAGAGGGAAATTACAGTACTCTTTTCCAGCCTGACCCCTACTTACAAAACCCAGGAAGATCTTCCTTGGTTATAAGGAAGTTACATAGTGATGGGTCAATATGAAGTACATCCAATTCCAGAAACAATGAGGTTTTTACTAGTCATTTTGACCAAGGATATCCTGAAGCCTTCCATTTCCAAACGAGACTGGGTGTGAAGGTTGTTGCCTAGATTCCTCTTCTACCATGGAAGGGGAGACATCTGAACATGTGCATGTCTTTCTTTTGCACATACACATCTGGGTGTCTGGTTTGATTTTATTGTGGAATAAACAATAACAAAACAAACAACCCAAAAGGTGAAGGTACCAAATGACACTAATACCACTTCTGCCATCCAGCAGACCTCTGTTCATAGAATCAGAATTGCTTTTGTTTGGAAGAGACATTTAAAATCATCAAGTCCAACTGTTAATCCAGCACTGCCAGGTCACCACGAAACAATGTTCTTAAGTGCCACATCTACATGTCTTTTAAATACCTCCAGGGATTGTGACTCCACCACTTCCCTGAGCAGCCTGGTCCAGTGCTTGACAGCCCTTTCAGTGAAGAAATTATTCTCAATACCCAACCTAAACCTCCCCTGGTGCAACTTGAGGCCATTTCCTCTTGTCCTATTGCCTATTACTTGGGAGAAGAGACCAACACCCACCCTGCTACAACCTCCTTTCCAAGTAGTTACAGAGAACAAGAAGGTCTCTCCTCAGCCTCCTTTTCTCCTGGCTAAACAACTCCTAATTCCTTCCTGAGCAGGATATTTCAGTCTGTGGGTATTATCTGCCTTTAGGAATGTCAGTAGTAACATCACTCTTCTTGCATTTAGTCACTTTTTGAAGGTTTGTATAGAGATACTGAAAAAAGTTACAGATTGAGCACTTTTTTTTTTGTTTGTTTGTTTAAATTAAAACCAAACTGAAAACCAGTTATCTGACTTTACTTCCCTCTTGGACCTTCCTTATGCTAAGCAATTACCATCTGACTCACTCTCTTTTTGGCTTGCAAGATACTTGCACTGTCAAACTAAATTACTTTTTGCAGTAACTTTCAGCTCCAACTATCAGGCACTTTTTATTGAAGCATCTTTTTTGCCCTGGTATAGTTACAGCTCTCTTGGGATTTATATTACAAAATTTTCATGGCTTCATAGCTTTGCAGTGAAAATTCTCATTGCACTGAAATTTGGCTTACAAGCATCAAAGAAAGAGTTATTTGATAATATTTTAAAAGTTACATTGTAACATTTTAGTGATTTTTTTTAAATGTATTTCTGGATCTTTACAAGCAATTCATTCATCTTCACTCTAGTCTGAATTATTTATGATATACTGTATTGAACAGGAAAAGATCTTACATTGTCTATAAAAAGTACTTATTTGGCTTAAGGTTTTGATTTTAGAAGTTTCTAATTCAGTCAAAGCAAAATATTTTCTTAGAGACCTTTTCTCCCACTGCTGCTCTCCTACACACTCCACATCAGAACTCTCCCTTCCCCACTGCCACCTACTCCCACTACTGCCCTAGAGAGTCAAGGTCTCCTGAGGAAGGCAGAAGCTGGCAAACCTATTTGTTCCCATTTTGGGTAATCTCCTCACCCCATCCCTGCTTTGTGATAATACTATGTACCTTCTCTCTGAAGCAGAGTTCTGGCAGCTAAAAAGCAGACTACTGAGCAAGGGTTTGTTTCTTTAAGCAAAATAACAATGATTATTTTACTGATAATTACTTTGAGTGCCAAAATAAATCTCCCAAGACAACTAAAATGAGATCTCTTCTTCCCCAAAATATTTTAATGCCTACAGCACCCAAGTCAGAAGTTATCTAACCCTTTAGACACTTCTACTTAGCACTGACTGTAGAAGTCAGTGTTCTATGTGATAAAAATCTAAAAAGAATTGGCCAGAATGCATAAAAAAATGTAGTGTAAGAAATCCTGACTCTGTAGGAATCAGACACCTTAAAAAAAGTTGAACACCTCCTTATTACATGTTATTGTATTAGTTTATGCTTTATAGTCTTAGGCACTTTGCGGGTCTCTGCATTCAGAACTCTGTTTCATTGTGAGGATTGACTTCAAGAGTCAATATCTCATGAGTTAGTATCTATAATATACTTCTCTTACCATCTCCAAAACTGACCTTCATATCAACCAGCTGCCAGCCCAAATTAAACTTGAAGAGTATGAAACTCTAGTGCTAGATTTCAGTGGGTATGACCGAATAAACCTGAAGAGAACGTGATGCAGACAGTGAAGGAGTGTAATGAATCCTTCCCATTGGGTTCTCACCTCAACACCTGACATGCCTTAGTTTGGCCCACCCACACACTTGTTACAAAAGAGAAGCTCTCACTCTGGATTTACAGAGCTTATTAAAAGATCTGTTTTTAAGGAGGAATGGTTGTTGAGCTGTAGGTTTATGAGCTGAGGAGATAGTCAGGAGCAGGACCAGCCAAAGGTGATCGATCTCTCCAGGAGGCAGCTGCATGCTGGACCCCATTCCCCACAGCACACCACCCCTTCACCTCTGCAGTGTGACTGCTGACAGAGACATGCTGTCAACAGGAGACTTCTTTGAGACTAGAAATAACATTTTTCTCCTGGAAAAGTGGATATTCAGGTGTGAACATCTCAGGGTTTCAGGTAAGAAACAGCAGAAAGCCCATAGCCTGACACATTTTTACTGACCTCATCTTTGTGTGGCTTAAGTAGAACAGGTCACTTGATATAATAAAGGTTTTGGGGCTCTTCTCATCCTTGACCCTGTTCTCAGCTGTTTACAGATTTAACTCTTTAAGATGTATGTTTTCTGTACATGTCTTCCTCAAGATCCTTTTTTTTTTTTTTTTTTTTTTGTGTTTATGCAACTTTACTGTTTCTCTGAGAAAGATCAAAAGGAAATGTGTGTTGCACTTGCTAACCTAAATCCATACAAAAGCTTTCCTTATAAACTTGACTGTTATCTCAAGTTACGTAGTCTACAGCAGTGACCTAGCAGTTGACAGCTTGTCCCCCTAGAGTCAGAGATATATTTCCTACTGACTTTTCTGGGGGAAATTAAAAAAAAAAGCTCAAAATTTTAGTAATTTTCCAATCTAAAAAAATTGGTTTCCAAGTGCTATTGTACTCACATCTAAAACTATGTAAACTTTTTCTTGCATCTGACTCAGGACCCAATATTCCAATTTTCTCTCAACTTCTAATGGGATCTGGGGAAGCATTATTACTTAATCATGTATTGTCCCTTCACAATTTTACTAACGTTTATAAGTTGTTGGGTTTTTTTAATGGAATTTGACCAGACAAGCAGTGCAGACTGTTGAACACAGATTCCTCATGTACATATTACATTATATAAAATACATGATACCAACCCAAATAATGCTAATGTTCAAAGCTACATCCTGTAAGTAGGCTCTTTCAAATGCTATATGTTGGGCATGTTTGCAGGTTCAGAGCTGAGGTTTTCTCCCAGGGTCAAGCACTCAGGCTTTGCTTGGAAATTTACAGTGTCGGGAGGCATCACAACTGTAAGCCTTGTCCATGGCACAGACAGAGAAAAAATGTGCAGATTAAAGGTACATTTTTGATACTTGCAAATGTACTTTTTTTCTGCCTTCCTCTATTCCTTCAATAACTCACCCTATAAGATATCCCATTAAATCTTAAACATCAAGATTCTTCCAAGTTCCATAAAAATTAGGCCAGTTACACCAGGGATGTGGGACTGGGTTTTGATGTCAAACAGTTGCTATGAGATTAAGTTCCATGATACCACAGAAGTTAAATTAACACTGATTTAATAAAAGGAATGTTGAATGTTTTACCTCAGATATGAAAGTCTACTTCTAGTGTGTACTGAAGCTCCTGTGTTGCAGTGGTTAAGAGATGCATAGTTATTCTTTATTTGATTTGCAGATTTTATTTTGCTTTTAAGGGGAAAAAAAATTGAGTCCATCCTAGTTCATATCTTCATATAGATTTATAATTTATGTTCTGTTGACTGAGAGAAAAACAACGAACATATTAAAATTTGATACTTGTCCTCCAAATGGAGGAGACATTTCACAACAGAATTGGCATTGTTTAGCTCTGATCATCACCACATTTAGTTGTCTTTGCTGTCTTAAATATTCCTTCTTTTTCTTCTTCAAGAACCAACAAAGAGCTTTTTGACAGCATTTTGATGAAATGCTCTATGTACTGAGCCATAACTCCACTTCCTGCACTCTTTCTGAACTTACTTTAACTGCTCACTGATGACTTGACCCAAAATACTAAGTTTTACCATTTGTTCCTGTAACACCTGCTGCTCTACAGGGAAACTTCTGAGAGTATTACTTAAGGAAGTTGCTTTTTTAAATACTGGACATCAATGTTTTCTTTCCTATAATTTTATTTTTAGGAAAAAAAAAATTCATTATAAAATAAGAATATGGTATTCAGAGAGTCAGTCATCAAAATAAAATCTAAGCAATGGATCAGATAACTTGAACCCCAAGTCATAATTTAAAACAAATCAGTTAATTTTGCTTTTTTTGCAAATGTAATTTATCTTGTCTGTTAGTAATTCAGATCACTCCATCCCAGAATGTCTGTGTACTGAATGAATGAAATTAAGTAGCATAATGATATATCTCCACCCAACAGCTTGTCTTTTTTGCATAATCCCATTTTTATCATTTGTATTCAAAAGAATCTAAATAATGTAAGGATTGTAGGATAAAAGATGCTGTAAAAACAAAATAAATTAGACCCAACACTGCAAATTAAAAGACATTTTAAAAAATGGAAAGCCTAGAAGAAACACATCCTACCCTGAGATATAAATAGCTATGCTTCTGGTTTAGAATTACTCATCCTCTTAAACTTCTACAGACCCTCATAATGTTCCACCATTGCCACAGACTGCTCATGTCCAGGGATTTTCAGGACTAATCTTGAACACAGAGGATGGTGTTCTTGAACTGTTCTTGAATCACAGAATGGTTTGAGTTGGAAGGGACCTTAAAAATCATCTAGTTCCAAACCCCTGCATGGGCATGGACACTTTCCACTAGATCAGCTTGCTCAAAGCCCCATCCAACCTGGCAACCTGGCCTTCAACACTTGCAGGGATGGGGCATCCCCAGCTTCTCAGGGTATCCCGTTCCAGTGTCTCACCATCCTCATAGTTAACTATTTCTTTCTAATATCTAATCTAAATCTGCTCTTTTGCACCCAGCTGTTGTAGAAGGCCACCAAATTTGTCAGGCATGATTTGCCTTCAGTGAAGCCATGTTGGCTGTCACCAATAACTTCCTTATTTTCCATGTGCCCTAGCATAGATTCCAGGAGGATCTGCTCCATGATCTTGCTG
>JANVCC010000035.1:16118244-16313073 GCA_025345505.1 Todiramphus chloris collaris | reverse complement strand
CAGCAAGATCATGGAGCAGATCCTCCTGGAATCTATGCTAGGGCACATGGACAATAAGGAAGTTATTGGTGACAGCCAACATGGCTTCACTAAAGGCAAATCATGCCTGACAAATTTGGTGGCCTTCTACAACAGCTGAGTGCAAAAGAGCAGATTTAGATTAGATATTAGAAAGAAATAGTTAACTATGAGGATGGTGAGACACTGGAACAGGATACCCTGAGAAGTTGGGGATGCCCCATCCCTGCAAGTGTTGAAGGCCAGGTTGCCAGGTTGGATGGGGCTTTGAGCAAGCTGATGTAGTGGAAAGTGTCCATGCCCATTCAGGGGTTTGGAACTAAATGATTTTTAAGGTCCCTTCCAACCCAAACCATTCTATGATTCAAGAATCTATCTATCTATCACAAAAGAGGCAAATGCAGGTGCAAACTCACTTTTGAAGAGTGAGCACCACTATGAGTGTCTTTTTTTAAAGGGATCTTTAAAAGAAGCTATAATTTGACACCTATCCTCATGCAGTCAGTTAACCTTTCTCTGAAGTGACACAGGCTTACCAGCAAACATTTGCTTAGATGTTCTGTGATTTAACATCTAACAAAAGGACAGGAACTGCCTTGCAAAAAGGCGTAGGCTCTGTAAAATACCTTCAGGGACCAAGTATCAACTTACGTGCCCTCTAGAAGGAGCAAGGATCTGGAAGACCCAGCCTACATCATAGCTGTTCATAATGTTCATTAAGTAACCACCATACAATATTATATTTCACAAGTGTTTGATTGCATCATGCCGTTTTTAAGAGGTGATGTTCAATTATCTTAGTTAATGATAAACTGATTATGAAACCATAAAAGTAATGAATCAGATATTGGAAATGTTTCCATAGCATGGATGAAAATGCACATACCTATCAAACCAAATTAGAACAGCAGTAGGTGACAACAAAATGAAAAAAACAACGCTATCAGCAGTACAAGTTATAAATAAAACAATTTGCAAAACAATTTGAAGATATCTGAGTTAAGAACATAAAAAATAATATGTCCAAGTAGAACTCTCACGAAACGTTCTTCAAAACACTGTAAGCTTTTGCACATGAAATTTTCAATCAAAATCCTGCTCTACAATATTCAGCATACACTCTGATACATTATACTGTAAACAGTATATTGTCCCATATATATTATTTAATAATGCCTTATAAGCTGTGTAAATCCTGCATGCCAGGAATCCATGTGCATAGCCATTCTGCATTTAAACAAATAGAAAAGCACTATAGAAAATCTTGCCTCCTCAAAGTGATAGAATGTCGTTTCAAATCTCTTTTTTTTTCACTTTCCTCCTACAGGATCACAACAACAGCTGCTTGCATGATGGATCTACGCAGATACCCTCTGGATGAACAAAATTGCACGCTAGAAATTGAAAGTTGTAAGTTCTTGGAGGGAAAGGGTTGGCCAATGACAGCTGTGCATTGAAAGACATTCACAGGTTAGGTAAAACTGGAGCAAGTTGTTAAGATACTGTGCATCCCATGAGCTAGCACACTGAACGTACCCAGTGGAATTCTAGAATACATAACACAAAATGTGTTTAATTCACAATATTGGTTGATCCAAGCTTGTAAGATATCTCTCAAAATCTCTTGTCAAAGAAGGGAGAAGAGTATTTCTTGACAATTAAATCAGAGGACAGCAACCAAGCACTGTCCATCTTCATGCCTTATCACCACAGAATCTGAATTAATTACTTTACCTTCGTGAATTCATCTCTAACATATCTGTCCCACATGGTGGTGGCAGAATATATCAATTGCTCTTACCAAAACACTTGGAGGCTTTAAAAGGAAACAACTTGATCCTTCAGCACCAAAGTTAATGAGAACTTTACCATTGTCTTCCATGAGCGCAGGATCAAGGTGTGCACTTGCAAGTTTTTGTCTTTAATGTAGTCTTTATGTCTTTTATGATGCTAGACTTCAGAGAAATACCTATCATGGGTTTTGCAAAGAATTTTGATTCTGTTGTTGGTCAAAACAGCTGCTGCCACTGACCACAGCTCAGTCTGTCTAAACAAACTGGTTCTGACTGCATAGAACCCAAAGCAAAATAATGCAGCAGTTTTCTAAGAATTTCCTGAAATCCGGTATTTTGGTTCAGTTTACTGAAGAGAAAGAATAATTTTAGTATTTGAACCTCTGTTTTGATGGACAGTTTGAAGTGTTAAATAAACAGAGAAACAAGCTGATCAAGGATTAATGAAAGTAATTTCCTAATACCTATGTCATCAAGAAAAGCAGTGGTTTCATTGCTTGTAGCACATTCCATTCAAGGAACTAGAAGTTCTCTGAAGTCCAGTAAATACAGTTTTCATTCTGCAGAAACTCATAAGATTTTGCTGTGGAATAGAAGGAGGTTAAATCCCCCAAAACATCACAGCATAATTTTTCAAAAGAACTCCATTAGTTTTCTGTTGCTTAGATCTGACAAATAAGAATATTTTCACAGTGTCAAATCAAGTGAATATTCGTGTACAAAAATTATAATAGTATCGTAACACAAATATAAAAGAAATCATCTAAACTGAAGAAGACAATAGTACTTGGAGCTTTAGAAAATGTTGCTGGGAAAGATGTTCCTTTATTCTGAAATGCAGAAGGTTTCATCTGTTGTGTACACATAAATGTAATATATGTCAACGTATCTGTGAGGTGGTGATTGTCAGACACTGAGCAAAACATACAGTCAGTCTAGAGCACTGATGAGAGAAAAGATGGGCTCTCAGCCCAATGTTTACACTTGTTTATAATCTTTACTTGACGGCACCAGAAATATGCCTTATTTAAAGCATTGAAATGGGCACATACCTTCAAAATTACTCTCCGTAATAAAGTAATTTGTTTCTTTGTAAGTGCATAATCAATATTAGGCTTAATACAAGTCAGTGGAGTGCAGCTTTTCATTCAGATTTTAATTTGTTTGGTAAGAAACTTGAAATGTTTCCCCAAGAATTATTTGCTTTTGCTCCTTTCCTGGAATGTTATTTTATAGTGACTTTTGAATTCTCTGACAGGTTCAGAACAACAAATCTTTTTTTCCACCAGCAAAAGATTTCAATCAAGTAAATATTCACAACTGGCTTAATGAAAATTATTTTTACTAAAGAGCATTGTCTGAACAGAACATGCTCATTTACCTCCTTAGAGATTGAAAATTTGTGTCTTTTAAGATCCTAGTTTTTTGGCATAGAAGGCAGACTTCTCATGAAGAGAAGCAGGGAGACAGTGTTGTTAAGACTCCCCATGAAGCACCTTAATAGCTGAAGTCCCAAGTCACCACAGTAGGTTATTCTCTGATCACTGTTCAAGATGTACAGGGAAGTCTCTGGAAGGACATACTGGTTATGCACCACATTAAACCCCATTAACAGACACAGTAGTGTGGGAAGCTGGGTCAAATTGATATCCATGTAATAAATACTTGTGTTAGCTGAACATGCCTTAGCTTTCCCTGTACATCTGCTTTCAGTTAGCCTGTCCACATCTACATTGCTCTGAGTTGACTGAAGCCCAGCAAACCCACACCCCTGTGTATGAACACACGTACCACCATTCATTTCTCATTCCTGAGAAGCAGAGGCAGTAGGTAATTGTTACTTACCTTTCCATGGGTTGTCATACCTGTCTCTGAGCTTTATAGTTCCCTGCCTCTTTTGGCACAAAACAGTTTTCTTAATGTTGCTTCCTGCTGCTTGGCTCATCTTCTGGCTTAAATTTATTAAGGCGTGCAATGGATGTGTTTGGAGAATGAGTCATATCTCTATTTTCAAAATAAAATGCATAACACATATCTTCAGTAACTTTTCTACCTGATCAGCAGAGGAAATGGAGATACATAGAGAGAGAGAGAGATATAGACACATGCAGTACCACAGCAATCAAAATGGGCAACTTCACCCCAAAATTGCCTTCGTACTGAATTCACACCTGAATTTATTTCCTGGGAGATAGCTGAAGTTTCTAGCCCCATCATGACTAGAGCTGATCAAAGTACATGAGCATTTGCCAGCTAGCAGCCCAAATAATGAAACCAGACTGACACTTGGCTGGCTCATAGCTCTTTATTCACAAGCTTTCACATAAACAAAGCTTTGCAGAGATGAATGCTCAGTGAGAATGGACTTTGTATTACCACTGAGACCTCATCAAGAATCAAAATTAACATCAGTTGGAATTAGCAATTAAAATGCTAACACAATCAGGGATGAGAGAATACTATGTCATCCATGTGGCCAGTAACACATCCCCAAAAGGAAATTGCTTTTCAGACCTTTTGAACACTTGCTATAAATATTTCATGTCTCCAAAGATACCTACATTGATAAATTAATACTTGTTGAGTTGATCCAAAGAAACAAACAAAAAATGTTTATTCACAATTTGCCAACAGGTCAAGATTGGCAAAGTGCATTACTTGTCATGAGTATTTAGATCAGTTCTACTGACAACTGAATGATTTTCCAGAAGCACAAGCATGCTTACCTTCTACTGAAAGCCCACAGGTAGAAGATGCATCAGGAGCACTGGTATCTTTGACAATTCTCCACCTAAAATATACCTTCCAATGTACCACGGCTTTTCTCCTCTTCATCTCTAAAATTCTTGAAAAATATTGATCATACCTGGAAGAAGAACAGAGTTCTTTCTTAGGCATTTGAATACAAGTAAGCCAGTTGTCCTGAATATGCTGCACTTAGTAATATCCATGAATCCCTTTGAAAGCTACCAGGGGGCAAAGTGGAGAGGGTGATTGTGACCATTGCCTCTCAGTTCGTGCCACGTGCATTAGGCATGTGATGTTTTCATCCTTGACAGAACCAGTTGGTGAGATTCCCACCCGCAGCCTGGCCTTCCAGCTCCTGCATCGCACTTCAGCATTTCCGTTTTCTGTTGTGCCACTATACAAATCTTCACAGAGCTAGGATGAAAATCAAATTGTTAACATTTTATTGGTTAAAAAAAAATATCCCTTTGAAAGAAAGGGAGAAACAAGAATAAAATAAACCCCAGGGCAGAACTGCTCCTGAAATAAAAGGGCCAGGGAAGGTGGTCCTGTAATCACTGAGCAATCACTGGAACTGCCTGTGTAACAGCAAGCAGCATCTCACCACTAGACAGATACTGTGCACTGTGAATACTGCCAGACCATTTTCAGAACCCTGGAAAGTGGTTTTGTTCATTTTTGTACTGTGTATGGTTATACGGCTTAACCCATGTGGCAACAGCTTCCAGAGCAATACAATTTGTGGAAATCATCACTGAACAATAATTGTTACTTTGACAACATGTGCTCTATGTTTCCCTTGACACTGGCTTTCTGCTTCTGCTACCTATAGTCTTCCTGGCCTCAGAAGGAATGTAGTAACATTGACCTTCTTTTAACCCTGACTTTATTTCCTAACAGCAGTTTTGTCCTTGTTACTGCCAGTAATCATGCAAGCTAAATTCATGCAGAAAGAACTGGACACATAGGCAGCAAAAAGACCTGTATGGATGTGTAAATCTATGAAATACCAATAGTCCTAAATCTAGTAGCTCTCAGCAGCATGTAATCTGACATAGAAGTAACATGTTTGATCTTCAGCTGGTGAAAACTGGCATGGCTTCATTTTTGACAATTAAACCACCACAACTCACACTGAGAATCTATCTCCTTTTTTATTAGCTGTTTCAAATGATTGTTCCAAGTAGATGGCCCTTTTCTTCTTTAAATTAGATCTGATCATCAGAAACCTTCCAAATTAACTCAGATATGAAGACATGTGTTTATGAGGAGTGTTCAATGCCTGTAAGAAAACACACATGAGAATTTAGAATTTAAGCATAAGACAAATGGGGAATAATGATGAGCAGGGGCATGTAAAATATCTATCCTGCATTTAAATGGGAATAGTTACTAAACTGATCTCCACTGTTCTGCAGATGTAAATGCATGGCTCACATGGATGGTGCATACCTGCAAGTGCAATCACAAGTGGTATGACTGTGCAGTAGAAATAGAACGTTAGGAACTTTAATCCCATGTACAAGGATGACAAGTGGTTCCCTGAACAGCATCCTTTGGAAAGTGTATTGGTTAACACGTTTTACACTCAAATTCACAAGTGTTAACATGCTGCACATCCTTATGTTTGAAGCCCTGTCTGCTTCTTCAATTCTATCTCACTTATTTACCCAGGGTCAGCCTGCGGCTGGACCATGCATGGATGTGAGGTCAGAAAGCTGCTGCAAACACTGCCTCTCTACATAAGAGCTGCGGGATAACCCTCATCCCTACAGGGTGGCAGGAAGGTGGTGGTATCTGCATAAGTCCTCTCCCTGTCTCAGGGTGCTTCCCCACTTCTAAATCAAGGAAGGTGGAGACACGTTTTCCCCTCCAAAAGCGAAGTGCTCCCCAGTGCATCCACGACCGCTGCACAGCTCAGTGACAGTGCCAGAGAACACCAATACTGTAGCACAGACAATCTGGCCCTCTCTTGAGTTCCCCTGTGTTTTTAAGGGACACTTACTCCTACTGCAGAAAGAACCAGACAGTCCCACAGACTAATTGCTCTTAAGCTACTCAAAGAATAGATGAACGTATCAGTCTTTGTGAACGTAAAGCAAGGCAGGCAATGAGTCATTACACCTCACAGGGATCCAAAGACAATCCCTGAAAATCTAAAGTGCTAGGAATTGTTCCTTAATAATACCAGTGAGTAATTTAAGGTGCTGCAAATAGCAGCAAAACAAGGGCTACATACAAATGGAAGAAGAGCGCAAAGAATCAAATGCCTCTCTATTATCAAATGTCTCCAGCAGAGCAGCCAATGCAGGGATAATTCATGCTTATATTGCACCAGCAGATTATTCTCATTAAAAAAAATTACATTTCCAGCTTTCCCAAAGCTATCTTACAGGACTGCAGAAGCTATGTATGCACAGCTGACACCCAGAGAACATTTCTGTATATACGTTTAGGAGGAGAAGAGCATTCTGACTGCCCGTGTTCCTTCACACACATTTTCACGGCTTTGCTCAAGCAGTTGAACTTATTCCAAATTCTGCAGCAGCAGATGGGGAGATCGTATCAGAGGCTTTACACCTGTTTCAGTGTCTAATACCATGATGGCTGCTGGAAACTTCTGTGTATGAAATCAAGGGATTTTATAACTGGAACTACTTCATCAGCAGAGCTGGGATCTGTAACAATCCATTTCTCACAGATTAGCATATACTGGGACAGAAGAGACTTAATACTTGGCTGGAGGTCACCCAAACTGCTTGGCACTGTCACCTGAGGTCTGATGGATGTCAGCTTGGCAATTTAAGACGTTAAATCCCCAGCCTTCAGTTCTGCTGTACCAGGTAACCTCTGGCAAGGGCTACAACTGCTATGGCAGTTCAGCAGTTCACAGTCCTGTGCCGTGGCACACAGCAGCTGCTGCAGGGTCTGGACTGGCATGGGTGAGAGGCAGACCCACATCTCAGTTATTAAAGGAGCAACAGAAGGAGGAGGCAAACAACCAGGGACAGCAGCATCAAACTGATGAAGCTACATCCCCCAGCACTTTTCTGCCAGAGACTTCTGACTGCACATGGCTGCCCCACCTTAGCATCCTTCATTACAAATACAAGTACCGACCTCACCACACCATCTAGAAGATAAGACAGGATACTGTTATTACTCTAATACTCTTTGTCCCTTTGAAGTTGCCAGTATCACAACCACAGCATGACCTCGTGGACTGAGCTTGCACCTGGCTTTCACTTGGAGGGAAAAAATGATGTGCCAACAGCACCACTTTGAAAATAAATTAAATCCCCATTTGGATGTTTTCTTCCAGCATCCCCCAAACTTAAGTGAAATGCATTTCATTGTTACAGGAGAGGGAGGATCAGGCTGTGCTCCAATTTGGCAGTTATTTACTTATTAGCAAGCCACTGTATGTAGATTATGGTCTGAGTAGATTATCAGAACTGTCCCTTTTGGTCTCAGAAATCTGTGTCTCACACAACTGTAATGCTGCAGTGTGATGCAGGGATCAACACTGCAACACCGAACCACATGTTAGCCTTGTCAGTGGCACCCTTAGAAACCACTTAATTTGTGTGGGTGAACTGAACAAGCCCCCAGAAACCTGAACAGAGTGAATTGGGAAGATTTATTTAGTCAGCTACTGTATAAAAAACAGGAATTCTGCCCTGACTCCATTGTTTTCATGTCCCTGCTTCACATAAAAATAGACCTAACGCTAAATATATCTAATGTTTTGATGATAGCACAACCAACTTAAAGTGATATTGCAGTGAATCAATAAAATCCTCCAGTTGAACCTCTACATAGTTTGTTGCCAGAAAAAACAACTGTGTTCATACCTAAGCATTCATTATCACCTCTGTTGGCACAAAGTGGTCTGACAGAATGAGATGTGAACAGATTTATCACAGCTCCCTGCTTGAGACAAGATTGCATTGATCCAGAGTATGATTGCATTTGCACTACCAAGGATGTAGGAACCTCCACCTCAAACAAAAAGGGTTATTTTTATTAGAGATGAAAAACCTGTATTAAATCCAAGCTTTCTCAGGCAGCTTTTCCTTTGCTTGCCTGCAGGCTCTAGATATCTAGCAATTTATTCATGCCCAGCAATAAAAATTCACTAATGAGGATGACTGTGCTGGTACCTGAGGCAGCAGGAGCTTTGAGCTGCATCTACTCATATCTTTCCCCTAGAGTATCCAAAACCACTAAAAGGGCATCTGGTCTCATCCTGCTTTTCTTCACCAAGCATATCAAATTGCTTCCACAGAAGGAATAATTCCTCATCTCCTAAAGGAGGTCATTGCTCAGAGTATTCTAAAAACCAGTTGCAAGGGACCATCCCAGTTAAAAAAAAAAAAAATAAACAAACAAAAAACAACTGGAGGGACACAAAACTCTATGCCTTTTTTAAGATATTCCATCTTTCTGATGTTTCTAATGAGGGTAGCTCCCACCCCTCACAGTTGTTTAGATTTTGACACATCTGTAAAAGAAGACCACCTCTCATTCACCTGCGTGTCAGACTCTCCCTTCTCCCCTGTGAGACATGTCAGCCATAAACCCATGTTCCAGCATGTGTTGCTTCCCAGAGCCCCTGCAAACCCTGGGGGAAAAAGAAAAAAAAAAAAAAGTCCTTTTTCTCCACTTTGACTTGTCTCTGGTTATTACATTGTAGAACTGGGAATAAGAGTCCTTTTCTGCCTCTGGCCAATTCCTTTAACTGCTCTAAAATACATACTCAATCTTAAATTTCTTGCAAGCTTGGTGGAATATGAAAAGAGAGAGAGAGGTATCTGTTCCAAATCTCAGATCACTCAAACAGTGGGATCTTTCTGAGATTAACTATCTGAATGCAAAAAGCATAAGAGTTCCTGCCTGCCCATCCTGACTTAATCTGCTGGCTATAAGTGATATGAGGTTCTCAGCATTTAATCCAATTCACAGCAGTCACAATTTGCCAGTGTGCAGGTGGGTCTCCATCCATGCCTTCTTCTGTATTCCCATTGCTGCCCACTCTATGACATGCACAGAACACCTTATTTCACAAGGGGTCTGACATGGATCAGATGCCACATTCAAGCAACTAGCTCCAAATGCTAGCAAAAGGGTGGTTGACACCAGAAAAACAGAAAAGCAGACTTTATCACAACACACCTGTAAAACAAGCAAGACAGTACCATAGGACACACTCCAGCAAGATCAGGGATGGAGATCACACCGGCTACTAGTGTGATCCCATATACAGCCCACTGGGACAGCAAAGTGACTGCTCTCTGGGCAACACATTTTGCGATTTGAAACACACTTTAATCATTTCTAAACAAATTCAGATACCATACCTTAGGTTGTTTCTTAAACCCTATGCAGAACACACACACTGAGCTTGTATCACTGCAAGTTCACTCTCAGAAGGCTCACCCATGGAAACTCTGCACACACATAACAACATGTAGAGCCACATTCACTTCTGACATAGCTGAAATGCCATCCTTCTGAGCTGCAGAGAATAGACTGGCAGCAAAACAGGAGTAGTTTTAAAGTTCTAGCATGAGCATCCGCAGCAGCAGATTTAAACATCACAAGGACAGAAATACTAGCACAGAGCTGTGAAGCTGAGCAAGTTGTTTTTCAGATACCCTAAGAGGCAGATTCACAAATAACTTGTTGATATTGAAACTGAGAAATTAGCCAGATAGGACTGTATGTTTCTCCTTTTTCACATCAAAAGTTAAAATGTATTTTTGGCTTAGTTTGTCATTCCTTACTGCTCATCTTTTAAGTTAGTTGCTAAGCTGAAATAATTCATTCTTCACAGTACACGAGTGTTAAGCCACAGTGACTGCTCTGTTTCCACACTTTGGGAATATTTCTTTCCCCAGAGGACTATAAACCAGTCATTTTACTTTCACAATGTATTTTTACACTGCACACAAATTCAGAATTTAGTCAGATGCTGATAGTATAGTCTATATGACTTTCTCTTTTTATTTTCAAAGAGATGGATAGCTTGTCCTTACATGAATGCATAGATTTTAACAGCAAATACATGACACTCAATGATTTCAGTGCATGAGCACATGAATTAGACATGTCACCTATTTGGTATACCTTAAAGACTTTTCTGTTGCACACAGAGGAATGCATAGTTATTCTCACCAACTGCTCTTCTCATTTCAGCATCACCTCAGTAGCCTCAGAGGTACCAATACAGGGCTCAGGCTGTCCTCTGGTGACCACAGAGGACAGCAAAGTTGGGACTAAGTCACTTCCCAGCACAGCTTCACCAGGTCTCAGCCTTCAGCTTCTGAAAGCCCCCAGGCTAGGGGAACAGCACAAAGAAAAGCTGAACTAGCTTTTCAAAAACAAGGGTACATTCAGGGGAGAAGCTTATTTCTCTGGAAGCAGCTGTGCTCTTAAATTGAGTCTGTATTTCTGCAGTCAGGGAAGCAGGAAAAATAATCTCTGCACCTGGTCATATCACATTTTTGGAAGAGCTGGCATATTGTGCTTTGAGATAATGCAGTTGTCCTAGAATGTTACAGCCATAAGTACGGTTTATGTATTTACTTGTCTTCTGCCAAGGTGTGAATTGCTATATAAACCAAACAAGACCCAGAACAAATTGGAAGATTTTGGTACTCATGGATTCACTTAAATTTGTGAGAATGAAGCCTTGTCACAAATGCACCTGAGCATACAGGTATTATGAATCTTAAGAAATTCTCTGTTCAGTGCTTATCCATTCTGTATGTTGATCTATATCTGTGGCTCCTTGACACTACAATAATAAATATAAACAAAACACAACGCCCCAAGTCTCAACGTTGAAAGACTGCTTGCCTGACCTGCTACAACATTAACATGAAGTAGTTGTATTAAATGGGCAGTATACTCACATTCAAGTCCTCCAGCTCTCAGGAACTGACTCTGCAGAACTGAGACCAGAATGGGGTCCTTCAGATAAAATTCCTAATGCTTCCTCTATTAGCTTTCTGCTGCCACTTTAACAGGTTTATTTATTTATTCATCTTCTTCATAAACTTAAAGCAACAAACATTAAGTGCAAGAGTAGATTGTACAAGGAAACATCGTCCCTTATGAGCAAACCACAGTGTGTGGGAAACTTCAAGAAGAAAACATTGAACATTTCTGTTGTGTTTGAAGAGTTCATTCATACTGATAGGTTGTTTTACAGAATTTGTAATTTCCAGTGATTGGCAGCCCCTACTTGTCAGGCTTCCATGGAAACAGCAGCACTAAGTTTCCCAAACTACAAGCCCATATCCCCCTGGCCATGCAGAAGCCATCTGTGCAGAGGTGACTGTTTGTCTCCCTCAGTCTTTCAAATACCTGCTACCCTTGGAGTGTAAGCCTGGTTTGTACAAGGGACAACTGTCCCTCAGCATGGAGATGGAAACAGATAATGATTCATTTCACACAAGACACTGGATGCCAGGACCAGGGCTGCATAGCCACAGTTCTGATGGCCAAGGGAAATGGAAAGGCTGCACAATAACTCTAAGTACAAGTGTGAATTAATGAAGCAGCACTTAAAGGTTCCTAGACTGCTATCCAATATATCCATTCCTGCTGGGGAGGTGCAATTTTGGCTAATACCTTCAATGACTTACTTTTAGCTCAGAATATATGGCTTATCTCCTCAGCAATCTACCTCCATTCTCATCCACAGATATTCTAAGTGCCTATGAACACTAAATTACCGTTGGAGAGTTCTTCCTGAGAAAACACATGATTATTTAACATATTACCATTTCTAATCCATACTGCACCGAGCATAACTGCCTTATTTGAATTCATATTTAGGGTCAAAGCAACAGAACCCCTAATTCAAATACTTTACACACTTAACTCTGGGCAGGCACTTGTATCGTATCAACAAGATTAGGTGCACAGAAGATTATTCAGCATCCTGTGATGGTAAGACCTTGGACCTTCTCTCTTTACAGAGCATCTCCCCCTCCATTAACACCTCATATTAGTCCACTAATGAACTTGTGCGGCACGTCTGCCTCCACACAGATCTGCAGACACTAAGCAGAGATTCAAGGTGTTCCACATACATCAACCACCTAAGAAGTCTGATTCTTGACTTTAGCCTACACCTGTAGCCACAGAAATCCCCTACTCATTCTTGAATGACTAAGGAAAAATTGCAGCCACAATAGTATCACGGACACCTTGGTGTCCAAGAAGCCATTCATCTCCTCAGTGCAGGACTGCTGCTCCTGAACCCAGCCTGATCATTGCTCAAGGGAACACACAACTTGCTGATTCTGATTTTCAGGCCAGGCTGTACAGTCATACCAGACTAGTAAGGCCTAACATTTCTCTACATACCCCTGTCTTTGGCTTATCATTGATTAGCCAGGGTGAAATTAATAACACAACGTGTTGGTAAAATAGGCTGCATTCTTTCTATACTTCTACTTCATCTACTTCAGGTCTCCCTACAAACTGAAAATGGATTGATTTGATATAGTATTAAAGTCTATGTATGGCAAGTGGTGTAGATTTGCTTAGTAGTACCAGAATTTTTCTGTTTTCTGCCATAGTTTTGCTATTTTGTTGCTAATCATTGCTAGCACAAATTCAGCCTCAGCAACACAAGGCAGTCCAAGAAATGCTGGTAGCTTACACTGCTTAGCCCAGCTGTGAACTGCAGTATGTGTCACACTGTTTAAAATTATGCTGACTTATCTCAGTGCCTTAGCAGAGGTAAAGTTTCTCGGGGGAAGCAAATGCCATCCCAGTTTCATAAGTAATGGGAGTCACTTCAATAGAATCAAGACCAGAATTCTGTCTGAAGCTCCTTTTTTTTCCCCTGTCAACAGCTATAATTCTATTAACAAGTACAGATCTGGATGTGTTTTTCCCTAAGCTTGTTTTTTTTTGTAAGATGTTCTCACTCCTATTTCTTGGCAGTACAAAATCAGTATTTATCTATGGTTTAAAACAACAGTCAAACCTACATTTCCTTTTATGGTCTTGTAACAATGTCATAAATGACATGGTATTTTTCATGCAAGGCTTTTTCCCCCGTGAAGGGTATTGATTCAGTAATGTGTAACTATTTTGACAAAATATTCATGCAGGAAAAAGTGTAATAAGATGCATAATGTACATACATTGTAAAATATATTATCTAAGAAGAGTCAATATTCCATTTTCAATAGTCAAAATAGTTGGTACTTTTATTTTAAATTAATTTTTTTTTAGAAAAGTCTCTTTCACTCAATTACTCTTAATTTTGTCTAATGAAAATTTTCATATTGCTCAATGTAACTTTAATCGTTCTACAATTGAAAGTTCAGCTACTTACAGAGTCAGAGCAGTGACTGAGACCATCATGAAAACTTCATTCCCAAGTACAGTGGTCTTGTACTTGCCTCCATGTTTAACCCTCTGAAAAATGAAGACACCTGAATTAAGTCATTAAAATTTTAAGAGTTTTCACCATCTCAGACAAGGGAACACAATCTTGCATAGAAATACAAGGTGTACTCGCATAAGCCGAGATGGCATAAGTAAGAAACACGACGTGTCCCGAGTCACCTGCAGGCTGAGTCCTTTTGAAAACAGAATCCCTACTGCCTTAAACAAGAGCAGGTTTTGGCCTGACACACTGGAGCACAAACCAGATGGACCTGGCTTTCAATTACCTTTTTCACTGAGTACAGCAGCTAAAATTGGGGGATTCTGCCTGGCAACAAAATGAGAGCACTTAAAAGTAGATCTTAATTAGCCAAATGAAATAAGTGCTCAAGGGCAAGATGTGTTTACAATACAAGCAGACAAAACTATGTACCATGCAATATTGACTGAACTAAATTAATTGAATGCTAAGCAGCTGGACCTCTGTTGCTAATGTTTACATAATGTGCTTATAAATAGTGTTGTTCTCTTTTTAACTTTGTAAAGCAACTCAAGGTAGAAAAAACTTACAGGATTATGGGTCAGATTGGGATAGGCATCTATTGTACAGCAGATCCAGATGAGAAAGAAAGACAAAGAAACTGAGGGGTGAAAAAAGTGATTTCCTATCAGACTTCCAAACTCTACATAGAAGTTACACTAGTCTGGTTCGTATGAAGGTGTGGAAGTCCCTTGAATTAGCCAAAGAAGTGAAGGACTGCAACACAGGGCTTCCAGGAGAGGTCAGGTCTCTCTCAACATGCCAAGGTCTCTCATCCTGAGTCAGTTGCTCCTAGCCTGTGCTGCCAGGATTGGAGTAGAAACACATTGTGTTCTGCATTTTGTTGCTCCTGAAAATGGACTTTTTTCCCTGCTCAGCAAATCAGGGGGGAATGAAGCATAGAAGGCAAAAAGAAAGAGGAATTAGACTTGATGATCTAATGGTTGGACTTGATGATCTTGAAGGTCTCTTCCAACCAGAATAAATCTATGATTCTATGAAAAAAAGTAGGCAAACCTCACCAGAAGAGGTTTCAAGCTTTATGCAGATTAAGACACATCTGGTATTCAGTGTAAGTATCTGTTCAAAAGGAGAATAAAAAAGGAAGAAGGAGAAAGCTCAGAACAGATTCAAGGAAGAGGTGTCTCAGAACAAAAGCAAGAGAAGACGATTCATGTTTCTGATGCTTGCTATTGGAAAGAAACAACCCCTCTCTTCCCAGCTCTGAAATCTCAAGGACAGTCTGGTACCAGCAGCACGTGAACCTGGATGCAAGGCCAGGAAACTATTTGAGTTGATCTCCTCACACATAGCCTTTACTCTGATCACTGCTGACTGGCCTTTAGACACAAATATGATGTTGTGACTTCAGAACTTTTCTGGTTTCGACCCGAGAAGAGGATTCAGGCAACAGAGTGAGAAATATGGAAATAGCTGAACAAATCAGCTGAACAAACAGATTCTCATCAGTTATAACTACCAAAGTAACTAAAGCACCATTTTAAAACTTCATGCTTCGGAGCCACTCAGACTAAATTATAAGATGAGAAACTAGCTGAAGATCTGCAGAAACTGATGTATGATGCTTGTACTTACCAGAGCTGATCTGTTAATAGCAGTTGGGCATCTGTACATGTTACATGTACAGTTATGTAAGTATCTAGTCTGTGCAAGAAGACCCCAGTCAGGAGCACCTGCTGCACACTCACTTTGTTAAGAAAGTAGAAAAAGTAAAATCATTGCTGCTAATTTTGAGACAACAGGTCATCAAAATATCTCACGTACAAAGTTAAGTTCACTGTCACTGCTCACTAAACATTTGCATGTAAGAGACCTCTGAGTTTTCAGTGGTATTTTGGGCACTGAGTTTCAATATGCAGTTTGCTTATTACTACACAAAATGCATAGACACAAACAAAGTTTTCTAATCACAATTTAATTTACATGAATTACACAAAGATGTGCAGAGTCTGAGGCTCTCAACGTCAGGCTATAAATCATCACTCCAGTGCTGAAATACGAGTTGTAAATGTGACAGACATGAGACAGGTAAATGAGACTGCAGTAGAACATGTCAGACCCTTAACTGCTGTCCTGTCTCACGTGAAACATTTATCTCACCCCTCATCTTGTCCCTGACAGTGACCAGCAGCACATAGTGGTGAAGCTAGAACTGAGCATACATGCTTGCATTTCCCCAGTAAACTCCTCCATTAAGTGTTCTGCACTTTGCTATCTCAGAAATAGTATCATTGTCTTTAATAACCTGGATAGATTTTTATTCTGTGACTGCATGATAGCTTCTGAACAAGCCTAAACTTTTGACACTTGCATTACCTTGGGCAATAAGTTCTGCAGTTTATCTGTATGTTGTATTACCCGTTTTTAAACTAGTCACTAGATGTACAATTTGTTGCTTTCTTGATCTGGAAGTGTGAGGAATTGTGAGTAATCATGCCCTGTTCAAGCTTACCGTGATAACTTACAACCTTACAGACCTTTGTCATAACATTCCCTCAGCCATCTTATGTCCAGGCTGAAGAATCATAACTTAATCAGTCTTTCCTTCAATGGAAGCAAATCTATACTTAGTTATCTCCATGGACCTTCTTTGTAGACAACTTACTACAGCTATTTTTGTGAAAGAAAGAAAACTGTGTATAATAGTCAAGAAATAGCACAACACTTTGCATATGCTCTCCTTTACTAATAATTCTTTGGTTTGGGTTTGGTTTTTTTTATAGCTAATGAGAATTAAACTTTTAGTAGTGAACAGGTAAAATAATACAAATCCCAGTATGGCTTATGAGAGGTACTCCTGCACATGAAAGCTGTACTAGGTAAAACCTATTAATGTGTGTTTCCAATTGTGCACTGAATTATATTTATTTAGGCTCAGTAGGTCCTTTGACATCACTGGTGTAATCCAGTAGGAGTCGTCAAATAAACCACTAAGGCATTTTCAGTACAAGTCTAACTACTTATCCAGAAACCTTCAATGTTTCCATCTATTGGGACTTCCGTGATACTGAGAACTGTGTTAGATATTAAAGAGATATTAAGAAGAAAAACAAACAATTCTTTTCCAAAAGGACTTTTAACCTTGCATCAAATCTCCTTGGCAAATGAGATTTTAAAAGTTAGAGGTTCAAAAATTTATAACAAGTAACAATGAACCAATACTAAAGGTGTTTGCACGGTAAGACAAGGTTATAATTCATTCTCTGAACTATAATTAGGATGTTGCAAGAGTGGCATTATGCATAATAACATTTATTTTCTGCTTCTAATGGATGGGAAGTGATGTCTCCAACTGGGATGGAACAGATTGCCCCATATGTTAAATTTATTTTTATTTAAGAAACCTTCTTAAATAACTGACAATTTGTAGTACTCCAGCAGTCTAACCAAGTTTTCATTTGGGTCAGTATTGCTTAGCCTAAATTCTGACTCATATCCCCAGTTACAATCTGCCATCTGCCTATAGAAAGTTTCTCAGTAAAAAAAAAAAAGTAAAAGTCAGCGATAGATACAAACACCCACTTGAACACAGGTGGCAGGGAGCTTTTTCAAGCAATTCTATCACTTTAATGTTAACTAGTGACATTGCTTTCCAAAACACGTCTTCAGATCTGTGGTGCCCCGTTCACATTGTGGGTTTGAGTTGGAATAGTACAATGAATTTGCCACTGTATGGACCACCTTGGAGGTGTGCAGAAGAAATGCTTTATCTTCCTGTTTGAATACTGACATAGGAATAATGAGTGTACAAAACAAGAAAAATTATATTGTAAGAATACATTCAGCTATGAAGACTAAATTGTTTGGAAAGGGATGATGGAAGAGGGCTGGGTTCTAACCTCATGTCCTTAACACAAGGCCAAATGATTTGGGGCACAGAGAGTGGAAATGTTCTTTTGAAATACTCTATTTAGACTCGGATCCCTAAGGCAGAGACCCTGTTGCTGGGTGTTTTGGAACTGCCTACCCTGGAGAATCGGAAGGAAAATGGGGCTCCATTTGCACATCTCTGTGGAATTGGCAATAATAGCAGAATCATGACTTTATTTGTTAAGTTAATGTAACACTGGTCTTTATTTATCCCAGAGGCATTTGAGGTGGTGAGTGCTGCAGTGGCAAATAAAACAGCCTGGTGACATTAACATCTAAAATACTGTTAACCTCGGCTATATCACAATGTCAGCAACATTGCCGCGAATAGCAAGATTTATATCTAACCTATTTCTTGCAGTGCTTGAATCTAGTTACTTTTTAGATCTGCAGTACTTCTGCCTAAGTGTTCTCACTTAAACCCTCAGCTGTTGGTTTAGAAGAAAAACAAAAAAAAAAAAACCCAAAAAACACACCTGAAATCAAACAAAAACAACAAAAAAAGATAAAAAAACAAACCAGTAGAACCGTTGTCACACAAAAGGACTATTTATCATTTGTAGACATTATTTTCTAGGAAGCAGAAGTTTCATATCTTGAGCTGGGCAGTGAAACAGATCATAATAATTTTGTAGTTGGAAAATAATCTAGCAAGCAAAAAAAGGCAAATAATTTTCATGGGACCTTTATAAAATAAAAAATAAATAAAATTAAAATTAAGTACAATAATAAAATAAAATATAAAATAAAATATAAAATAAAATATATTTTTAAAATCCTAGCAATCCCTTACTATTTAGGTCAACAAAATCACACAGAAATCTTGAGAAAATTGTTTACTTAAGGATGCCAGCCCAGAAATCAGGCCATGTTTGCTCCAGAAATTGTAAGCAAATGTGTTTAAATCCCGGCACATCCTCCGTCTGAAGTCCGACAGTTCGATGCAGTCGCTTACGTTAAGCGACCGGGCGCACATCCCTACCGGGAAACCCGGCTGCCGGTTAACGCGCACTAACTGCTGCCCGGCCACGTTCGGCAACAGGCGTAACCCCATCGGGGATGGCACTTTTCGGGCCCGGCGAGCCAGGCTGCCGCTGAGCCGAGGCCCGAACTGGCGAGAGAGGGAGGGAGGGAGGAAGGAAGGAGGCCGACGGCGGCGGCAAGGGCAGCGCAGCGGGCTGCGGGCAGCGCTCCCGACCGGCCGCCGCCGTCGCCGCCGCGGAGCGCGGGCGCCCCCCCGTGGTCCCGGAGCCGCGCTGCGCTGCCGGGTGCGGGGACACGGGGCCGGGTGCGGGGACAGCGGGCCGGGCGACACACGCCTGCCCAGTGCCCCCTGCCGCCGAGCCGCCGCTGGAGCTCGGCCACAAACGAGTGCCCCGCGGAGAAGCCGATTCTGATTTTTAGGGAAGGGGCATAACTGAATATCTCATTCCCATCTCGGGCTCGTATCATTAAACCAGTCAAACGCCACGACTGCCATGCTCTGATATGTTTGGGGAAATAATTCTAGACTTTGGCAGTTAAAGCTGCAACCACTCTAAACAGTTATTATGAATGTAATTGCAGTATTTCAGGTTCCCAATATCTGACTTCTATGACATTTGCGTTCAGACATCACCAGCCAGTTATAAATACCAAGCTCTCTCTCAAAAGCAGAGGCATCCCTTTAAAGCAGTGACATAGATATGTATGCAGAGGGAAAGAGATCACATGGAAAAAAAAACTGCCAAGGGAATACCTGGTCAGTACAGATAAGTTCTGTGAACAAATCAGCGTGTTAGAGCTGGCCACCATATGGACTAGACCCATTTTTTCCTATCAATGAAATAGCTTTTCTTTCATTGTTAATGTTCAAAGTGTATGCTGCCAGAAATGAGGGTTTATCATTGCCTGCTAGCTTGTGCTGCTCCACGCTGAATATTTCTTAATTTACACCACTGTGGCTCCTCACGTGAAGGCACTGTGCACTTTAGAAAGAAGGAGCGCTCTGGCCTCCACTGATTCTGTTCAGAGCTGTGATCGGTTCCAGTCTTTAAACTGCAGCCAGCTGTGTTCCTTAGGAGTTTGCTGGTTTGGAAAGCAAAAAGCAATGTCAATGCCCACAGAACATGAGGGCCTCCAATCCCTGCACTTGCAAGTCATCAGTCATGAAAGCAATGCTTCTCACACACCAGAACAATGTGCAAGTCACATAACAAAGGGCATCATATAACAAAAATCGTATCATGTCAGGGAACAAACTGCCTGGGAAGAGTTTACACCTTGTTAGTGTCTAGCAGAGTTATTACAATGACTGTCATGGAAGTCATGATTGTACTGAGGTTCTCTCTATACAAAGCCATAGGATGATGTTCCTACTCAATTACTCTTCTGAAAAGAGAGCTAACAAATACAAATGTTCCCAATTAAAAAACATCACTATTCCTTTCTCATAATTGCCCACAGCTTTAACTGGACTAAATCTGAGGAACAAAACAGCAAATTAGAAAGAGCAGTAGATCCCTCTGGATCCATTTTTTAATATTTGGAAGTCTTTTTAAAGTCTGTAAAGTTTAAAGACATGGCCTGCCAGCAGTAAAGGCTTGTCATCAGCTGAAATCTTCCATGCAAACTTCTTGCTTTTGTTTGATTGACTTTATAACCATGTTGTACTAGGAGCCAAAATCACAGAAACCTTTCCAAGACTAGAGAAAAGGACATTTGTCTACATTACAAAACCCTGTTAACCTGTTTTTGCACAGTTCCACCATCAATCATTACACGCTGTACCAAAAACATGGTGCAATCCTTTTATAGGAAGCTGTACCTGTTTTCTTTTTGAAATCTGCCCTGTAATATCCCAGGTGCTTATTTGGTACCATTGTGATTTTAACAACTCAAATTCACCTGTGGAGAAGAAATTTTATCTGCAATAACTTGTTGAAACCATTCCCTTTTCATCAAGAAGGCAGAGGAACAGTAGACAGGCTGCCAGAGACTGCCTATGGAGACAGCAAATGAAGTCAGGACTTGCTGAGAACCAGAGATGGCTCCTCTCTCTGCCCTGGGTCCTGGCATGAGATGGCTAAGGAAGCAGCATTATTGGAGCAAAACTGGAGGGAGGGGTGTGAAAAGGGCCCCAGGTGATGATAGCACAGAATAAAGGAATCAGGTTCACCGTTTTCTTCCAGACTCTGAAGAAGAATCCAGGACTCTCACATCTAAACCTTCACCTGTGACTTTGCAGCAAGTAACGTCAAGGTAGTGCTACACCTTTCTTTTTGTTCTAGTCCCTAAAGACAAAGAAATAGCCCTGAGTGTTAGTTACCTCATGTGGAGGACATCTGTGTGGTACTGAGTCTACACGTAATCAACATTTTCAGTATGAGATGACAGTTTACCATTTCTTCTGTTTTGTTCCATCTTTTTTAAAAAGGGAAAACATTCAAGTGAGGGAGTTTTTTATAATACAGATTTACAAGAAAATGGAGAACGCTTCCCTGACAATCTGAGTTTTGGCCTTTTAATAGGCAGCTTTCATTCCTTCCTTCAATCATTCTGTATGACACCCTACACGTGGCTCATGTTGTCCCTATGTTTTGTGTTCAATGCCTTTTAAGCAGCTACTGAAGTCTCACTACCAAGCAACTACCTTAACCTTTTGCACTGAAAAAGCTTTTGGCTTCTACCTGGAAGGGATGAAAACTAGCCATGCAGAGAGCCCTGTGTGACAGCCCTTGGATGGTTCATTTCCAAAACAAAATTGCATAAGTAATCAGAAGCACAGTTTTAAGCAAACAGCAGCAATCCATATTAGAAAGGTTAGTGTGGTTTTGGAAATAATGCAGATAGTTAGCAAACCACGGCACTGAGCAGTTCACAAATAAGATGTGTGACCATTTAACCTTGTCCTGTGGCCATTTAACCATAAGCCTGTCACTGTGTGTTTGCGTCAAAAGATAGCTGTTCAATAACTGCAGACTTTCTGAGCAGTCCTTTGAGGCTAACAGCAAGCTGTTAGAGCTTCTCTGACTATCATCAGGGAAACTATGAACCCATTCTGCATATGGGCAGCCTTCCAGAGATGAAGCTATTGCCAGGCACTGTCATAGGAAAAGACCTCTTGAGACATCCAAGGAGGACTCTGTTCTACCTTCAGTCCCAATCCATGTGTTCCCGAATCCAGTTCCAGATTCAAGTTCCCATCTGCCACTGAGTCCAGTCTGGGACTTCTCCAGTACCTGACCACAGCATAAGTGGTGACAGTGACATAATTGCCATCAGGGGGCTTGGGTTCGTTATTGGTTTTGTAAACATTTCATTTTATTGTTATTATTTTCATTAAAGCTGTTTTTGTTTTCTTTTTCCAATCTTTAAGCTTCTCTCCCTTATTCCATTTTTCTTCCCCCGGGGTAAGGGAGAGGGATTAATAGAGAGCATCTGTCATCATCTGCCTAGTGGTCAGTCCATCTTTAATCCTTGACAAGGTTTCTGATGCAACAGTTAGTTAAGCTGGCAAAACTACTGTCAAGTTTTCTAAGGCTTTGAGTTCAAACACATGCTTTTACTTGATCTGTGTTATCATTTAAACCTACCACCTGAAGGAAAAGCCTAAAAATAGATGAGATGTTCTCTCCTTTGGTAGACATGTGGAGAAAGTAGTAAAATGCAATAAACTGGAAGCAAATATTAGTTCAAAAATTGGAACTATATATTAGTTCAAAAGTGTCATCAATTGTGAGGGTTTTTTAAACTCAGTTACTTTTGAGTTTTATCAGAGTGTTTCTGAAAATGGTAACAATAATGTTAACATTCTCAGTGGTAGAATGGCAAATTAATTTTTAATTAAATGATGAATAATCAACACCATTGTTAAAAGGAAAGAAGAAATGTGCTGGTTTTGAAGTTGATAGGATATAGTTCTGTGATAACAGAAGATCAAAGATGGCATGGTCTAATTAAAATATAAAATACTGCATGAATATCAAAGGGATACCAACATCTCTGACAGACATTGTCAGGTAATAATACAGACACCTGATTACTTCTAGAATCATCTCTGCCTCCACTGGCTGCAAACTGTATTTTGTCAGAGCCTGCATAGGAAATGAAATGCAAAACTGGGAACTGAACCTGTTTCTGCTGTCAGAGCTCCTCCTAGAGAGTTTAAGTTTTGCTGATGTTATATCAGTCTGTTAGTAAACTGAGCAACTCAAGCCTGAACGAAAAAAAGTAGTACTATTAGAACTAGATAAAAATTGATCTTTGATCTTAAATTCTGTCCTTGTTTCCTGTCTTCTCCCTTTCCACGCCTAGAAGCTTCCCTTGGGTACCAGGGAGGCCACGTGGCTTCTGTATAATAGGAATGTCACAGAACAGAAGACTGAATTCCTGAATAGCAGCAGTTCCTTCCACTTTAACCACAGCTATTTAAGCCAAGTAATAAAGCACAAAGAAAAATCAATAATCAAATTGTGCCTCTGTTTCAGATGGATACACTACTGATGATATTGAGTTTTACTGGAATGGAGGAGAGTCAGCAGTAACAGGAGTTAGTAACATTGAGCTCCCACAGTTTTCTATCGTTGATTACAAGATGGTGTCAAAGAGAGTGGAATTCACAACAGGTAAGCACTGAGTAGCTAAAAAAGCTGCTCTCTCTTCCCCAACCCAGAAATATCAGTGCCTAGCTTATTTTAGGCATTAGTCATTATATGACTTCTTTCTTTCAGGAGCATATCCTCGATTATCACTTAGCTTCCGGCTTAAGAGAAATATTGGATACTTCATTTTGCAAACCTATATGCCTTCTACGCTGATCACAATCCTGTCATGGGTATCTTTTTGGATCAATTATGATGCCTCTGCAGCCAGAGTTGCTCTAGGTAACTTTTTTTTCAAGACCACTGGATTACATAGCTACTTGTTGCCTTTGATTACAGTAGTACTAAACCCATAGAGACGAGTGCAGCAGCATTAATTGTGATCTTACATATGCAGTGTAGGGTCTTCATTGTCAGGAAGGCAGGTTTCATATTACCTATATCTGATGTTCTTACTCTGAAGTTAGGTTGGGATCCTGAGTGACTTCCAGTTGCTTTAATGGTCTTCAGACCAAAAGTATTTTGTTTCCAAAATGAAGTGTAAAGGTCTAGTTCAAGTATCTAAGTGTATCTACACCATGCTCCATCAGCATTCCACTGATGATAAAAAGCATCCTCTCAGGCTAGATATGTGGCTGGAATGAATACACAAATCCTACTGACATCAGTGGAGTGTCTGCATCAGCGTCTGCATTTAGCCCATATCCAGAGCTAAACTAGAGCAGTTGCTCTATCACCCAGTGACCCTCCCTAGCCAGGAAGGGGGATCAGGAAAAGGAGAGAAGACTCACAGGTTGAAATTAAAACAGATTTGATGAAACTGCCAAAGTAATACAATGCCAGTATAAAGTAAGCAAAGTTATACTCAGCCCAGCAAATGTACAGTGGTCCCAACAAACATGAAGACAGTCCTCAGAAGCAGGAAGAAGAACCCACAAGGAGAGAAAGAAAGCAACTCCCCCTCTCATCTTTACCCCCTTTATACTGAGCATGGCATTTGTGATACAGGATACACCTGTAGCCACCTTGGGTCAGCTGCTCTGGCTGACTCCAAACTTCTAGTGGCCTGCACACTATTGCAGGTCTATGATTCTATCCCAGTGAAGCCAGGACAAACTACTTACCAAGACTGGTTTACCTTGTGGGATAATAGCCCAGCTTACCATGATACAGGAGAGAGGTTAAGATGGTTGTAATCATGAGATTCTTGTACTACCTCTGGGGGTGGAGACCCACTCAGCTGTCACACCAGAAGTCTGAAGGAGGGAGTTCTGTGAAAATAGGACAGTCCTGTTTCATCTAAACCAACAAAAGCGAACATCTTTGACACAGATTTTGAAAGCTGCAGTGTCTGAACAAAGACCTTTGCCTAATTAATTACAAAATGTATATTAAGGTGTACACTCCTAAGTATGGTAATGAGTTTAAGGGAGTACATGCTAAACACACATGAATATGTTACTCAACTCTCCACCCAGATCATGACAGATGCTACCTAGAAGGCAGGGACAGATATTAGGATATTAAAAATCACCAGGGCAATACCTCTCTGGGGGAAAGAAGATTGAAGGTGTAGTAGAGATGGTCAGTAGGCTGTGCTCCTCTTCCTCTACCAAGATAGGGGTGCCTTCTTAGTAAAAATTGCACATTCGATATATATGGCATAACTTTTGCTAGCATATATATTAGCTCTATTACAAAGGCTTGCACCTCTGACTTTGTCAGATGTCACCTGGGAATTACCAACCAAGCTCTATTTTCCTTTTGCAGTTAGTGCATTTATTAATGGAAATTCTGAACTGATTGTATCTGTCACTTTAATAAATCAAACCTACCCATTTTTTAACTGTTAAACTGTCTCAGTGCAAGTCCTTAGTGGGGCTCTGAAACAGGCAAACATTGACTTTGAGAAACTGCTTTGGTGCAAGACCTTGGGGCTCTGGCAAGCAAACGTCAAACTCTTACCCTTAATGCAACATACCTACATAGCTGTTTCTTTCCTGTACCATGTTCCTTCCTACAGCTTTCCATAAGTACTAAGTTCTTCTGCGCTTCAAGGCAAATATGCTTTTTCAAATGCTAATGCCATAAAACCATTTTATCCCACCTATTTTTTGTCCCACCTCTCTGTAAATTCAACTCATTAGGCCCGCACCTAGAGCTTTTATCTAGATTCATTGATGATCTGTGATTAAAGCAGACTTAACAATAATTTTACCCAGCTAAAACAAAACACACACGCACAGAAAAAATAATGCAGTGATGGATAACATAATGACATGGAAATGTTTTACTTGCAAGCTCTCCTCTAACAGGAAAAGCTGTTTGGTACAAGCATATATATCAATTTCTCTTCATCCTAGACCATCACTTTAACATAAAGCTCCCATTTCTCCTTTCAATCCTCTATTTTCAGGCAAAAACTAGATACTTATTTCAGTTCTCCAGAGCAATGCAAGCCTCCCTATGTGGTCAAGCAGGACTACTGCAGTAAATAAAGTGAGAAGCATTTCCTCACATAGAAAGAACAGTCATCAACTCTTTGCTATCCAGATCAGCTAATACCATGTTCCCTACCAGAGTTATTGTAAAAAATAAGTCAAGAGGTGCCAAGCTAGCCTGGGCTTTTCAAGGCTATTTCATCCACCCTCCATTGCATGGAAAGCCAAGGAATTTGCAATCAGCAGACCTGCAAGGGTATCTTCCTTTCCAGTCCTGGAAAACACATTCCCTTGGCTGTTAAATAGCTGTTCACAAAATTGAGCCATCTGCATGAGAGGTGCATGGTAGCTGGGCAATGCTGCCTTTATACCTTCCATGCCCAGATCTCCATTCCTGTCTTGTTAGTCAATGTGCTTTTCTTCCTTTCCCAGGAATCACAACTGTGCTGACCATGACCACCATCAGCACCCACCTCAGGGAGACCTTGCCAAAGATACCCTACGTCAAGGCAATAGATATTTACCTGATGGGATGCTTTGTGTTTGTGTTCCTGGCCTTGCTGGAATATGCATTTGTAAACTACATATTCTTTGGGAAAGGACCCCAGCGTCAAAAAAAGGCAGCAGGCAGGGCAGGACATGCTACAAGCGAGAAGAGCAGACTGGAAACAAATAGAGTCCAGGTAAAAGGTTCAAGATAACTTTTCGAACGTTATTTCTGCTGTGACAATGTTAATGTGTATGATGATAGAGATGAATGCAATTTGAACACATACAAAAGTATTTAAGATTGTCTAGAGGAGAACAGTATTTTAAGGAGATTACAGCACCATATGGTATGTTCTGTCTTTAACTGAAAACAGAGTAAGAAACTACAGAAAATGCAAATGAATATTCAGAACAAGTATTTCTTTGCAGCACAGAAGAAATACAATAGGTAAAAGAAGTTAAATATTTACCATTTCAGCTGTATATTTCTTTGCTATAAAAGGCGGTATAAAAGAAATATTTCTCATATAGTTCTTTGCACGTAGAAACTTCACTGAAAATATAAAGTGAAGACAAACAGTGTTGTTTCAGTGAGTCCTGAATGAAGCCCACACCACTGAGCTTCCAGGAAAGCAAAGAGGATGCAGCTCGCTTAGAACAGCTCTCACAGATGTCTGCATTTTCCCCTCAGGCTAAATTCAAGCAGACCACAGCTACCCCCTCGTAAAAACCAAGCCAGACAAACTCTAGGAATTAATATTATAGACATTCTTTCAACAGGGGAAAAGTTTCATTTAGCAGTACATCGTTGAGCACTTGCAAACTTGTATAAACCTATTTCATTTTTTCCAAGTTTTTCAGACATAAACCCTTCCATCAGGTGTGTTTAGCCCAGTCTGATTCAGAGGAAAATACATATCTTAATAAGCCAAAAATTTTCTTCTGTCCTCTGCTTTTTCTACAATGTATTACATCCAAGTATTAATGAGATCTTACCCAGGCTGTCCTATAAACTTCTGTACTGTTGTGGCCTGAAGTGATAACATATGGACAAAACTTCATTTGAGCCCCCTGTTCAGCTTGAAGAATGAGATCAACCCATAAAACTCTTAACAGGTAAGACTGCAGCTTGATAGATGGTTGCAATTTTACATACATGTCAGGAAGTGCATTTCAGAAACTCTGTGATATTTTATTAGTTCTAAAGTTTTATGTCTTGTGTCCCAGCAGCTACACCACTACAAACAAGCGTCATTAACAAAGTTGTCATGTCCTCAGTCTCAGTGAACTCATGAGCCCGTTGAAAGTCCTTAACTGCATTCACCTCCTGTCCCAATGTGTAGGAGATGCTTTATTACAGCAGGTGCACAAATCCAGTTCAGGCTTGCAGCAGTCTCCAAGGTCCCACAAAGTGTTGCCCTCCACAGAGCAGAGGAGCTAAGACACACAGTTTTGGATTGTTGTGTGCAGACACTGTCTATCTATTTCTGCGGAAGATAAGGAAGGGAAAAAAACCACAACAAAACCCACGAACTCCGACCAGCTGCCTCAACAGTTCCTGAAATAATTCAGCCTAGGTGAGAAGAAGCACAGCAAGTGCTCGTAACAAGGAGGAAGTAACACTTCTTCAGAGGTCAGCCTTGGCTACTTGGACCCCCGTGCGCAGAACTGAGTAAAGGATGAGAAAGTGTAAAGGATGAGAGTGCAGGTAAGCTCTTTTTCCTAGATATTTGGAGAGTTTGTTTAACTAACAAAAAAGCCCTGAGTCATGACTAAAAGCTTTTTGTCTAAATGTTATGTTGACAAAGGTTACACTGAGACCAGTACTCAGAATAGGATGGGAAGTATTTACAGCCACACTTGGAACTTTTCAGAGCACCACATGCATGCATTAGCATTTTTCTGACAGAACACAGAAGGCTTACAAGTCCTGGTACAAAGTATGTATATGTTCACACTTTAGACTGCAATTCTATTCTGAGTCTGAGACTGCTTTAAGTGAACAGACTGCTTTCTGCCTGCACAGTACAGGTTTGTGATTTTAGATACATATATATAAACACACACACACACATAGACACACACATATGAACGGATATCAGTGGATTTTGTTATCCCACTGGAGATATATTGATGTGGGACTTTGTGAGCATTTATTTTACTCAGCATCAGAAATGCTGATGTCCCAGAGACAGTTTTCTATATTCAGCAGGAAGAATGCACATGAGCAGAGCAGTGGGACACAGTAAGATTATGTGATCCCAGGTGAAGACAGCTCCCAGACCCTCGCCATCATGTTTTGAGATGTTTCACTGGCATTATGGTGTCTGTACCAGAGCAGGGGAAAGTTTTTTTGAGCACAAAAGAAGTACAGCTGTAAGTATATACAGCTATAGGGTATTTTTTCCCCTTTTACTCTTGACCCATACCACTTATCCATACAGGGACCTATAACCAATAGAAGATATGTAACAGTGCTTCCTCTCTTTGTGCCAGGTGAAGATATTGCTCATTCCCATGTGACATACAACTCCCACAACTAAAAGAGTTCAAATTACTTCACCAGATAACAAAAGCAATAGACATGTGAGCAACACTCATCAAACTGACCGCGATATTAACACAGTATATAGAAGACCAGGTGGAAAATGAAACCATCCTGCTGTCTCATATGTGGCTGTTCCTTACTCTACAGACTGAAGAAGGTGGAAATAAAGTCTCTTCAGTTTCACAATTTATGCCTTTTTAATTTATAATATGCAAAAAAATATTAATTTGTAGTAAACAAGCTTTCTGTTTTTATGAATAAAACATAAAGACTGTTTATATCTCCTTGTCCATTTGTCAAAGCTAGATGTCACTGAGGAAACTACTATAATTATAAATAAATAGGACAAACCACCCAGCAAAAAAAAATATTTAGATAGTCCATGCATACAACTACTTCTGATGTCTTCTGATACAACTACTTAAGATATCTCTTAATTATGAGAAAGAGGTAGGATGCAAACATCATGTGAGTGGGAAAGGGGCTGAGCAGTGAAGGGGTTCATAAATGGCAACACAAAGCAGGTGATAAATTATCTCTCGCTCCTCAGTTCTGAAGAGCATCACAACTTCCTTTCAAACCTTCTGTGAAACACAAAATACCTGGGATGGAAAGCCAGAGACCAGCCACGGGCTCCAAGGAAAACACATGATTTTGCAGTACAGGAGCTTCTGGAAAGAGGAAAAGGAGGAAGCAGATACTCACACAACTAGCTCAACATTCAAGTAAATCCACACCTGAATAACTATATCCCTGCTGAGCATAACATGTTTCTTTGCAGATCAGATGGTGATAACACTGTGGCATTTGTTCCAACAAGACAGCTCGTATGAGTAACATGGCTCTGAATCTTTCATCTTAAGAGAAAGAAAAGATGTTTTCCTATTGAGAAAGAAAGAAAGAAAGAAAAAAAAAAAAAGTTCTTACCTTTTATCTCTGAATAGTTAACGTAAAAAAAAGTAGATGGGTAAAAACCCATTCCAAACAGCACTAAGCCTTTGAGTAAGGAATTCCAACATGCTCTTCCCTTAGAGCTGACTGACTGCTTTTTATATGGTCAACACAGGACTGTTGTTTTGGGGGTTTTTTATTACTTCAACTATTTTACACTTACAGCATCATTTGATGGTCCTAATCAGAAAACTCAATTTCTAAATAAGCACAACCCAGATTATTGCTTCTTTTTATGATGTTTCCTAAGGACACATCAAGGCTTCTCCATCACTGATGAAGATTCATCTATATGTATCTGTGCTGATTTAGGCTTTACATAGTTCCAGTGCAAAGGAAGAAATACAAGTCTCCAAACTCAATATAGATACACACTCAATATAGATACAAATGTCATTACAAGAAGCATCGCATGCATCTGAAGAATATTTAAACTTTGATAATTATACCAGATGACTAACACGACATCAGCCTTAGATGTTTTGACAACCTACTCATGTAACAATTCTTCAGCTTTCTACAGCTTCAGGCAAAATTTACGCATTGTACAAACAAGGCAAAGTGTATATGTTCATGCAAACATACATTTAGGCTCAAAATATCTGTTAAGCAAGGAAACCTGTTTTCATCTGTGCGATGGTCAGTTATTAAATAAAATTTAAGGTGCTCCAGTTAAAGAACAACAAGGTGGTATTTGAAAGAATAAATGTGTTACCTCCAAGCAGAGAAGAATATTCTGAGCTTTATATGGCTTATCCTTCCTACCTAAGGACAGGACTGAGACACCCTACTCCTAAGCAGGCAGACAGTTAGTGGGCCAGAAAACTGAACAGATGGAGCATTATCTCTTCCATCTCCATTTGTTGTCATGCTATATGATGCAAATGTGTCGAAGACTGTGTACAACTGTAGTACCTACCTAACACAGGCAAAGAGCCTCATCTCTGAGACATGGGGTGGAATGGGTTAAAGACTGATGCTGTTTCTGATGCACAGGCTTCCTCCAGCACAGGACCAACAGCAAGCAGGTAACCTCATATTAAGTAAGACAGAAAAGATATTAAGACAGAAAGCTTACAGCTTTTAACATATGTATATTTGCTGTTAATTCATTCTAACATTAACATAAATAAAACTAATAACAAGTCTCTTTTAGGGATCTCTTAACAACTTGTATGTTTTCCAGATTCCTACAGGAATCTGTAGAATTTCTATACTTCAGTAACAAAGCCTCAGCTGGACAAGTTTTAAAAATATTTTGGAGTGAACTTCAATAAATTCTGAAAGGGTTTCTAGAGATGTGGGAAATTAATTATTAGTCCAGCTTCATGTCACACAAGCAGAGAATTTGACCCAGGTACATAAGAAGAGCTTTTATACTTCCCTGAGCTAATTTATTCAAGATCAGTGTAAGGCCCTTTGCTCTGGATTGCAAAAGCTGCAATTCAAAGACTGAATCGCTTCATGATGTACACAAATCATCCCACCTGAAATGATTTAAAAAAACTCATTGTAAAATATAACAGGTTCATTCATAACACAAAGCAGGAATTCATATGCTGCTTGGCTTATAATAAACTATCAGGGCACTTTAAGAAACATCCTTATAAATCACTTCAGATTGTAGGCAGTTATGAGTTGCCTTCACATAAGAGAAGCCGTAACTGCACTACAGTTACTACTATTATAACCCTGAAGTCAGTTTAAACATTAGATTATGTAATCAGACAGCTCAGAGAGCTATTTTGTAAAACTGGGAAGAAACAGCTGACCTATCAAAACCTCTGAGAATTAAAAAAAAAGTCTTTTTTCACATGGAGACAACTCTTGAGTTCAGTGCTTTTCCCACAGAAAACCTTGGAATTTAGGAGTAATGAATAGTCCCATAGTTCTGTCAGTCTTCTGGAGAGCAGAAAACCCTTTCTTCTTCTTAAAGATCTTTCTTCTGCTTAAATTTGAAGACCTAAATTGTACAAACTGGGTAGCCCCTATCTGAAGTAAAGATCACAAACACCATGCTGCTGTGTGACCAACTGACCTCCCTGTAAGCCAGAGTATGTGACCTTTCACCAACAAAACACTGGTGGGAGCTGGAGAATTCCCACTGAAAGCCCATTTCAGCATGTACAGAATCAGTTGCTAAACCTGACTAGAGCATTTTCTATCTGTAGCCACTTTTTCCCCACAGTTCTCCTGGGTGGCTTTTGTGTAAGTAGCTTCTTTGTTTGCAGTTAGTAAGTGCTTAGTCTGGCACAGTATAAATACGCCAGCAGTCATTACACAACGTTTTCTCCTTCCAGTAATGGGAAGGAACATCTCCCACGCTGACAGGTGGAACTGAGGCTTTCTCTGGCTTCCAGCTTTCCTCTGCAGCAATCCCCAGAGACTGGATTTCATTGTGTGCTCTGCTTGGAGTTTTTTGTTGAAAATACTTCAAACTTGCTGTAGATTATTATACTGTTTCCTAGCTCTTCTATGTCTTGCTAAAAATGTAAAGCTCAGAGTGCGAACACAGCGTTGCCAAACACTGGTGCTTCACAAGACTAGATATTGTCAATAAGGAATTTATTTTTTCCCTTGGTATAAACGCATCCCCAGACAGCCATGATATAGACTGTAATATATTTGGGATAGGTCCAACACCACAGTTTATGAAAATATATTTTAATTCTCAAGCCTCAAGGCAAAATCTTTGAAGTTGCATTTAAGAGGTCTGTGTCCTTCTGTGTATTTCCCTCATATGAGCTACAGTGGATGTTTAAATATCTGGGAATTTGAAATATCTGTGAAGTCTGTATGGAGAAGTCAGGAGTCATTCTGGAAACACCAAAGAACTTTCCCTAAAAGAGGTTTTACTGCAAACAAGTAGAAAATTAAAGATGAGTGAAAAGCTAAACACTTTGTTTTAATGCAGCCCTTCATGGTCACATTCATACATAAAAAAGGCAATGACGTTAACATGTTTTATATATACACATATATAATTGTTTGTACCAGACAAGTACCTACCAGTTACAGTTTCCAGTACTTTGTTTAGGTACTTAAAACAGTGCCTTGACTAACTAACAGCACAAATAAAGTGAGTGAGAAACATATTGAAAACAACTGCTTATGATACCAACATATAAAAATATAACTCAGTGTGAAGTTTCATTGAGTAAAATGGATTATTCTATCTGCACGTGATCAAGTTAACGGTATGGTGTGGGGAGTAGGGATTTCCATCTCCTCTGACGGAGATGACGGAGGCTCCTCATATGTTGAACTCATTGTTACAAAACTGGTTTTGAAACTAACCTACAGCACTAAAACTGTATAAAGCTGAATAAAATGGGCAGAGACAGCAACATTTTATTTTCACCCTGAGTACATGAAAGCTTTGGGTGTCAGGTCACCAGACATTAAAAATCAATATTTCATAAAGACCATGATCTAAGTTAAGGATAAAATTAGATGAGTCTTACTTTACAGTGGATGAGATAACTGACTGAATTAAAAGGTCTCAGATCAAGACACCAGGTCAGGATGGAAGGTACTTTGATGCTTAATAGCTAATTTTGCACTAGTCAGAAAAGTGTATTCAGTATCCCCTCACTTTTGTCAACACTGTACAAGACATGACTGTCACTGTAGCACCAGGAGTGCCCCAGCAGTAGAGTCAGAAGGAACTCATCTGTCTGAGGAACACCTTGGGGTGGCTGAGGAGCTTGTCTAATTCACATTCCTTCCTTGATACAGGTTGATCCCCATGGAAACATGCTGCTTAGCCCACTTGAAATACGAAATGATGTCAGCAGCTCAGACGTGTTCACAAGCCTCCGTGACCCCCGAGCCACCACGTACACGTATGACAGTGCCAACCTGCAGTACAGAAGAGCCACTTGCAGCAGAGACCTCTACAGTAGGAGTGCTCTGGACAGGCACAGACTTCATAAAAAAGGACACCTACGAAGAAGGGCATCCCAGATCAAAGTCAAAATCCCTGATTTGACTGATGTTAACTCGATAGACAAGTGGTCCAGAATGGTCTTTCCCATCACATTTATTCTTTTCAATGTGGTTTACTGGCTGTATTATGTCCACTAATTTATGCAATAATGTTACCATCACTTGTTTCTTTTCCTTCTCAATTTTGTTAACTCTGAAGAACTGCAACGGTCATAATGTTACATGTTCAAGGTAAGATACCCAGCCACTGAATACTTCTAGATATATGCTTTCCAAAACAAAAAGAAACCACAAAAACAACAAAACCAAATCCAGCCTCACCGTATTCAGATCAGAATAGCACAGATCTGCTCTTAAAAAGCATCTTCAGCCACAGTGCTATACCTCGACTTTGTTTTACAAAGAGTTTGTTCAACACCCATGAGCCTTCTGTACCTGCTTTTATCTATTTTTTTAAGTGGAATAAAAATTAGTCCTACTGTGTTTCTTACCACATATTGTCAGCACACAGCAACACGCTTCCAGACAAGACAGTAAAACAACCTCAAGTGGTAATGTCACGGTCTTTCAGCATTTAGAGTCTAAAGACATTTAAAGAAATAACTGTTTGAGGGATTATGTATTACATTATGCATCATTTCAAAATTAATAGTTATACTAGGAAGCATTTTCATAGTGTCTGTGAGAAGCATCACTCAAGAAGTTAATTCACATCTTCAGGAGGCAGAGATCTTCAAAAGAAAGAAAGGGTAGCACTGAGTTTCCAACTAAGGAATCAGCTGATTGGATCTAGCTGAAATTTTGTTATTTCTACAAAGTAGCAAAGTTGAAATTGATGAGAACAATTGTGCCATCTGTAATTTTGTATTAAAAAGTAGGAAACAAACAGGTGTTCATTCCTGGAAGCAACTACTGAGGGATATCCCAGACCAAGAGTAGCCACTTATTCTTGACTCCCAGGTTTCCTATGACTGGTAATTGCAATACATTTTCCTAAAAGTTGGTGATGTCTAGGAACAGATCTGAGGAGAGTCCTACACAGTTTCCTAGAGATTCCCTTACTCCACTGAGTAACAGGAGATATGTCTGAGTCTTACAACACATTGGTGACGTTGGGTACACTGCTCCTGAGGAGTTACCTCCTCCCATACCGCTGCTTAATGCACGACACAGCTCCATCCAAGGAGCCACAGGTGAAGTGCTAGCAAGGCCTATGTGACTGAGAAGCAATAGGTCCGTCTTCTCCTATCTGTATCAAATCCATTTTCCTTCTCTATTGCCAGTTTTTTCCTAAGAGTTTACACTATGTTGCCTAACAGCATTTCATTGAAAGGGAACTAGGTTAAATTTTATTTTGTACTGAAAGTGTTTCATACTTTTAAGTGTCAAGATAAACAAGACAACAGAGTTTATGCAGATACTGGAGATGATTGTTACCAATGCCAGCTGGTACAGACAGAAACATTGATCCCCACCAGAGGCAGCAATGCCCACTGTCAGGAGTTAGAAGGGAACACAAATGAGTGATGTTCTTCACCAGTTCCTCATTGCCTGCCAGTAAGGTCAACTGATGACCTTAACACCGTGTTTGGTACATCTTGCAAGACCTGGACCTCCTGAAAGATTAGGACTTGATGCCCCTTCCTTTTGTTTGTGTGGCAGGCTTCTGCAGAAACAGTCTGGAATGATGAATCACCAAACAAGAAAGGGAATGGGTTTAACTTACTCATTACAAAAAATAAAAGAAGGCTGCAAAACAGGCATTTGACATTGCTAATCTAGAGGGGTCCTTGAGACCATCAGTTTTTCTGTGGGCTCCAAAGTCCCAGTTTCATCCCAAGTTCAATGGAGCACAAAGGCTGTCTCCTCAGCTGTCTTTGATCTGCTACAATCTTTAACCTCCACTCTGCTAAAGAGTTGCACAATTTTAACAGATTATTCGGCCATTGGGTACATCTTGAGATGATTCAGAACAAATATTAATTCAGTCAAATGGCTCTTCCAGATAGGCTACAACATGTATGCCTATTCCCACCCTAAAACAACTCCAAATGATCTTTCAACATTTGTGCCATATCAGCAACCAGAATAAGAACTGCCACAATCCATCTCACATGGGACATTTTAATTAATTTTTTTAGTCAAATTTAAACAATGCCTAGATAAAGAATATTTAAGTGGCAACTAACAATAATATTTTAGCATTGTAAAATAAACAGTACACAGAGCATTTGGAAGTCTTTTGCAAAAAATAGCCCCAGGACGGAGACAGCAGTACAGCCCTATGTGCTGTCCATTCCAAACACGCATCACATTAAATGGTTTTGAATTCAATGAACTGGCACCAGACTTTACAAATAGAGAAAGTAAGTACATGAGCCAATGAACTTGCCAGCTTTGTGGATATACACAGAAATTAGTTCAAAGCAAACAATACATTTTTCAAGTTTGTGGTGTAAAATACTCTCTGAAAACCATCAGTGAGTCATGTTTTTGCATTACCCGATTTCTCAAAGATTTTCACAGGTCAGTAATTGAACCCGGTTGTTCCAGTGGTGCAGAGGCTTTACAACCCCTCCTTACAGCTACAGTGTATGAGCCACTATTCAGGATGAGCCATATCCAACGTGGCATTCAAACAAGAATTTAGGTGAAAAAATAAAAAGGATCCTTTGCCTTCTATTACATGAGAAAAGACTTTACTAGTCTTTGGCATTTTTTTCTTGTTGATTTCTAGCATCTGCATAGACAGTTTATGCATCATCCAGCTACTTCATGCACAGATCTTAGGCACATGGACTAAAAGCAGGTACACTGTACAGTTCCAAGCAAAGAAAAAAAGGATATGAAGTAGAGGAGGGGACATTAACAAACCAAGAGCAGTGGAAACACAAAACTCCTTCAGAATGTCTGTTCCAAAATATCAGGGTCTACCCTCATGCATCAGAAGTCCTTCAACACGTCACCAATAGAAACCCCAGCACTGCTGCCAGATTTGAATGGAACACAGCAAGGCCTGGCTGTTTTGAGAGCTGGAAGCCACAATCTTGAGTGAGGAACCCGCTGCCAGCTCTTGGCACAAAGTTCTGTAGCGGGGGCTATTAAATCCCACCACATGCAGAGGCAAGAGCCACCTATTGCAGGCTGGCAATATCTTAGTCCAGAGCCAGCACATCCTGTCTCCCACTGAGCTTCTATCCACACATTTAACCACTAATTCTGGTAAAGAAAAAAGAACTTGGCATACAAGCTTGCAAGGCACATTAGATTTATACGAAAACCTCTTTCAATGCCTCAAAAGAGAATTCAACCCAAAACCTAGGAACAAGGTATATAAATCTAACTACCATATTTTATCTCTTTTAAGTACTTGTTTTAAAAAAAGCAAAAAGAAAACATTTCTCACTTGAGAGCAGTAGCTTGGCAGCAAGGAAAAGGCAGAGGTTATCAGAGGCACAGGATGGAAAAATGCATCTATTTACGGGTTACGCATGTCCATTGGAAGAGCTAGGAATTAGTGAGTATAAAAGAAACACAACCTCTTCCCAGCAATAGGTTGGAGTCATTTGGCTGTCTTCCAGCAAGAAAGGTGAATAATGCTGTGTTGCTAAACTCCATCACCATTGTACCTCAGTAGTCAGTTTGCTTGCCCTAAGGAACCAGACCTTAAGATCAGCGTAGATAAGGTCCTATGGCTTCAGCTAAAACCCCATACAATTTGTGAAGCTGTCTCAAGCAATTTGTACTGAAAGTCTTTTTTAGCTAGGTTTCCCAAGGATAGGAGTTTCTACTGGCCCTGGGTGTGTATGTTTCTGTGCCTACCTGGGAATGTCCCATAAATATTTGAATCCACTGGCAATTTCAACCAAAAGATAACAAAACAGTAAGGAACCCTGACATATACGACATTCTAAGAAGTTTAAACAAAGTAGCTAGCTGAGCAGATGACAAAGCTCATGTTAATCTGCCCCTCTTCTCTGGCAGAAAGGGACTTGCTGAACCCCAACCTTATTAGTCACAAAACCTAGTATTTTCAATACCACAGGGACATTTCTGACAACACTCCTGTGCTTCACGCCACCACTGAACCTCACAGAAGTTGATGTTTTGGAGTTACCAGCTGATTCACCTTGTTCACCTTTACAGAAAATGATCCATCCGCTTATACTTCAAGTGGATGATTTCTTGAGATAAATCATGAGGTAAGTCATCCAAGGCTGGGTGCTGTGTTCCACCAGCTGCTTTTGTTTCCCCATCACCAACGAGCCTCTGCCCCTTCTCATCAATTGCCACATGCTGAGGATGCCTTGCTAACACTGCCTTGGGAGTATTAGTTTAAAAAAAGGGTTGTGTTATAGTTGTTATGTACAAAAAATATTTTTTAATGGTTTCTGCATTGCAAAGCATAAGAAACCACATCTGTGACTGAATGAGCATGTTTCTTTCTACCCCCATGGGCATCCACACTGCAGCCCAAAGAAGGCAGAAGAATATCACAGAAGAATATCGAATTTTGGCATGCATTGATACTGAAATATATATGCACAGGGTGAAAGAATTAAGAGACAAATGAGAAATCTGGCATTTCTGAAAGGAAGACCAGATGACTTTGGTCTACTTCCTGCCTTGGAGTGCAGAGTGAACTCCAATTATGTTGCTTGCTCCTTGGCATATTTATTTTTTAATTGTTTTATGAGTAATTTTGAGTCTCCGAGTGTTGTAATTTTCACTTATGCCTTGTGATAGGACAAGGGGAAATGGATTCAAGCTAAAGTACAGGAAATTCCACATCAATATGAGGAAGAACTTCTTTAAGAGTTGTAGAGCACTGGAATAGACTCCCCAGAGAGGCTGTGGAGTCTCCTTCTCTGGAGATTTTCAAGACCTGTCTGGATGCATTTCTGTGCGATCTGCTCTAGTTTTGTCCTGTTCTGTCAGGGGGATTGGACTTGACTGATCTTTGGAGGTCCCTTCCAACCCCTAACGTTCTGTGATTCTGTGATATCTCTGGTCTTGTGCTGGTGCCCGTCCAAGAAAGGGCCTGGTAGTCATTCTTTTACACTTTTATTATATAGCAAAATCCAATTACATTTGAGTATCATTACCAATGAGGAGCTAACAATTACATGGCAGCAGAAGCATGTCATCTCTCTGAAGATGGCCTCTGATCAGTAGCGCCTTTTAACTCATCACTGGTTAACTGTATCTGTACATCTCACACGGAAGTGTAAAATATCAGTCATGCTGCCAAAAAAGTTCATAAAGATGGGTTCTTTTCGGGAAGATTATGCATTCCTATGAAAGCATCAGGAACCCTGCTTGCATCTGTGAACCTTTGTTCATTTGTTCAACATTCCTTTGTTCCAGTCTCTAAGACATCATTTGCTCTTTTGATCTACCTGACACATTATTACATGATTTTTTTAGATTTTCCAAAACAACTGAAGTTGAATATCGTGTGCTGCAGGAAACAGCAGCTTTACAAAAACCCCAAAAACAAAAACAAAAGCTGTCAAATCATTTCAAGAAAGAGCTGAATGAGACTTTGGCATGGGTAAAAATTCGGGATTGGGCTTTACAAAGGCAGTTAATAACAGTTCTTGTTAGATCCGCCAACGCTTGCTCTGGATGCCATCTAAATCAGTATCAACAGAAACATGGGAGATCTGAAACCTCTGCATTCCCAAGAAACAAAATTCTTGCTTTTTTTTTTTTCATGGCTGCAGTAAAAGAGTTATTTACTCTGTATGACGCTAGGAATCCTTCACCCCAGACAGTCCACCAGCAAAGCATTCCCTAGTAGGTCCCAGTTCAAAAAGCCTCCACACCTTCCAGTGCATTTAATTACTATATTAGCTAAATTAGCTGACTAAGCTCATGTAAAAAACTTGCCAGAGTCTTCTCAATGTAGGAATTCCACTGGTGCTAGCACGTATGAAGAGTACTACCTTTGAGTAAAATTCCCAGCTATAGACAATGTGAATTGTTGAACATCCAGTATATCCTGCACAAACCAGCTTAAAACCCCAGGTTCTGCTCCTGTGATGACCGCTCCAAAGAGCAGCCTAAGGATGTGAATGACACAGGCTTGTAAAAGTCCAAAGGGTAAATCTTTGTGACATTTGCCTGCTTTACTACCTTTTGGCAGTGTTCTTTTGATCTTTCTGAAGTGGTCCTGAAGCATGTATAAACTGCAAATTTACAGAGGGAAGCATAGGATACTGCCAAATGTAATTAAAGTAGATTTATAGAAGTAAAAAAGTTTATAGGCTATCTCGACACATATAGAATCATAGAATGTTAGGGGTTGGAACGAGTACTGGAAAAGTAAATTTCCCTTTACTTCTGATGCTTCATTACAAGTGTTAATTCATAAAGTGACAGCAAGGCATGCATACTTCAGGACAAGATGTCAACTGTTACTTAAAACTACAATTCAGATAAACGTGCTGAAAGGTGTATGCTTTTGTTATCAGAAAGGCTTGCTCCAGAACTCAGAAGTGTGCTACAGTCTCCTATAGTTCTTTTAAACACAGATTCTGGACATACACCATTGCTTTGTTGCAAAAGTGGTTTTAATTATTGTAGTCACTTCCCTAGCGCCAGTTTGCTGGGCAGATCCAATTCCAATTCACTCCAGCATGCCAAAAACGAAGCTGAAATGATTGCAAGAAAAAGATGATTTTTATGAAATGGAGAGAAGTACAATGAATGCTGATGGAGGCTAAGCAGCATTATATTCTTATAACTGACTTCTATATTTTGTATCAAGATAATGCTGCATTCTGTGATTCAAATTGCAGGTCTATTTATGTGATGTGAACTGCTGTAGGTGTCTTTTACATGCTCAAATGAAAACTTCGTACAGTGCGTCCATTATATGTACTATGTTTGCTAGGACTTCTAGTTCAAAGAACCCACTGTACAAAATTTTGTTTCTTATTTTAATTACATACTATACATAGTACCTGCAAATCCACAAAGGTTTCACCAATATATTTATGATGTTTTTCCCTTTTTTTTGGCCCACATGGCTGCAGGACCCAGAGGTGAGCTGCTCTCAAGGGGCAAACACTAGGAAAATACAAATGTCCCTGAAATAGGACAAAAAGAGAAAGCATCATCTAGAAACAACCATTACAAGTTAGCATGGTGGGATGCACAAACAAGCACCAAAGCCATTCAACTTACCATAACCTGTTAATTAGAAAGGTCATGAGCTAGAAGACCACAAAAAAAACTCCACAGGTATGGGCAAAGTAAAGCAGAAGGCAAGGAAAAAAATAGAAATTATTTAATATTAATGGAGTCTCTTTACAGTCCTGCACCTTTGGTCTAATTCCTATACCTACCAAAGACTTCCACGATTCCTTCCTTAGTCACAGATGCAAGTGGCTTTGAGTGATGCTGCCCACACATAGCCCCTCCACAGCTTTTGTTTCTGGTACAGTTCTTGTATTTTACTCCAGTCCCAGCATACAGCTCCTCCAGGGGCTGTGACATGCACCGCAGTGCCTTTTGCTGTATGAAACCTCTGTGTAGAAATTCAATGTCAACTTCCCTACTTAACCTCCCATTCCTCAGCCCAAAGGGAGCATGGCCAGGCATACTTGACAGACATGCTCCAGGCCACGTCAACTATTTCAGACAATGGGCTTTGTGAGATTTTTGCACCAGTTTGGCCTGGTAGTCTCCACAACTGCCTTGTGTCACAGCTGGATACCTCGTTTGCTCCAGAAGTTCTCAGAGCAGAAACATCCTTTTGATAGAGGCCTTTCTACAAGAAAGGTTATTGTCCTCCCGATCAGTCCTCCGAAGCCCAATTTTTTGTACAGATGCATTTTATATTTTGCATAGATGCATTTTATATTTTGCTTACATGAAAACCTACAGCACAACAAAATGCAGCAGTAGAAAGCCAAGACCTCCGATTCTGAAACTAGGAGGAGGGTAAGTCATCAACACTTTGCCTTTTCATAGAGATTTATATATATAAAAACATACATATATTAGTGAGAGGGGTAAGCACTAGTACTTATATAAATATTACACATCATTTACTCTTCACATACGGAAACATGGTTTAACAAATAATAACAAATATCATAAAGATTCCTGGTGTATGCATACCTAGCATTACAGCTTCTAACTTTTGTTAGACACTACAAGCAAAGCCCAATCAGCTTTCAAAAAGTTTTAAACTACAATTTGCCAGCTCTCTGCTCTACTATGTAGCCTGGGAATAGCCTTATCACAGTCTACGTAGGTTAGTTCCTCTCCAGCACTGCACCTCCTTTGGTAGTAATTTATATATTTAAGTGAAAGCCATCAACTAAGATATAAAACCCAAACTAAAAACCCAAACTTTTGTCTAGGCAAAGACCCACTGCTTTTTCCTCAACTTCTGAGAGCTGGAAGAGGTTGTCAACAACTTTGGAAGATGTTCAAAAGCCATCTGGACATGGTCCTTCACAGCCTGCTCTTGAGCAGGGGGGTTGGATAAGATGATCTCCAGAGCTACCTTCCTACTTCAAACATTCTGTGATACTGCTTCTGCTTGTAGAGCTGATTTTTCCCAGCACCTAAAAACACTGTAAGTTTAGTGAATAATAAATCAAGAAACAACTTACTGCAATTATTCACGCACAAAATCAGATGTTTTATTTTCTATGTACAAGTATAAATACATTAATGCTACAAGTGCTCTGTCATCTTCATTACCATGGAACCTAATTTTATCTAAGATGCCTGAACAGTGACCTGTTCAGTCACTGCCAAAGTTTAATCAAAACAGGTATGGCACATGTCGCAAGTGATACTTTTCCATAGTCCTGTAAATCTTTAGTACTAAAAGCAACTGTACATTGGATTTTTGGTCAAAGGGATACAAGATTCTACTATTTTGATCAAAGGATTAATAGATTATTTGGTCATAAGTCATAACAGCCTTCTCACTTCAGTATTTTATAGCTTCAAAAGCTTTTGGCTTTGCAGAGAACAGTATTTTGTTGCTTCATTCAAGTTAGTTGGAGAGCCATCGCCAGCAGATACTGTCGGTGGTTTGAATTCCATCATTTCAGTTGCAAGACAACCTTCAAAAAGCAGAAAACAAATGAGTTGTGCGAGACCAAGACTTAAACAGTCCATGAAATAGAGCTTTTTTGCTTTCTGTTACAGTAAATATGCAACTGCATAAACATGCCTGTCTTCTGATAAATACACCATCCCTCTGTCAGCAATTTTACAGCCTCACACAGCTATCACTCCCAACAACTTCCTTTAGCACTTACTGCATGCAAGCCATTCCTCAGCTCCCTGTAAGCAAAAAGAAAAACGATAATTTCCAGGTCTAGTAAGATTCCTCCCACACAAAGCAGAACCAAGGGACTATTTCTGGAGCAAATTCCTCCTTGTCCACACAAAAAACTAAATAAGGAGATGACAACATCCTACAACTTCCATATCAACCTTCAAGCAGAACAAAAGGAGTGTGGAGACTGCTGGGATCTGTCCCAGAAGGATCCTTGTTTGCATAGTGTAGAGTTAATGACAAGCTACTATCTGTATTTAGTTTTGGAGTGAAAAAAATCCAGGGGGAAGAAAGCTGTTAAGGGCTCCCATTTCACAAGAACACCACCTGTATCTTGACTAACACTTTTCTCACTGGGAACTGCGTATTCAGAAGTCTCACAGCTTTGTTAAAGCAACTGTTAGACATAATCTTAGTGTTGTCTTCAATTCAAAATATTAACAGTGGTATTATAACTTAGAATTTAGGAGACATAAATCTGTTCTTTTCAGTTGTTACATACTGATGATGTTTTTTTTCTAAATACATATACCAGCTATTAGATCTTTTATGTAGTTATGATACAACAAAATTCCTTACTTGCCAAGTGTTATGAAGCAACTAGAAGCTCCTGACTTCTAAAACACATTGATACAACACTTTCACATCCACCCTGCAAGACGTCAGAGAATTCAACCTCCCAGATAACAGCCTTAATAAATATCTGAAGTAATTTTCAGATTTAAAACAAAGAAACCAACAAAAGGACCAGTTTCCTTTATAACAGAGCCAGAATTAATCCCGAAAGGTAACTGAACAAGGAGGGACTCCAGGGTTTGCAATTCCCTTAGTCTTTTCTATTAAGAAATGTGAGACATTCCAAATAATATTTAACTCAAAATTTTCTTTTTGGGTTACTGTATTGCAATCTTTATAACTTTCTTCCTGATGTACCATGCCATGGAAGTTAAAGCACTCGAAGCAAACAACCCTCTCACATTCACTCTCAGCCAGTGACACTTTGTGAAGCTGGCAAACACTGGAGTTCTCTCCCACCTTTCAAAATCAACTCTCATCTGACAGTTTGTCATTTCATTTGCTTTTCCTGTTCTCGTAAGACTTTTTAATGGTGGTCTGAACAGCCTACTATGCTTATCAGGATTCTAATTACATTTAAAAAAAAACCCTAAATTGTGCTAATAAAACCTCAAAGCTGAAGTCTATCCAAGATAGTCTGCCTTAAGGCTTTCTGTAACTCTGGGTTTTCAGAAAGATACCCAGAACAAGCAATTTCAGTTAAAATAAACTCGGTACATGAGAAGTCAAGAGCAAAGGATGGTATCAGTAAAAGTTACCTTATTAGCAGCTTCCAGTGCATTTATTAGGTTCTGCAACTCTTCCTTATTCATCTCTATAGAAACTGGTTTAATTTCACCATTTTCTCTCACATCCAAATCAAGATTGAGAAGTGGCATTTGCAGCATGGAGATCTTATCGCTAGAGAGAGCAAGCTACACAGATTGAGCAAACAAAAAAGTGTAAGGTGAGCCAGGAAGTTTCTAGTCTTTCATCTGCAGTTTATATTAATGGTGTACTAACAGAACATCATGACAAAACTAATTTCTCACAAGTACTCACTGCAGGTTTTGGGTTTGCTTTTGCTTTTTTCTTTCCTGCCGTTGGGATTTAGGTTTGTTTGCCAATACCAACAATATACTGAAATACTAAAAGCCTTCTTCATAGAAATACAATTGCCAAAAAGAAAATATTAAAAAAATTGTTATATTTACTGGGCTACTACATTTTTGTATTCTCGGTGAAAAGAAAGGATACATTTGACCACAGCTCTTTAAAAGTGAAGTATATGAATTCTGAAGTTACTGTATTCAAACAGTTCTGGTTATTAACAAGTAAGAAGGGGACAATTGGGAGAAAGAGGACACCTCTGTGCAGTTTTCTACTCTCTCTACAGCTGATCAAATACTGTTTGTCAGACATCCTATTTGACAAACGCTGATGAAGAGTATTATATACAAACTGTGCTTTTTTTGTTTACTATTACACTCACTGTAATATAAATAAGTCTCTTAAAATACTCTGAAATCAAAGAACAGTTGATAATACAGTATAATACACATTTATTTAGAGAGTATAATGTGGTACAGCAGATGAGAAACAATGTCCTTGGTAGGATTTAATTATGGTTAAGTGGAAAAACAAAAATCATAACCAGCTCAAGTAAAAAAAAAAAGTGGCTTAAAGCAAAATGAATACAATAGTTCAGAGATGTACCAGAAATTGGTATCATAAGATACAGAGGTCAAAAAATCCTCCATAACAAAAAGTTAAAAAAAAAAAAAAGACACAAAAAACATGAGTTCACATCAGTTTCTATTTTTGTCAGCAGTAATGCTGTGACCTAGAGATCAATCCCTGGTAACAATTTATCTGAAACACATTATGATGCCATATTTACTCTTGCAAAATCTTGTCTATGGTAGGTATCGCTCGTTGACTTCCAAAGCTGTTTACTCCACAAATTATTTGAGACTCTTGTTGAAATAAATGACTATTTAACAGCTCTACAAATCTGTTTAAGAGCTTCCATGGACTAAGTAAAAGTAAACAATACAAATAATGCTAACTCTTTGATATAGCTGAATTTATAGCAGCTGTCTTCATAACCCCCAAAGCACCATCCAACTTTAGGCAATGCTGTTACCATTTGTTTATCTTTAGGCTTCTTTTGATTTCCAAATAATCTATTTCAAACTAATAAAATAATTGGTTATTGCAGGAATCTAAAAATTATACACATCCTGAATCAGGGTACTACTCCTAAAATTAGGTAAACCATTCTTCCTCCGAGTAAAAACACGTATCTATTCAGGCTTCAAACTCGTAACAGCATACAAAGCTTTCAGATGTTCCTGAAAAACACTCAGTCTCCTTTAAGGAAAGGGAGAAAGAGATAGGCATTGCAGAAAAAAAGGGGGTAAACCAAAAAATATAATAAGAACATCTTACTTTTACAATTTATACCAATTTCTGGCAAGTCTCTGATATGTTATCATGAATGTGTTTTTCTGATACCTATAAGAATTAAACCATTGTCCAGTACGAGCAGGCCTAAGGGAACTATATCAATAGTTACTTCTGTGTTGGGGCACACTTATTTCAAACAACACAAAAACAACACTTTCACCTTTAACTGCCAGTCGAAATCCTGCAGCTGGGCAGAGGAGATTGCATTTACTCTTTCCACTAGCGCATTCCTGATTTCTTCCTTTCTCCCTTTTAGACATTTTGTGATTGCTTCTTGACAGTGTGAGTTTAACTCATTTATCTGCTGAGCAGCCTACAAAAATAAAAGTTTTGATTGCTTAAACTATGAACCACAGAAATAAAAAGTACCACCTGTAATAGCTGTGCTCTACCCAGGCAGCTGTTACACTGGACTCCAGTCTCATATTGCCCTCAGTGGCTGCCCTCTGTGTTTGATATAGTCAGTACTTACTACAGAAACATATGATAAAAATAATCATGATTTTCTTGTTGTTTAAATTAAAACACACCTGAGAATAGAGGCCTTATTTGCCTTACTAGATGCTACCCTAAAATAAAAACAAAAATCCCACACACAAACAACTCAGGTTTAGTTCTTAAAGTTTCTGAACATCATAGTGGAGACAAAATGCATTAGTTTAGCTGAAACAGACACAATGACTTACAGACATTCCTATGACTAAGTATCTTTCTTTGATCCAGCTACTACCAGGCAGTCAAAGTACAAGCAATGTGTAAAAGATGAGAATTAAGATTTCTGATAATGAAACATGTTTTTACAAAGTGCATGCCCTGAATTATAGTCACTGTCCTACACGGTCCTCCATTCACAGTCTAGTTTGTTTTGGGTTTTCTTTTACATTTATATACAGTCCATATTTTAAAACACTTCAATATAATGAACAAAGAAAGCCAAACAAGAGTGTGAATTCTTTTTACTTTTATGGATGATAATGACAGGTTATGTATTTTATGGAAAACAGATTTAATTTGGTGGTACTTAAGATATCAATTTAAGTAACTAAAGGAGTATTTTAAATAGCATTGGATAATAGTTGTTAAAAAAAACAAACAACAACAACGGGTCAATATAATTTTTTCTTTTAAAAGTCTTTGCATGTATCTCTAAATGCTGCTCACCTTCTACTTATGTAGACTTAGCATTTGAGTATCAAACAACTATAGTATAAAAATACTTCGGGACTAAACAAACTCCAAGATTAACCACTCCACTATGATCTCTTAAAGTCAAGCCTGATCAGTGATGAGCCCTTACCTCTTCATCAGATGTGTTTCTGCCAACTGCAGTTTTGAAATACATTGTTGTCTCTTCTAAAACCTCCATCCACTCCGACAAGCTCCAAACACTGCCATAATCCTGGTATCGAGGATACGTACGCCCACATAGGCCATCAATGATTTTATGAAAGAACTGAAACAATGTGATACATAACTTGAGAACAGGATTTTATCACAGTTTACCTACACCAGACACAAGACTGAGCAGGCAATTCAGTTATCACTCCTCCCTTCACCGAGCACCTTCTCAATGCTTCCTCCGAGTGCAAGCCCATGCACCACTCTAAACAGTCACCACGAGGTAGCCCCTGAATATCAACTGCCCTCCCCTTTCCCCAGAAATCAATTCACGAGGTTTGGCCACAAAAACCACAACGCGATTCAAATACACTTTGCGCTTTACTGCTCTGTGCACGACTTGCCGAGCAGCAGCTGCCACAGCGAAAGGCACCGAAGTTGGCTGTGCACTGGGACCGTCAGGATCACAACTCAGAAAGGTGACCCCTCCCCAAGCCCGTGCCTGGATACCTCCCCAGTCTCCCCAGTCACTGAGCTCTGCTGCATGCCTGGCTTCTTGGCCGGCCGCGGTCATTTTTCCTTTGGGCAGCGCAGCGAGGCAATTCCCGCCAGGCCGCTACCACAGCAACCGGAAAGCGCTGGAGCCTCTCTCGGGAGCGGCCGAGCGGGCCGTGCCCCCGGCGCCAGCCCGCAGCGCTGAGCCCTCAGACGGCCGATACGGAGGGCATTTCCCATCACCCAACAGCAGAGAGCGCGCAGACACCCGCTGGGCGCCCCCGCGGCACCTCTGCAGCCCGCGCCCTTGGTTCCGATGTGGAGAGGCCCAGGGAGGCCGGTGACGGGTGCAGCCCCGCGCGGCCGGCGGGCCCCGGGCCCAGCCTCCCTCACAAGCGCCTAAGAGCGGCGCCTCAGCCCCCCCTGCCGCGAACACCACCCTCCCCAGCCGCCAGCACCGTTACCGGACACCGCCCTACCGGCGCTGGCACCGGGAGGGACGCGCCCCTACACTCTCCCAGCTCCACTTTGGGCGGCAGCGGCCCGCGAGCCCCAGCTTAACGGAAGGCAGCATGAGGCAAGGAGGACAGCGAGTCACCGGCCAGCACGGGGGTCGCGGAGCGCTCACCTCGAGAGCCCGTCCCGCCGGGAGCTTGTCCAGCAGGAGCAGCATCTCCCGGCTCTTCCCGGCCCGCCGCGGCCACGTGACCGCCTCGCCCCCGCGGCGCGCGTGCGCACGGGCAAGGGCCCCGCCCCGGGAGTTCCCGCGGGGTGGGGAGGGCGGCGCGGAGAGCGGTGGGCAGCGCGATCCTCAGCGCGATCTGCCGTCCGGCCGCGGGAGGAAAGGTTCATACAAGACAAAACCTGTATGAACTCAAGTCCCAGGAAAACACTGAAATGCACGGCAGCTGATAGACCCCCTGAAATGGGCAGGCTAATTCACGGGCCAACAGTTAGGTGCATGTCGGCGTAACACCAGTACGAAAGCAGCTACCAGTCTGTACTGGTGGATAGAATGTCTGTGCAAAGCTCCAGGCTGGCTAAGTCAGCTTGCAGGCAAAGGCAGGTATGTGTCCTTGTAGGAACAGTGTGGTGCGTGGGAGGTTTGGAGAAGAAACAGATGGGGAAGAACCGTTTTCGTGTTTTGCTGACTGTAAACTTTCAGATCCACCCAGTTTCTCTCAGGGTTTGCCACTGCTAGTAGATCACATTTTTTAAACTGGCTTCTGGAAAAATGTATTCAATTTTACTAAGGATTAATTACATGAAGCTGCTATTAAATTCAGGAATGTCTGAAATTGCAAATAAAACCCTAATTTATATAGTTTTCAATAATTTCCTTCATTTCCCTAAAATTTGCTTTGTTAGATAATTGAAACCGATCTGATTGACTGTACGATGTTGCACACTATGAAATAGAGCAGCAGGGGGAGCTTCTGCTCCAAACACATTCGGAGACTGCACAGGAGAAATACGAATCACAATTTGGGAGAGAATTCAAGTTCATGGAAGTAAGGAGAAAGGTAATAAGTGCCCCGTTCCGTTGAAAGGGATCAGACAAGTGACAAATGCAAGAGAGTAAAGATGTAACACATGAACAACAGGAACACATAGAAGACAATAGGGAACTACCATTCTGTCTGACACAATCTAAATGAAAGCTTTCAAAGCTGTTTATTTTTTTTGCAGGTTTGAAAAATAAAGAGCTTCACTTTATATAGATGTGTAATTTAAAATAACGCTTGGATTCAGACTACTGAGGGCATATGAGGAGCGAAGTCAGACCACACAAAGAAACCAGAGCCACGATAGCTAAATCCATCTATGAAGTAGAAGGGCATTCAAATCTGGCCTTTGGCATTTGAGAGCTTGTATGCAGACTTGCATTATTTGGATCTGCCATCGGGTCCTTGGTATTAAAAACACCAGCTTTTCATGCTTCTGTACCACAGCAGCAATAACCCATCCTTCTGAATGTAAACTGTCAAATAACTACAAAATCAGAGGCAGGGAGGGAAACTTGTAGAACAGTAAGTAGGTAGGCTTATACTTGCTCTAAGTATATCCAGCTGGGAAGAGCATCTGAGTACCAGTATAACTCTGTCCCACAAGAAACTATTATATTGGTATTGTCAACATAAATAAATAGATAGCTGTGTATTTTACCAACATGGAATGGGCAGTAAATGGTTTTTTTGAATGCAGAGGAAACATGACGTTGGAGTTCAGATTATGCAGAGTTAAATGTAGGTTGCTATGGAAAAAGGATGTCCCGCTGGTCCCCTAGCCCATGTTGCCAGCTCTGCTTTCTCTCCTCATCCCTCATGCCAGCATTGGGGTGCCTAGGGTTGCAGAATGAAACTGCAACTGATATAGCTGCAAACTAATCATTATTTTTGCTGATTTTTTTTTTTTTTTTTCATGGGTTAGACTTCAGGTTGGAACCAAGCACCACTTTAGACATAAAAGAATTTTGTTGTTGGGACCTAGGGGAAAGACAAAACTACCCTTTGGCAGCCCACACTTAGATGAAATTGGTTCTGAAACTACAGCTTGACACATGAATATCAATCAGTGAATCACTGTAATTATTAAAACAGGAATCTTGAGAGCTTTTATAGAAGCTTACAAAGAAACATGCTTATAGTGACATGCTACAACTGAAGGAGATGGGAAATAATGTATCTCTATTTAATTTTTACACTCTGAAGAGCCAGTGAAGTTCATACTAAGTGAGGCAAGATGAACATGATACTGATGTGCAGAACATACTTTATCCACTATTTGCTCTTCATAATCTATAATCATAATTCCCCCTGAATGAGAAATCAGTTTCTTAAATACTTTAAGCACATAAAACTACGACAGGTTTTGGTTGTCTTCCCTCCCCTCCCTCTTCTGTAAATATAATACTTGTGTATTCACTCTGAGACATGAGGAGTACAGTATGTCATATAAGATGGATACAGTCTATGTCCATAGCATTATACTTGTCTCTATCTTCTCTACCTTTTTCCAAAAAAAAGAGATGTAACTCAAAGGAGTGCTTTAAATGCTCTTGATTTCCCTTCCCTGAAATTTCCAAATCCTCTTATTGGTTTCTGTAGCAATTCTTGTACGTATTATTCTAAATCAAACAAGTTAATGTCATAGTTTTTTAAAATACCTGTACTGTATACGACACCTGCCTGGATGAGGTAGTGGAAGGACTAGGAGCTGGTATCATACCCACTGTTGGGTAGGACAGTGGCAGGGGAATAGCTTAGATGAGAAAAGTTACCTACTGTACAGGTCAAGGAGCCTGTAGTTGGCTTGAGCCATATACCCAGTAAAATAACAGCTTGTAACTCAAGACAAATTGGAGTCAGTAATTGGGACTGTATGTTTATGAGCGTCTGGATCACCATCTTCTGTCCACAGCTGGGTAGGGACAGACTTATTCTGCCTTCCCTCTCCTGTCCCTAAGACACACTTCTTTGCATAAGCTTCTTTGACAGAAGAGGGAGGAGCCTTCATTTCCCATCCTATGGGAGTCTCTACGAATATTCTCCTAACTCTCCTTTCCTACAATTCAGGCCCATTCTTTCTTATCCTGTGCTTTGGGAACATGAAGAGAGTTTATTTTCATTTCATCTATTGCTACCATTTTGTATGGAAAAATCTATTGTTACCATTTCTATTCTATAGCCCTGTTTTTCAAGCTTAAGAGTTCTAGGTGAACTGAATACCAGGTATGCATCAGGACTGGAATTTTACTCACAATGTGCAGGTCTAATGATTGTAATGGCTGGAATGCAAAAAGACAACAACAGAAAATTACAATCTCTTTTAGAGCAGATGCAGTAAAACCATAAGCCAAATATTTATTCCTTTCTTAAAGTCCAACCTTAAGATTTTAATACTAACAATGAATGGTAAGGGTGTGTTGGTGCTTTTCAGAATTCTTTGGACATCACAAAAGATAAAACAAAATGGCCTGTGGGTAGATTATGGTGACTCTTAGCCCTGTTAGTAAACAACAATTAGTAGACACTGAACTATGCTGCATAGCTAGTTATACCAACATGTCATATAGTAGCAGCAGGGAGAAAGTATTCCTAAAATAATAAACACACTACTAGATCATCTCCCCTGATCCACACAAGGAATTCATGGACTATATTTATTATATAACTCTGAGTTGAGAGCTGCTATGATTTTATTTTTACCCATAGTATTTAGAGGTAAAGAAAACAGCTGTTGGTCAAATAGTTATGCTGGCAAAACTGTTTTTGCTGATAGGGGTTGTTTCAACCAAGTGCATATAAAAATAAGGTAATTTTAATAGACTTAAGAAAAAGCAGTTTGTTGATACATCTCTGTCCATGTTAAGAGTGCTTTTACCAATACAGCAGAGTGCATTTTGACCACTAAATCCCTTCCAGGGTAAATACAGTGAGCTTGCTCCCAAGGCAAGGATTTACAAGTCTTAGTCTTGTCAGTCTGCATCCAGACTGATGGCCAGAATGCCTGGACTTCTTTGAGGTTCCTAAATAATATGTAAGAGGCAGCTTTTCTAATCTAACTCCTACTTCTCCTTTCTCATTTCCACGGAAAATAGCAATTGAATAAACATCACTGAGATGTTCCTGGACTCCTATTAAACAACAAATCCCATCTATCCATGCCTGTATTCAAGCTCAGGAAAGCGAAGTCAGTTAGTACACGTTAGAGATATACCTTTCCTTGAAGGATATTTAACATCTGTTCTCATTTTGTCTTTTCTGATGCAGGCTGTGTGACTACCATACTCAGCACAGAACTAGGATAAGGGAAAAATTCCAACTCCGCCAATATATTGTTTCCTACACACTTCATCTTCTTGCATCTGAGTTTTTCCATATGCAGAATTATGATAGTAACATCTGACTGATCCTATAGGTGGTGTAGGAATCCATTAAGTTTGTGGCTTTACACCATCGTATTTATTAACTTTAAATAATGTCTGGTCAGAACCAGCAGTTCTTCTGTATTATGGGAGAAATATGACCATGGCAACAAGCCATGTGTGCACCCAGCACCATAGAAATCCTTTTTTCTTAGGAAACACATAGCAATAGGATATGTAGTGCTCATAGAGCAAATGCTCATAGAGCAAATGTAGTGCTCATGAGGAATACAAAGAAATATTGCAGAGGAGGAGGCCAGAAAAAAATTAATTTGAAAGTGACATCTACTCACAAAGCTAAAAAAATACTCATGCGTTAATTTGAAAAGTCATTTTTGGGAAGCAGTTGTAAAAGTCCTGGACAACTTTATAGTTACCCATTTTTTTAACCTTACTAATTGTCACACTGTTGCTGCAGCTGTATAACCTCCATGACCCATGACCTCTGTGACTCCTGGGACAAATTCTGCTTTGAAACATATTATTTCAATTCCCCTTTTCCTTCATCATGAGAGTGTCTCAAAGTAATGAAGATACAAAACCAAGAGAGGCACGCTGCATACTTCTTTGCAATGGCAAAACATTTTCTCACGGCTTAGTCACTGATGAGTAAGAGAGTTGTGCTGATGAAACCATTTTACCTCAGCTTGCCTATGTATAATATCTCTTTCTAGATATTAAAAAAAGTGTTCTGATTTACCTAAAAGCATTACCAGTCAGCTGAAAAAATCTGAAAAACCTCTGGCTCATGCACATGAGCAAGACTTGTATAAGGTAAGAAGATGCTTGTATTTATAAATAAAGTTTGCTATAGTGAAATAATGAACCTCATTATGCAGGCAACAATAGCTTTTATTAGTATTTTGCTCACACTAGATCTGCAATTATTTAATGTAATTGCATCAGTAGAGATACTCTTAATTTTCAGTGAAGTAGCTGAGATGAGGTCCTGGTTTGAGTGAAAATAGAACTAATTCTGTTCAGTAATTTTACTTTTCAGCTCAGTTCTTCTAACTGCACTGTCTAAAGTCAGCAGCCTGTTCTCACAGACAGTGCCTGCTTCTAGCAGTGATAACACCCCATGTTTAGAGTTACTGCCAAGGATTGGTGTGCAGACCAAGGCCACTGCTGGACCTTGTGTACCACATTGGGGGGTGCAGAAAGTGAAAGGCTGCACCTGCAGGGAGGAGTGGACAGGACGGGTGACCCCAAACTGACCAGCGAGGGATTCCAGCCCATAGACAGCATATTCAGCTTAGAGCTGTGAGATCCGAAGGGTCTCTGGGCTCTTCTCTCCCCTCTTGGACTGCTTTGCCAGCTTTGCTTGGCTTGGCTTGGGTCCTCTTTCGGTTCCTTCCTCGGAGCATCCAAGGAGGACTCTGTCCATTCTGCCTTCGATCCCAGTCTGTGTGTTCCTGAACCCGGTACCAGAATCCAGCTCCTGAACACAGCTCCCGTCTGCTGCGGGGCCCAGGCTGGGACTGCCCCGGTGCCTGCACAACATCCGTGGTGACAGGGATGTCATTGCCATCAGGGGGGTTGGGTTCCATACTGGTTTTGTATAGATTTGTATATATTCCACTTTTATTATTATTATTAATTTCATTTTCATTAAAGCTGTTCTAGTTTCTTCTTCTAATGGCTGAGTCTCTCTCCCTTATTCCCTTTCTCTTCCCCTCTGGGGAGGGAGGGGGGTTAACAGAGAGCGTCTGTTATAGGTCTAAGGGGCTGCCCTGACCCTAAACCATGACAGATGATATTTGCTTTTATTTAGAGTTACTCTGGAGCAAATTCTGGGTAAGAGCTCTCTTTGCTCTCTGAAAATATGGCCTACTTGTTCTTCCACAAGACACGGTAAGTAATGTAGTAAGAAACTTGCCTTTCACAGTTAGGAGAATATTCCAGGAGAAATTCTGAGTGACTTAAAATAGAAAATTTACAATTATGTTAATTTTCTCGTTATATTCCTTAAATAGTTCCTCTTCCTATAGTAGGAAAATAAGGAGAAAATATAAACTGTTTATTCGAAGACAGAATATGTTTTCTTTCCATATGTTAATTACAATGCATTATATGACATAAAATCCTAGAGCAGTCATTCTAATATTATCACATAGTACTAGTTAACAGTAAATAAACCTTAGGTTTCCTTCCAAGTTTGAACTTGACCTATAGATACCTGTGAAATTATAAATCTCTTTTGTCTTTACCATGGTGTGGTGGGTTGACTGGCACGGCACCAGGTGCCCACCAAGCCCTTCTATCATTCCCACCCAACCCCCTTCAGCACAGCACACAGGGAGAGAATAAGACAAAAAGAGCTGTGGGTTATGATAGATAAGATGTTATTCTCTACTTCCCATCCACAGGCGATGTTGGGCCGAGTCCAGGAAGCAGGGCTGCAGGAACACGTAGCAGCCGCTTGGAGGACAAAGCAGAATGCCCCCCCATCCTCCTCCTGCTCTCTCCCTCCATAGCTGAGCTGATGTCATATGGTATGGAATAGCCCACTGGTCAGCTCAGGTTGGCTGTATCCTCTCCCCCATCCTCCCCCCCCCCCATCCTCTGGGCACTGGCAGTCATAACACGGGTGTGTTATCAACACCCTCCAGCTCCCAGTGCTGCAGCAGGAGGGCTGGATGGGGAAAAGCAGCCCAGCCAGACCCACTACACATGGCCATGGCCTTGCATTAAGTAATCTTGGATCTGTGATGTACAAGCAGATCAGAAACATGCATGTGGTAACATTTCTTCCAAGTTAGCCAAAGCAATACTTCTGGGGTTTTTTTGGGTTTGGTCTATATTTCAACCCTACTTTTGTCTATACTTTACTTTCATCTTGGTTTACACTGACTCTAGAAAGTGAGATGATCAGATATAAGGCCTGCTTGCACAAAGTTTCACCTTCAGAAATGTTTAAATACATGTGAACCATGAAAATAAGTTTTTATCAGTGTGGTGTCTTGTGGACTCTTTTGATTTGATACTAGGTTTCCCACCTTATGAAAAATCAGCCTTGGATTTTCCTTTATGGAAAATACCTGAGAGAATCAAAAGTCCAAGTGGCATGTTCATCTGCTGGATTCTTTTTATTTGTTCAAGAAATGGATATATTAGTTGTGACACGAGTAACTATGTTAGCAAGTTGGAGTCACCAGAAATCATGAGTTAGAAAAAATGAAAAAAAGAAGTGAATAGAAAAAAAAACAAACTTGAGAAATATTACAATGCAGCAATAGCTTTCTACAAGTAAAGAGAGGGAAAAAAAGCAACTTTTACTAAATACTTCATTTGGTATCACCAACTCAGCTCATTTTATTAGCTGATAGGATGGTTTGATAAAAATAAGATGCAGAATTAAGGTTATTTTATGGATGAGATAAAATCAACAAGTCAAATAACTTGCTTATATATGCAATGAAAAGGAAGGCACATAAGTACATATCCTAAGTGCACATCAAAAGTGTTCTGATGCACAATAAAACCGTACCAGTGTAAACAAGCTAATAACAAGTTTACAGCTGTAAATAAGATAAGGCTGAAGATTAGCCATGGGAAATTGCCACACCACAATAAACAGAAAAAGAAGGGGTAAAGCAATTTATCCAAGTGCATCAAAGCTGTCTGTGTGAAATTCCACTTAGGTAGTACGGCTTTCCAGCCATTAACATGTTTGCATCAGCCCAGAAGTAGCAGCATTAGATGGTGTTCCTTTTCTTTAGAGCTATGGTTTTCTGCCTTCTTATTCAATGGGCCCATGTTAGTTCAGTGGGGTAGTGAACCTGGACTGTTGGAAGCTGGAGTCTCACTATAGATTACTAATTCAGCTTCCCTATTGCAGGAAGTACTAATGCCAAGATAAGAGGTAAATTCATGCTGCATTAGGAGTATTATGAGCTTCAGTAACATAATGATATCTCATTTAAGATGATTTTCAGCATGTCTTGGTAATTCAGAGCCCCTTAAAAGTGAAAGACTCCACCAGATTCCTTGATAAATTCGAGTTGATAGTTATTTTTCTGCAGAACAGGCAACAGAATGAAATACCCTAGAACAAGGGGCAACGAAGCTGGTAAAAGGTCTGGAGAAAATGTCTTCTGAGGAGTGCCTGAGGGACCTGGAGTTGTTTAGTCTGGAGGAGGCTGAGAGGAGACCTTATCACTCTCTATAATTACCTGGAAGGATGTTGTAGAGAGGTGGGTGTTGGTCTCTTCTCCCAGGTGACTAGTGATAGGACAAGAGGAAATGGGCTTAAGTTGCACCAGGAGAGGTTTAGGTTGGGTATTAGGAAAAAAATTTTTAATGAGAGAGTGGTGAGGCATTGGAACAGGCTGCCCAGGGAGCTGGTGGAATCACCATCCCTGGAGGTGTTTAAAAAATGTCTAGGTGTGGCACTTCAGGACATGGTTTAGTGTTCCTGATAATATTAAGTAGACAGTAGGACTTGATGATTTGGAAGGTCATTTCCAACCTTTATGATTCTATGTTGCTATGATTCTATGAAAATGTCCCATCACATTAGTGATTTTCAGGATGGAAGTTCCTGATATATATAATGGCCAAACCACAGTGAGTGGTATATCAGTAAATAATAATGACTGCTACTGACTGCTAATAACTGCCCTCCAGAACTGGAGTATGATGCAAGCTTCCTGATTCCTGGCATTCTGCAACTGGCCAAACATAATGGTATAAACCACCAGGAGATCATGAGGATTGCTTGAGTGAATACTACAGTCAGTTACTCCCTTAAAACTTGTAAGTCATGGCAAGTTATCCAACATCAACTACGGTCTGAATGGATTTGTTAAACTGCATTACACCTTTTATTCAGAATTTAGTCAGCCTTCATTCAGTTTGATAAAAGTAATTCTTATCTGGTTTACTTTAGCAAAACAAAGTTGGATGGATAAATACCAGGGAGAAAAATAACTATCAGAACCATTAAAACAGTGGTTGCTGTTAGTATAAGAAAAAATGGCTATGAGATACCGTTTAGAAGTTAGAAGATAATTCTTAACCCTCACAGCAACCATACTCTGGAACAGTTTTCTGATACAGTAATATATCAAAACACCTAATTCCTTTTAAGATAAAGCCCAGTCAGTTTATGAACCAGATTACATGGCGTACTTGCAATAACAAGGGAATAGATCCAACAACCCAGAAGGTGCCTTTCAGGAAAGTTCCCATGATAATATTTACATACCTACTCTACCTCTTTCAAGATTTGCAAAATCCACATAAGAAACACAGAATATATCTTGCACTGTAAAAATATAAAAGCAAGTGTTACGTCTTTCAAACTGAGCATGTAGTCTCAGAATCACTAACAAACTCTTTCACATTGTGGTGTTTATTCATTCTTGTTTCAATTTTTTATTAGTAAATGGAAGTAGTAATACCTTCTTGTCTCACAGGGAGCTGTGAAGGAAAATTCATGAATATTTATAAAATGCTTGCTCCAGCGATGAACACAATCTCCTCACAAGGAAATCAATAAACATACAGATTTAGATGGCGTACAGTAAATAAAGGTTATAGCCACACACAAACTAGAACAGATAAACAGCTGTCTCATTCACTGTACATCCATTATCCTATAAACTGAATCAAACTGTGTTCCTGTCAGGAAATATATCCGAGGATCTTGTAGCAGGAGACTACCTTAGTCCATATGCACAACAAACAGTTTTATTTTGCACTGGCAAAATATTGGGTTCTCACGTATAACACTGGTTAGGACTCTAAGAACACCATCTAGCCAATGATCTTGTAAACAACAATTCAATGTAATATAAAATGTAAAGGCGTTGGTGAAATCTCTGCTACAGTTAAATTATTTGGGTTTACTGCAGAGCTAAAGAGGAAAAAGGTGATCCAATTACTGTGAGATAATCAAGTCCCTTTCTGGATATAAATTATGATTAATATGCTGACACATCTTCAAAGATATTTGAAGTAGAGTATGTATCATAGTAGGGTATTTTTATACTATAAATACACACCTGATATGAATGCACCTTGTACTTGCTAAGCTGGTCCAGGAGCATCGACACCGCAGTAATGATACCCATCTATGTCTACAAACCCAAACCCCCACTGGCACTGCTATTTATGTGGATTTGGCACTGGAATGTCTGGGGAATCATACCAAGGTTCTTAGCATTTCATTACGTTGAGGTACTCTGGGAAATGTTTGATGGCATGATATGACAAATATCCCCCTTCCTTCCAGGTCTTCGTGGGAAAGTTTTCAGTCTGCCAACATCTTTAGTTGACAGTTCCCATGATGTAAGTTCCTCTCTTTCATGTGCCCCAACCAGTGTCGATATGAGCACAGCTGGACGAGCTGCTCATGCTTGTACTTGCAGAGTTATTGCAGCCATGAACAGATAGTTTGCAAAACACCAAACAGCTCTCCAGCTGTGGTAGAGTCATCTGTGGCTCTCATGTGCCCATAGTTTTCCCCTTTAATTTGTCTCTTCAGGAGTGAATATGAATGACACTTCCAGACCTCTCTGGAAAAAAAAAAGGATATGTCTGTGTGGATGCCATTCAGTGTTACTACCTCCACACAGAAAAGCTATCAGTGAGATTTCTTAATCAAGCATTATCTCAGGTGACTATCTTCTTTGTTACTCTTCCATAGGGTACTTGGGAGAAGACAGTTTAATTACACTTCAGATATGCTGGATGGTTGCTTTGCATGCTTGGGATGAAGAGGATTTGTACTACTGGACAGCAGTACAAAAGGATAAAAGTGAAAACATGTATGTGTAATAGCCAAGTCAGGCACCAGTAAAGCCTCCTACCCACCCAGTCAGACTACCTCTCTGAACAGCTCACATACTCTGCTTCAGTGCATCTAATTAAACGGCACAGCACATGGCACAAGGCAGCTGTGCTCCCTGCAGCAAAGCAAGCTCATTTATGGTTTGGTCAGGTATTTTTGCAGCACACCAATGTGCAGGCCTAATCCAGTCAACCATTACTGCTGGGCAAACAAGAGGAACCAAATGATGCCTTTTGTAGTTCCAAGCTTACAGAATGGACTGACATGCTGTCTTGGTTGGAGAGACAGGTGTCTGCCAAGGAAGGCAGGAGTCCCCCTTAGAATGGAAATGCAACCCCCTTCCCTCCGAATGCTTGTAATTTTGAAATTAAGGGGCTTTCAGGCAAAGATGAGAAACAGGAATAACCGTTCTTTACTAAATATATATAAAACAAGGCAAACAAACTAACACTAACTATGGCAGCAACAACAAACAGCACCAGGAACCCAGTCCCAACCTCACGGGTGGCTCCCAGGGAGCAGGGAGGGCGCGATGGTCTCCCCGCCGCTCCGGAGCCAGCTCAGTCCCCACGGGGCAATGGCCGACGAAAAGCCAGCGTCACAAACCCCCTTGGGCAGCCGATCCCGGTGTCCAGCAGGATCCCCAGGAGACAGCAGGGGTAGAAGGAGATCAGGAGACACAGTGGGGATGTCTTCTCTCCATCACAAGGGAAGCTTCTCCTCACCTCGAATGCAGGGAGCAAAACCAGAGCCCTAGGGGCTGCACCCAACCCCCTTTATTCGGCTGGCTGCACCCCTCCCCCTGTGGCCAGGTCTTTTTGTCTCTCTTAAGTACAGAAATTTATCTCCTTGATGAACAAGTATGGAAAAATTCTTTAAGAGAAGAAGCAAAACAGAATAACTCCCCAAAACCCCAACACATGCATACAAAAAAACCAGGAATGGGAAATTTGGGACTCTGCATATGAGTTGTGTGCACCTCCAATGTCATTACAGAAGAAATGTCTATTTTGTTAAAAGCTATGTGATGTTCTCTTCTTTCTCAAACATCTTTGCTAACCTGAAAGTTCCAATAAATCAATATATTAATGAAACAATTAGTAGTAGTACAATTAAACAACATTGTAGTACCTATATTCTGGCATGCCTACTACCACCCTGTGTCTTGCAACACCTGAGCCAGCAAAGGTGGTGGATCCTGACAAGGAAACAGAAGAACTTTGTATCCTTTCCTGCCCAAAAGAATTAACCTGCATCATTTCAAAGGTGGCAGTTATGAACCTCCTTCATGCAGGTGTATTTTTAGTCCATCTGACATGGCAGTATTTTTTGCAATTCTTGCTAGCCATATGGGCACGTCAAAGAACAAACCATAAGATGCTGTTCATTTAAATGTGTTTTCAGTGTGTGGTCAGGGGTGCAGAGCATCCTAAAATGCAGGACAACAGAGGAAAATGAGGCCATGCACATGGGCAGAAGAGCACGACCAATTACCACTGCTCAGCATAGCCCTCCCAGCTCTCTGTTAGGAATTAATTATCGATACTGAACAAGTACTGGTAATTCTAGTCCGTTCCAATAGGGGCCCAAGCGGTCTGCAAAAAACTTTTCCTGGTTTTTTTTTATTTTTATTTTTTAATTTCATTTTTAATTTCTTCCTTTTTCATCAGAAGATGGTCTTGGAGTAGAAATTCTCTCACTTTAGTGTAAAAGACCATGTGATTTCATTGTAAGGGGCAGTCCTCAAGAGTGCTTTTGAAGGCAAGAACAAAAAGGACAGTGTGAGGCTTCAAAGGGGTACTGACGAACAGCTCTCTGAGGCTCCTGGTGGCAGTGATCCCTTTAAGATATTTGGACAGTTTCTCAATAGCCAGAGGCTCACTTCCTAGAAAACAAGAGAGAGTGTTTGCTAACCTTGATTAGCCCAGTGGCTAGAAAACTCGATGTTTAGACAGGCCAAGCTGCCTTCAGTGCCAGACTGGCAAAAGATCAAGATCCATTTCCTTGACATGCTGTCAAGGGCGTCAGGTTCTGTCAGAGCTGCACCACTGCCACAGCCTCCATCTGCTGAGACCTCAAGGGAAAAAACGAAACACAACAAAACAAAAAATGCCTTCAAACAATATCTAACCTTTGGGTGGGCAAAGCTCTGCAGTCAACAGAGGTGGTAAAAGCATCTCTGTCCCATTTTCACTTTGAGAGTTCATCTCCTGAGCATGGCAGGAGAGAGTCCAGCGCAGAGGTGCAAAGATGATTAAGGATGAGGAAAGGCTGAGGGAGCTGGGTCTCTTTATCTGGGAGGAAACTGAGGGGTGACCTCATTAATGTTTATAATTATGTAAAAGGAGAGCATCAGGAGGATGCTGCCCAGGCTCTTCTCAGTGATGTCCAATGATAGGACAGGGGTCAACGGGTGCAAGCTGGAACACGGGAGGTTCCATGTAAACATAAGGAGAAACCTTTTCACGGTGAGGGTGACAGACACTGGAACAGGCTGCCCAGGGGGGTTGTGGAGTCTCCTTCTCTGGAGACATCCAAAACCCACCTGGACTCGTTCCTGTGTGACCTAATCTAGGTGATCCTGCTCTGGCAGGGGGGTTGGACTAGATGATCTTTCGAGGTCCCTTCCAACCCCGGACACGATGTGATTCTGGGAAAACCAGCGCACAGTTGCCGGTGCCTGGGCAAGACAGTCCTCGGGCCGCACGCGCTCCGCCGTGCTGCTTTGCGACCAGGTTTGTCCCCGGCCGGGGGAAAAGGCTTGCTGGACAGCCTCTAACCTCGCCTCCCAGGGCCTGGCCCCTACGGCCGGGGGAAAAGGCTTGCTGGACAGCCCCTAACCTCGCCTCCCAAGGCCTGGCCCCTACGGCAACCGGCAACGCTTTCCCGCCCTCACCCGGCGCCGTGGGGAGTGCGGCGGGGCCGCTTTTGGAGGGACCCCCCCGCCTCAGCCCGGCTCGGCGGAGCCTGCCTCCGTCACTCCTCGGCGGAGAACGACCCCAGAGGGAAAGAGGCGAGGAAAGCCGGAAAAGCCCGGCAAGGGCAGGCGGCGGTGCAGAGAGAGGCGGGAGGCGGGCCGGGCCCGGAGCACCGGTGGGGCGGGGCGGCCGCGGGGACGGAGCGAGAGCGGCGGGTGCGTGGAGCGGTCGCGGCCATGGCCATTGCGCTGGGATGTACGCGGGGACACCGGTAAGTCCGTCGGGCCGGCGGTCAGGCAGGCAGGAAGGCAGGTAGCCTGCCTGCGGGGTTGGGTGCGCGGCTGAGGGGGTGGGAGGACATCGGTGCCGGGTTTCTGGACGAGCCTTGACGGGAGGGAAACGTGGAAGAAGTTGTCGTGGGCGAATCCGCTGTAATTCTCGGGGAGGCTGCGGCGGTGCCGCCCGCATCCCCATACGGCTGTGGAGGCAAACGAGCCGGTGTGAAAGCGGGGCTGCTTGCCTCTGGGTCGCGACCGCCGGGCCTCGGGCCTCGCAGCCGCCCTGGGCTCTGCGGGCAGCCGCCAGCAGCCAGGTGCTGCCAGCAGCCAGGTGCTGCCCGCCGCCTGGGACGGAGGCGAGGCGGGCCGGGCTCTACCCGAGGTGCCGCGGTCCTGCCGGCGGCCTGCGAAGTTCTGCCGGCCAGGTGCCGCCCCGCAGCCCGGGGGGAACGTGGAGCGAGCGGACGGTTCTCGTCGTGAAAAGGCAAGGTCATCGCAGCCTTTCCGCAGGAGGTTTTCACCTCCCGGTCGGTCGGATGTGGAGGGAGGTTCCCTCTTCCTAACGGCCGGTGACATTTTGAAGGCCCGAGGGGTCCGGTCTGGGCAAGTGCTGCCGAGGCCGAAACGTCCCCCTCCCAAAGCCGGCAGCAGCTTCCCGTCGCTTCGGCGGCTGAGGCGGGCTGCTGCCGCGGCTGGCGTGGGCAGTGGAGAAGGGCAGTCTGTGATACTATGTTCTAAATGTCCTCTGGGCCACGAGGCCACCCGAGCATATGTTAATCTCATCGACTGATCCACTCTGGAAGTGGATCAGAAGGAAAAGGTAGTTAAGGCCTCGACTCCAGAAACAAAAGCTTTTGTTTTAATAGCTCATGGTGGTGATAGAAGGAAAAGGTGTAAGCTTTCACATACTTTGGAGATCTATGGCACGGAAGTAGACTTGGGCCCATATAAGTCACAGGGAAATCCCAGCAGTTTCAGGAGGGTATGAAGGGATGCATAGTGCACACAGTCATGTGCAGGATTAGGCCACAATAATAATTTCTGAGTTTAGTAATGAAAAAATGTTCACAGGGATGGGAAAGAAGTTCCTTCTGTCAGAAGTACAGCTATGGAAGAAAAATGTACTTTTAATATCAAAATTACTATTCTTCTCATACTAAAATAATACTTAGAGGATATGCATGCCTCATCAGTGACCACAGTATTGAAAAACCTCTTATTAAAAAGCATTTTTATCTTCATATCATCACCAAGAGATAATGCAATTGTCATTATCCCTATTTTCCAAAGCGATGAATTGCAGCAGAGAGGCACTAAATGGTTTCCTGTTATGAAGCCATCATCTTAGACTGGATTTTTACAGTTAGTCTGTGAGCAGTTACTATTTACAGGAGTAAAAGCTGGGACTGATAGACAAGCTTCATATTTCTTGCTGCTGCTGCAGATGATCTGGATGTCAAAGGCAATAGCCACAGCTGATAGGTGTATCTACTGAAAATTAGACCAAAGTCAGGACTGAGTGCCCTACGTAAGTACTGTAATCTGGCATTCCTGTCCCACCTCCTTGTGCCGAGATGAGTGCTTTCACAGCTGTAAACTGGACCCAGAAATCCAATAATGTTACTGTCTTTGAGTTTGTAAAACGTCTTGCATATCAGTGAGTTGAACCAGGTTCAGTAAGTACTAGATAGAGTATGATGGAGGAAACAAAGCCAGAAAGAGGAGGTGGGAGGAGCATGAGAACTGCTTTCAGTGTTGGCTTTTAAATCAGTGGCATAATTTTGAGGTTACTAGGGTAAGACTCTAAGCATCCTTAACCCTCTGCGTTTGTTTTTTCATAGGCGCCTATATCTTTTGTCTTCATTTTTAATAATAAAACTTTAAAATATATACTAGTTGAACTCTGAATTGCTGTAGGACATTTCTCTTTCCGGCCTGAAATACCTTATCAAGAGGCATGTTTTGTAGTGCTGCAGAAACTCTCTAGTGGTTAAAGTCAATTCACAGGTTATTTCTGTCAAAATATTCCCAAGCAGTATGCAGGTTTTATTGCTCCATGACAAATATCTGATTTTATTCTTAAGGTTATAGAAGAGTCAGTTTTGTCAAAAATTCACAATACTGTTGGAAAATTACGTTCACTGCTGTCTTGAATTATGTTGAACAGTGTTGTGGCTGATGACCACTTGTATCACACCTAATTGCGGTTTCTGTAATGACTTCTCAAAGTCTTGTAAAGCCTTGTCTTGTTCATATAAAGCCAGAAGCCATCAGTATATACTGGTATGCTCTTTAAGACAGATATAAATACTGGCATAATTTCTACTGTCATGTTAATGAAATGAAAATATATTTATGTGTTCCAAGTATAGACCACTCTTGTGTTGGACACTTAATAGTTGAAGTCAGTGTTATGAAATATTAAGTGGTCTGCAAGGTCTAAGCCTAATTTTATACCTGAATATAATAAAGGGTACTGGAAGAGAAGTAAAAATAATGAATGGGAGATGAGTAAGAAAGGCAAGGACAGAAGTGCCACAAATGATTTCATGAGGTTGAAATAAAAACTAAACACCTGCATAGTTTGAGTCTGACCCTCAGAACTGCCTCTCTGAAGGGATCTCCCACTGAAAATCTTAAAACGCCAAGGAGAAAACACGATACACAGCTTATGATGTAAACCAGCACTGTCATTTGTATCTGGACTGCATGTCAGGAAGATGCTTTGCTGGCACAGTAGGAGCTGTGCTGAGGCTGTAGCGCGAGTACACTGGCTCAGGATAATAAAATGCTGTCAGCTGTAGCATTACCATGCCTTTGAGACACGTAGGGATCTCACATCTGTTGGAGCTATTGTTTCAGTTTCTTAAAAATCAGAGGGCTGCATGTAAATTATTAATATTTAGGATACACTTTTGGTAGGTATGATTGCAGTACGTTTAATGTAGCTTTAATCTGTTTGGCTGAAAACCAGCCTGCTGCAGGCCTTGACATGAGCCTTCTAAGTCTGCACAGTACTTGAAGACATTCATGGAAATCTGTACTTTTGTGGCTTAACTGCTGATGCTACATGTGTAGCATCCACATTTCTGGCTTCCAGTATCGGCAGAGAAGTCTGTTTAAAACCAAAAAGTCTTTAAGACAAAATCAAATGTAGTATATTCATTTAAAACGAGCTATGGAGGATTTTTTTAAGTTGAAGTTGTGCTCTTTCTGTAACTATATATATATATATATATATATATATAGCCTCCTTTCCCAGATCCTTTGAAGAACCTAGAGCGTTAAATCTGAAGCTTCTCTGGATGCCTTGGGAGTTTCTGGAACTCTTAAAGAGTTGATACTGCAGATGTCTTAGAAAACCAGAAGAATAGGATTAGTCAGAGACCTAGCCTAGGATTTTGGGAACAATTAAGTACAGTTTCGTGCTGTAACAGGTTGTCGTGGTTTAACCCCAGCTGGCAATTAAAACCCCACACAGCTGCTCACTCCCTCCCTCCTGCCCCCAGTGGGATAGGGGAGGGGAACAGGAAAAAAAAGTAAAACTCATGAGTTGAGATAAAGACAGTTTAACAGGACAGAAAAGGAAGGGGAAATAATAATAATAATAGAATATATAAAAGAAGTGATGGACAATACAGTTGCTCACTTCCTGTTGACTGATGCCCAGCCAGTCCCCAAGCCATGGAGTCCTCCATCCAACTCCCCCAGTTTAAATACTGGGCATGACATTATATGGTATAGAATACCAATTTGGCTTCTTTGTGTCAACTGTTCTTGGTGTGTCCTCTCCCAGCTTCCTGAGCCCTCCCAGCCTTCCCTGGCAGGGTAGTATGAGAAGCCCTTGACTTACTATAAACCCTGCTTAGCAATAGCTAGTGGATGGTCAGTGTGTTATCAACATTATTCTCATCCTAAAGCCAGAACACAGCACTATACCAGATACTAGGAAGAAAATTCACTTATTCTAGGTAAAACCAGGATGCAGGTACTTTGAGTGAAGATTTTAATGAGTAACCTAGACCTTGTCTACACAACAGAGTTTTGGCTCTTCAAAGAAATCAACATAGTTAAAAACCAGCAATACAGCTGATATAGATCTATTTCCTTTAGCAGTTTACTGTAACTTAGGGAGTGTACACAGACTACAAAAAGACCATATCCTTTTGCATCATATGAACACCAGTATACATTTTTTAACATGGCCCACACCTTAGTCTTACTGTGAAATTAATGTGAATTTCATGCATATCAAAGTATCTGCTTAATTTACGTAATGCTGCATGGCCATAAAGATAAGAGATAGACTTATGAGAAAATATGGTCATAAAAGAGTAAGACTTAACCTGGAAGGTTTTGTCTTAGAGTTTTGAGAGACCAATGCAGCAGATGAGAACAGGGCATAAGGCAGAATTTTTCTGATGGAGAATATGTAAAATGTTTTCACAAATCATAGCTCTATGACAATCTTCAGTTTTATTTTGAAACTGGTTACCTGTAGCAGAAATACGTGACTCATCTGAGGTTTAAAACTGAAGTTTGGTAGTATATTGTTCAGTTGTGTCTCTAGATACAAGATCTGATTGGCATCCTGAATAATTTTACCCCAAATGGAGGAGATTTTCTGCTTTTATGTACTGTTCCCACACAGTAGCACATTAATCAGTACTGATGTGTGGTTTACTGTTAAATTATCTTGCAGTTGACTTTGTGTCAGGGCCTTGGAACTTCCTGGGTTTTAATGCATCCTGCTGTGATTGTATTTTAGTTGTGAAGACCTGCTGATGGCTGTTTTAATGTAGTCACAGCAAAAATTTCCTTTCCAAGACCAGGCATTTCAAGACTTGCATGTTTTCAAGGTTGCCCATGCTAAATCAGACTTTGTATGTAGGAGTGCATAGCAAAATATTGCCAAAGTGTTTCACTTTTCATAGTAATATCTGCCTTCCGTGCTTAATCCAAGAGTTCTTGGCATCTTCTTTACGAATATAACTCAGAATATGTGGCTATTTTTCGCAGAAATTTCGTAGAATTGAAGATTTGATTCCTGCAGGGTTTTGTTTGTTAGTCCATTAAATTGGCAGCACAAGTCTCTTATTCAGATCTATTTAGCATATTAGGGTGTCTCTGCAGATTGCATGTTGGCTTGTAAAGACAAGTTACAAACTTGTGTAATGGCACATTACAGAGAAAGTAGCAAACCTTAGGAGAAAAGAAGTATTTGTTCTTCACCATATAAATGAATCTTTTAATCATGGCTTTCTTAAGCTTCATCATTGTCTAATAGCTTCTGAGTTTTCAGAGATGATTAGGAGATGTTTTTAACATTTAGCCTGTATAGTTCTGACACAATTTCATGGATTGCATTCCTTTTTGACATGAATCAATCTATTACTTCCTACTGGAAGCAAGCTCAGATGACACAGCAGGCCTACTGCACGTTGTGTCCACAGACTGCAGCTAAGCAGGAACAGGATAGAAAGATGCACCACACATGGCATGTGCCGAAGGTCTGAGGAACATTCCTGTGAAATATGTCATTTACCAAGTACATTTAAAAAAGAATTTTTTGAAGAAGGGCTAACTAGTTGGAGATCACAGCAAAAGAGAAGAATGTTGTCAGAAGGGAGGAAGTGGTCAAGAGAAGCCAGGGTAAATGGTAGAGCGCATGACATGTGAGCAAATGACCACAACACAACAGTAAGGTGTAGCTCCAGAGCAGTGTAAACACTGGCTAAATTATCTACACATCTGTTTTGCAGACAATCTGAAGAAAGAATCTGGTATGGAGAGGGCAGTGGTTGCCAAGTGATTTACCAAAGGCTGTCAAATAATGTAACTGGAACTAAGGAATTTTTAGTCTCAGCTCTGTCTCCCTGCGGGAAAGCGAGGAGCAAAGGCTGGTGTGCAGATATGGAGGTGATACTTCAGGGAACTGGAAGCTGACAGAGTTTACAAGAGACAATGAAAAGCAAGTGATAGGAAAATAAACCAGCTTTTGGACATGGAATATACATACAAGAGAATGCTTATACTGGGCTTTATGATAAAAGGCCCTTCTTTCAGGATACGGACCAGTTAAAAATAGGGGTTTTCTCAGAGTTGCCACTAGCAGAGAGTTATTAAAGGCTTTTTTTTTACTGTGATATAAGATGGTCAAACATGGATAGTGTATAGTGTTCATTTGTCCTGTGGTAAAAATGAAACTTCTGTGCCTTGCTTTTACAAAGATTTGACAACCAGCTGTTGCATGTTAACCGTATCTAGTCCTTCCAGTTTTACATATCTCAAAGTGCTTTATAAGAAGGGGAAGGAATCGGTACATGAGGGAACTGAGGTAGAAACAAAGCAAATAATATGCCCAGTGTCAGATAATTCCCTTCTATGCTTCATCGTGATCATGTGATGTTAGTGAGCTTGCTACAAAGAATTGTGGCTTTTCATATAAAATGTATCTGGATTATCTCTAGATCAGCTATTGCCATTTAGCAAGATCATGTAGTGCTCACTTGAGCGTTTAGTGTGAAAATGAGTACAGAGTCTGGCTTGTATAACACTGTCCTCAAAACTTAGAATACGTTCCTTTAGGCTGCCTATTTTTAAATATGTGAACATTATTCTTGTTGGGTTTTTTTTAAACATAAACTTGCTTTAAAAAATAAACCTTTAAAAATACTACTTCAAAGTAACTCATCTTGTGGGTCTTCTGACAGTGTTTAAAGAAGCATATGCCATGTTGTATTACTACTTTGAATTCACAGTAGCTGGAAAACTCAAGAATTTAATATGAAAAATGACATGACAACAGGGTCAGATAACGTTTGAAGAGAAGGGATTTCCTAGAGAAATTGTTTAAAACAGCTTTTATTTGATCTTTGGCAACTTTGCCCTTTACAATATCTAACACAGAGTTGACCTCTTTCTATCTAGCCAAAGAAAAGATGCTCATTACTTTGTGATCCAAATTTAATGAAGAAGAAAAATACTCAAAAGAGGAAAAAATACACAAAAGAGATTTCTGAAGTTTGAAACCTCATAAATCCTAAAATAGAAATGCAAATGATTTTTAAAAACTGATTTGCAAATAATAGTGCATTCAAATCCCAAGTGAGTCAGAGGGTGTTGTGGCAGAGTATGAGATGCAGATACTTTTTTCCCAAGGTGTTGGGTAATTGTCTGATTCAACTTTTTGACCATCGGATATTACCTGTTGCTTCTCATGCAGTGTTTCCAATGTAGTGTGGTAGTTGTGCTTTAGTTATTTCTTGCCTGTACAAGCCAAGAAATGCTGCTGAGGATAGTGTCAGAAATATGCAGTGCACACAACTAAATCTAATGTTTCCTGTTCCTTTTTGAGCTATGCTTGTCGGGAAGAGGATGAGGAAGGGCGAGGCAGAGATTTTGGAGCTGTGTCAGGAGGCAGGGATGTGTATACTATGAGAGCTGACTCTTTTTTAGCTCACTGCATATGCAGTTTAAACCTTTGGCTCCATATCCAGTGCTGAGGTATTCTGTTTTAACGTGCTGTCATGTTAAAATGTCCAGTAGTCTTCCCCCCCCAATCTTTTTTTAAGCATTGGTCACTGGATAGCAAATGCTATGAAAGGTAATAAATTATTGATAAGGTTTAGGGTAAGGGCAGCCTGCTAGACCTGTAACAGACACTCTGTTAACCCCTCTCCCTTCCCAAAGGGAAAGAGAAAGGGAATAAGGGAGAGAGATTTATGGGTTGGATTGGAAAAGAACAGCTATAATGAAAAATGAAATAATGATAATAAAATGGAATGTATATATATATAAAACCAGTATTGCACACAACTCCCTGTGATGACAGTTGTTTCACTGTCACCACTGGTGCTGCAGGGCAGGCAGTGGGGAAGTCCCGGGCTGCACTCAGAGGCATATGGAAACCAGATTCAGGAACTAGACGGAGTGGGATTGAAGGGAGAGCAGACAGAGTCCTCCTCGGATGCTGGCTATTGAAGAAGAGAGCTTGACCCTTCTCATCCCTCAGCTTTATACCAAATATGATGTATATGGGGTGGAACACCTTGGTGGTCAGTTTAGGGTCACCTGTCCTGTCAGTTCTTCCCTGCAGGTGCAGCCTTTCGCTCTCTGCACCCCCCAGTGCGGTACACAAGATTTAGCAGTGGCCTTGGTCTGCACACCTTGGTAGTAACTCTAAACATCAAGCATTATCGCTGTTTGAAGCAGACACTGTCTGTAAAAATGTGCTGTTAACTTCAGAAAGTGCAATTAGTTAGAAGAACTTAGCTGAAAAATAAAATTATTCTGTTCTAGCTCAAACCATGACATTCCGCTCCTTATTCCATACCATCTGTGTCATACCCATCATTAGGGTATAATTTCTTTCTATAGGAGAGTGTGTTAAGTTCATGATTGTGCATCTCCAGCTATCAAAGCAATCTCTCAGGGCAGGAAGATGGAATTCATTGTGACTCTTGCCCACAGGTTGCAGGTTAATCTCAGGAGGTTACTGGATGCCACTTGTTGAAGCTAGTTGCTGTCATCACCACTATTATCCTGAAAGACACTTACTGAACACTTTATAATTACATTAAATTTCCTTGGGGTACACATTGTACCTCATTGTCTTTCATTGTCACCCACCAAGTACTTCCAGGCTCTCAAGCAATAGCAATCCCATGAATGGGTTTGCCTTTGCCCCAAGCAGGAAATGCCCACTGAGTTTTCCCCAGCAGATTCCCTTAATATACCACAGGGACTTTATCCCCTTCTACAGTATGTAAAGGCTCTGACTGAGCAGGACTGGCTCATGTGATGGATCCTCTGGTGTTAACTAACCAGGTGGCTTGGGCTGTTTGTCCCAGTTTTTAAAGGTTCCACCCTGCACTGCTTTCAGAGTAGTTTTTAACAGCCCATTGTACTGTTCAGCTTTCACCAAGGCTGGTGCATGATAGGAGATGTGATACGCCCACTTAACACCATCTGCTTTGGCCCAATTGTCTGTAAGACTGTTTTTGAAATGAGTCCTATTGTCAGGTTTAATTCTTTCCGGAGTACCAGAAGATCTGCTTTTCAAGGCCCTGGAGGATGTTCTGGGCAGTAGTGTGGGGCACTGGATGTATTTCTAGACATCCTGTGGTTGCTTCCACCATTGTAAGCGTGTAGTGCTTACCCTGGTGTGTTTGAGGGAGCAATACAGTCAATCTGCCAGGACTCCCCATACTTGGACCATCATCCCCCATACCACAAAGGTTTTAACCACATCCATCGGGATCTGGCAATGCCCATCTTGCCATCTGATTCCCAAAGACTGGATCTCTCGTGTGGTCCCTTGACCTCGCTTCTTTGTATGGCAAAACCAGCATCTAAAAGAATTTCAGGTATTTCAGGTATTTCCTTACCTTTCTCAAAAACTTCTTCTGCTCTGTTACCCCATGTAATGATGTCGTCAATGTATTGCTGGTGTTCTGGAGCTCCACCTTTCTCCAGTGCAGTATGGATCAGTCCATGGCAAATGGTAGGGCTGTGTTTCCACCCCTGGGGCAGTTGATTCCAGGTGTATTGGACACCTCTCCAGGTGAAAGCAAACTATGACCTGTATTCTGGTGCTATAGGAATAGAGAAAAAAGCATTAGCACTGTCAGTGGTAGCATACCACTTAGCTGCCTTTGACTCCAGTTCAATATCCTTTCTTGAGGAAGTTTGCAGAATCTTCTTTTTAAGAACAGAACAGGCTGATGTAGATATATCAATGCTCCTAGAGGACCTGCTGAGGACACTGTGCCCATGTTTCAAGGTTTCTGCAACTGCAATAGAGGAAAGAAAAAAATCAAGAAAGGTATGTAAGAGGAGACCTGACAGTATCAAATTGATAGTTTGGAAAATTACTTTTTATGGGGGGAGTCTGAGCAGCACAGAGTGGCATTTGTCAATGGCAGAGAAAGAGATACCACATGAATAGAAGTCTGAGTTCATTGAAGCCAAAGTCAGGATTAGTTTGATGACTGCATAGGGTAGTCTGTAGTAAAGAAATTTAATTTAGAAAGACCCAGCAAGTTTTGTGTGTGAATTTAGGACAAGGATTTAGTAAAAAAAAGTATGTTATACACATAGTAAGATACCAGATGGAAGGAAAGTAATCTGCAACGAGAAGTAGCTGTACGGATAATTTGGGGCTAATGCAAGTTACAGTTTTAAACAAATGTAAGATGAGCTGTTCTATGGAAGAAGTGCTGCTAGAAAGGTAACTTGTGGTAAATTGAAAAAGACCTCACTGTAGAAAGACAGCTGTTCTGAGCTTCTATTACAGCATGGTGTGTTTGTGTGTGTATGTGTGTAAGTCCCTTTTTGACTGCATTGGGTGGTTTCACAGAGTGAGTATCTCACCTATACCTATGAACTTTGGCTTTCTTTAGGAAAAAAAAATCCCTGGCTAGCTTGCTCAAGTTTAGTTAAGGTGAATAGAGGAGAAGCATTGTCATTAAGTTTATTCATCCTCTGGTAAAAATTCTCAAACCTGTTTCTAATTCAGTAGGAAGAGGCTTTTTTTTGTGATAGCCACTTAGTGCCTTTCAAGGGCTGTTCCTCATTCAGGTCTAAGGCTGTACTCAGATGTCTATTGCTGTGTTGTTGACTCCTGAGTTTTGTAAAGGTTGTTAACCATCAGCAAGAACTGCAGTGTCTGAGATAAGGATTCCTTTCAAAATGCTGTTTCTGCAGAATTAGCAGCCTGTCTGCTTTTTCACCGTACTACAGCATGTGAAACTGGTGGATGGGCTGCTCACATGAGGTGCTACTACAAAAATATTGTTCATTTTAAACAGAGTAATCAAACTTTAGGATCCTGAAAGGGTGGATGAAATTGGGATAAATTCAACCCTTGAAGCAGAGGTGCTGACCTGACATAACCTACTAACTGTCTGTTGTGTTTTTTTCATCAAAATATGGAAATTCCTTTTTTTCTAGTCTTATTCAAAACTGTAACTGTGACTTTTTAGTTGAAAAACCTTTACAGAATTGTTATTTACCTTGCTGTATTTTAACATGTTTCTAGATAGAGGACACTCCTTGGATTATAAAGCATTTCAGGGACAATGGCAGATCCCATCCGCTGGGCCCGATACCGTTGGCAGCGACTCGTATCTACAGAGGGTGGAGAAGGTAACAGCAGCAGCAATTCGAGTAACAAGTGCTATCAATCATCAAAAACTGTTGGCAAACATAGGACAGTGATACCCTGTTTGGGACACTTCAAGGAAGAATATGAAAAAGTATCAAAACTGTACATGAACAACAAAATACGGACTACTAAGTACACTTTATGGAATTTTTTGCCACGGAATCTATTTGAACAGTTTCACAGGTAATGAACTCCTTTTTTGATTTGGTAATTCCTCTGAAGTGCAATCCTTTTATTTAAATGTGTGTGCTGCTATGTAGTAACACGTGGGTATTCAAAAATTATTCTTCTTCCTGAAGTGCCTATCAGTTTTGAAGAGATCTGTGTTACTTGGCCAGAGTCTCTTGAGTATCATCAGTGTTGGGCTAAGCATTTTCTCCATCGCTTATATCATTTTCACTAATTCTGTTCTTTGGATTATGGAAATATTCCTTACTCTTGGAGCATTGTCACACAGAAATCTGCAGTAGGATTTTCAGCTCATTTCCTGCGAATTTGTATCTTCCCTTCCCCCATGTCTTTCTCTGTTGCCAATTTTTTTCATCTTCTTTCTGTTTGGAGGAATGCTGATCTGTAAAGTCATGCAGGGAGGTTTTAAAAAATGTGTCATCTTGCCAAGGAGGTGATAAAATCAAGTTTAAGAGATGTGCAAGGTCACCAGGGTCTCACTAGAAGACATGTACCTGGAGGACAGGTTTGAAAAATACAGGAAAATTCTTGGTTTCTGTATCTTGTGATCAAGCATATTAAGCAACTGTGCAGCTAAGTAATCTGTTGGCTGGACAGTGAAAACAGAGTTCTAGATACTTTGTTCTTAAATTGCATTTGTAGTGAAGAGAAGAAAAAATACTGCTAACTTAAGTGTCTGTATAGCATGGAATGGAGGAATAAAGCTGACTGTCCACTAGCACGACTAACCCTATGTTTTCTCTTTGTTTCAGAGTTGCCAATTTGTATTTCCTATTTCTAGTTGTCCTAAACTGGGTTCCTCTGGTGGAAGCCTTTCAAAAAGAAATTACAATGCTACCTCTAGTAGCAGTTCTGACAATTATTGCAGTGAAAGATGGTCTAGAAGATTACTCAAAATACAAAATGGATAAACAGATAAACAACTTACTAACCAAAGTATATAGCAGGTAAGAGACAAGTCTTTCTGGTTATTATTGGTTTATGAGTATATGTGAAATAGTTGTTTCTAAATCTTTTGGTTTACTTTCTGATAGTACTTTGTCATAGAATCATAAACTGATTTAAGTTGGAAGGAGTTTTTAAAAGTCATCTAGTCCAAAAATAAAAAGCAGGTCTAAGTAGATGAAGCTGCTAGTCTAGCTGAGTCTTGATCATTAGTAAATGTTAAATTTGCTGAAAAACATTATTCTTTGGTTAAGGCAAGAGTGGTCATGCATGAGTTTGTGCTCTATTAACCAAGGTAATTTGATTAGCTAAGCATTGTTCTACATAGCATTTGTTTTGAAAGGTGTATTTTTAATTCCTCTAAAATTACTTGCTGGGAGCATCATGGAAATTCAAGGGTTGATAATTTATCACTGTATTGGTAAAGCTCATTAACAGTATTGGGATGTACTCGTAATAACTTTTTCCCCAAACAGAACAAGATCATTTTCTATTTGAGTGCATCACATAGTTTGGTACAAAAGTTAGCATCTGTTCCACACTGCAGGACTGCAGTATTATGGACTGTAGGTGCAGGTCACGAGAGGGGTTTGCTGACAGGCAGTTTTGCATGGGTAACAAAAGGACAGGAACACAAACTGATCACATTCTAAATTAACTGACAAAAATTAAAAAAATCTTCTAGTGCACGTGAGTGCTGCCCACATAATTGTTTTTCTTTTATACCTGTCAGAAAAGGATGTTCTGAGACTCGTTCAGAGCCCATAAAATATAAAGGAAGTGGAGTGGTCCCTTTTTCTTTTTTTGCATTCTCTGTGGTCTTGCAGGGAAAGAAGTATTTTGAAAAACAGCAGCCATGAGAAATAGCACCCCTAGGAGAGGATTGACTGTCAGTTAGACACTTTAACAAATTCATTAAGTTCTGAGCAGTAACACACAGTAGATGCTGTAGTGCCGAACCGCATTTGAATCTCCCTGGTTTGATTAAAGACACACCTTTTCCTAGTGAAGGTAATACACTGAAAAGAAGCTTCTAAAATCATCATGTGAAGGCTGGTTATGCCAAACCCTAAACTCTGTACAGTAGACATACCTTAATTGGCCTATGCAGCAGGTTTGCTAAGCTGGTACTCCGTAGCCACTACACATATTGTGCTATTACTCAGAAGGTGGAATCTCCAGCTTTCTGGCATTTGCCATACTTTATTGGTATTTTAAGAGCTTGCATAGAAAAAATCTGGAGTATCATTTTATATCATCAAAAGATAAACAAATGGCTTTTTGTTCTGCAAATATGTGTAGCAGCTTTCCCAGAAACATTCTATTCAACTTATAAAAAGTTGGGCTTGAAACACATAAGTAATTGGGCTGTTAAGGAAGATAAACATTTTCTTTCTTTTTCATGTCTGCAGAGAAGGCTTAAGGGAGAAGCTGGATTAGTTCTGCTGTAAATTGTTGTGTACCCTGAAAGAACTCATTGCCAGAAAGCTGCAGCATTCGATATCCATATTCCAGAAAACTCTGTTACTTGCAATCTCATACCAATACCAATGAAGCATAATTAATTTCTGATCTTCTTATCTGGCTCGATTCCTTCCCCATCACCAAAAATGTTTAATAATTGTTGGCCGTATTAGTCATCTGTAAAACTTTGTTCTTGTGCCTATAAGTATTTAGTTTTTGTAACTCCTTAGTTCCTTCTCATTAATTATTTTATAGATAAAATAATTATAACAATAATATAATATGTAGTATAATAATAAGTATAATCTGATTTTTAAAAATAAGCTTGGAGGCATGGTTCAGGAGAATTAAGTCTTGTTCATACAAAAATGATTGTTCACTATGCGTGATCTGATTTATCTTAAACTTCCCTTAATCTCACATTAGGATTCAGAATTTCTTAGCTTGTTTAACAAGAATCCCTTAGAATTTGTAATTACTCTTCCAGTGCATGCATTTAATCAAGCAAAGTCATATGAATTATAAACGTGATGAAGAACTAGCTAATGTTGAATAAAATTTCCAGTTATTTTCTTACTGTGCATTTGTTCATCTGGAGAGGTTGTATACGTTGTACAACTTTACACATTAGATGCTGGTCCCTACATGGCTACTGAGACAAGTGCCCCATATAATGTCTCTTCTTGCTATGCCAACATAACTAAGCAGTAGTTGTCATGCTTGAAAGCTGGTTGGCCACCTGTTTGTATCTGAAGATAACTTGCAGGAAGCATTTTCAGGAAGATCGGTGATCCTTGCATCTTGAATACTTGTGAGGCCTGCTTTTATGCAAAGTGTTTATTACAGAAACTAGTTTCACTATGCTCTGTTGTCCATGACAAAATGTGTCAGTCTCAGTGCCTTGATAATCTATCTGAGCAACTAGGTGCTAGTTTCTGTGCTTTTTTGACAAATTTGATTTCTGTCCCCACCCCCCATTCACTTTTGCTTATAGCAAATGTCTGACATGCATAGTTTATTAGTTTTCAACATGCAACTTTTTGGAGTTCTGGGATTTATCCATTTGATAGATCATAATTATTGTATTTGGCCTTAAATACACAGAGTCTGAAACTGTTTTTTTCAGGAATGCTTATTGATGCCTTGAAAATGTGATAAAATAATGTTATTTAAAATGTTTTGGGTTTTTTTCTGTCCCATCCTTCCCTTGTAATAAAACATGTCAAGAAACAGTAAGATGTGCTAATGTGCATTTTAATTTATTTTGTAATTGGTGCTATGATGTTAAATAATTAGTTATCAAGTCCTTGTGCATTTTGGGCAAGCTTTCATTTTAAACTAGTAGGATCTTATTTAAATAGCCATAAATCACAAAGTATGAAGGCATTTCTGTCTGAGCATCTGTTCAAATCATGTAGTTTGTGTCACTTAAGTAGAACTGTGGTGATTGTGATGGAAAAATCCATTTATTCCACCTCTGACTTACTACTAGAGATGGTTAAACTTTCTGTCTGACTTTGTGCTGGACTAAATAAAAAATATGTGCATGATCCATCTACTCTATCAGCATCAGGACAGATAATTTTGCTGGCTGTTATGTTTTTCTTCTCTTCTTCCCTTTTCTGCAGACCTCTCAAATACATTTCTGTTTCTGCCCACGCCTTGCATATAGATGTGTTATAATTACTGTTCTTCACAAATGCATGTTTATACAAATTACTGTATATATTTGAAATCCAGATATAATTTCTTATACAGTTTTTCTTTATGGAATTATAATCTGTAAAGAATAATGCTTTCCATAAGATTTTTCTTTACCTTTAGTTTTCCTTCCCTCTCCCAGACTCCAGCCTGGCAAAAAGTGGGACTTGTCCAGGTGCATCAAGTAAAAAAGAAGCATCGGATACTTTCTGTTTCACATTTATCCAATAGGTAGTGATTTAAAAGATAAATATTTGCCTTCTCCTGAGGGCTAATCTCAACACTGTCAGCACAGACAAATAGGTTTTCATAGGTGTTTGTGGCATACATGGTAGTCAGAAAAAATAGGGGGATGTGAGAGTCCCAGCTTTTTTTTTTTTTTGCTTTTTTTTTTTTTTTAAATCTTTTAGTAAATAATTATTTCAAGGATAAATCAAAGGGTGGTTTTGTTGCAAAATCTTTACTTTCCAAATGTTTCTGTGGCTTTGCAAATTCCAATTACAACTGAAAATTTTCTGTAGAAGTCAGTGGCAGAAGTTGACAACTTTTCACATGATATTTTTCTTACTACATTAGTGATACCATTGCTTTCTTTGCTTATGAGCTAATTCTGTCTTACCTTTCATTTTCCATCCTTTCTCTAACTCTTCTAGATACAAGCTGGACGTGGAAGTAATTTTCTCCCACCAGCCTCCTGAGTTCTCAGATCCTTTCCATCCTGTTTGGAGGGTGAGGAAAAAGGGTGTTGTTGTGGAGTGACCAGGGCATTCTGCTCCATGTGGTGTTTGTTGTACCCTAATAGGACTCACTTGGCCTTCATAGCAGGGTAAATTGGCCTACACAAAAAGTTATGCTGATGTAGTTTTCAATACCTGAAGGCTACTTCTAAATAAAAAAATAAATAAATAAAAAAATCACTACTTTTCAGCTCACTCAATCTGAATAGATTTGTCATAATCTTTGCAACTATCAAATCTAAAGTCATACCTTCTGTAACTGAGAGTCACATCCTGTTTCAGCAAATCTTCCTTCCATTCCCTGTTTACTTCTGTTATTAGGGTTTTTTGATAAATCCACTTAGAAATTTTTCCTTCAATTCTTTTTAATTTTTATTTATTTGCAAGGAAATGTACTGCTATGAAAAGTTGACTCCTGCAGCGTTGTTTGAATCCATCCATCTTGTCACAGACATGGCTATAGCTTTAATTAATTTTTACATGCTTTCTGTTGTGCTGATTTTCTATCTGTGTAGAAAAGTAGTGATGAGCATCTTAAGGAGAAAACAGATGTGCCTTCTATCGCTTTAGTTTTATGTCAGATTTTGTTGCTTCCTGGGTTTACTTTGTTTAGCCTTTGAAAGCAATATAACCACCTCTGTCTTATCTTCACTGGAGAAATTGTCATCAGTACACTGTTAAATTGTGTGGACATTGTGCCTTCTGTTTGTAGACAAGCATTTTTAGAAGGGTACTGTCAGATGATGCAGGTCTGAAAGGTATGGGTGCAAAGATTGACACAGGGAATATTTTTCTGATTATCTGTTTTTGTCATTAGAAGTGTCTGTTTCTATTTCAGTACTTATCAGAAGTATTTTGCATAGCTAGCACTTTGAACCTAGTAGATAAGTGCCAGCCTACACACAATACTGAAGGTGCGACACTTGTTAGAGCAACTTGTTAGTTGTGTTTCGTCACCCCTATTACAGTAGCCTACTGCAGTGTCCCTTGGGCTAGCTCATCAAGCAGCCCTTGTTGCTTGTCACCTTGTTCACCACAGAATCACAGAATTGCTCAGGTTAGAAAAGACCTCCAAGATCACTGAGTCCAACCTCAACCTAACCCTTCTACCCCAACTCTAGCAACTCACCACTAAACCATGTCCTCGAGCACCACATCCAAACAATTTTTACATGCATTCAGGGATCGTCACTCAACCACTTCCCTGGGCAGCTGGTTCCAGTGCTTAACAACCCATTCTGTAAAGAAGTTTTTCCTGATATCCAACCGAAACTTGTCCTGGTGCAACTTGAGGCCATTTCCCCTTGTCCTGTCACCAGTGAGAAGAGACCAACCCTGCTCTCACTACAGCCTCCAGAGAGCAATAAGGTCTCCCCTCAGCCTCCTCTTCCCCAGACTAAACAGCCTCAGCTCCCTGAGTCGCTCCTCACAGGGTATGTTTCCCAAACCCTTCACCAGCCTAGCAGCCCTCCTTTGGACCTGCTCCAGCACACCAATGTCCTTTTTGTATTGAGGTGGTTGTTTACAATAAACTGCTGTGATTACATAAAAGGAAAGTTCTTCATCTCAGCTGAGGACAAAACAATAGCTATAAATGGAATGTTGAAACCAGTTCAAACTTAAGTATGTCATACCTGGGTATTTCATACTAATGCAGAATTTCAACTCAGTGCTGACAGGCTGAGCTTTTATTGACTACCCTGAGTTTTACAGAGTCTTGGTACCTTATATTCAAAATTAATGGAAACGATACTTTAGAAGTCTGTAAATACAATTATTTATATTCAGAGCATAAGTGAAGTGGTTTCTGAATATTCTTTGCTTACTGGTACATGTTCATCATCTTGGGAAAGAGACATTTTTGAAAGGCTCTGTCAGAAGGAAAAAAGATTAGCTGTTCTTGATTGCATAATGGCAAGAAAAAAGTGGAGACCCAAAGAGAAATTACGAAAACACTGTTTACTTCCTTGGAATGATGACAATACAGAAAGCACATGAGATAAATTTTAAATAGTGATAAAATAATTCTGGGAGGGTGTCTAGAATGTAATCCCTGGAATAAGAGGGCTTGGACCCCAAAGCTGATTCTTTATATTTACTTTGAGCTAGTAGACTGTCTCATCAGTTTGGGGTGTTTTTAATGGCTTGTAAGATTAAATTAACTATTAGAGTAATTTTCTGGTTACAGCATGCTTCTCTGAGCTTTCAGTTTATGCATTTGTAAAAAAAATGCTGTTTTTATCTGTGTTTCAGGAAGGAGAAGAAATATATAGACGAATGTTGGAAAAATGTCAATGTTGGGGACTTCATCCGCCTTTCACGTAATGATATCATTCCTGCTGACATGGTGCTGTTATATTCTAGTGACCTGGATGGGATCTGTTACATTGAAACAGCAGGCCTTGATGGAGAAACTAATCTAAAGCAGAGACAGGTGGTGAGAGGATATTCAGAGCAGGTGATAATTGTGCATTTATCGTGGTGTAAGAAAGTTGATATGACAGATGGTCAACTAAAAAAACCCAAACAACCCGACCGCCTGTATTGCCTAATTCTTGGTAGCTCAGCAAACCCCATCTGAAAACAATACAGACAGGTAACATAGTTCTAATTTGTTGCTTGAGTTATTTTGAAGCAAATCTTCATGTGTTCTCTTAATCCAGAGGAAAGAGAGGTCTATTTCAAGTAACACAAACCAGTAAAAGTAACTATTCATGTAAATGACACTAAGTCATTTATGGTGTGTATCAAGTCATGGATGAGAAGCGGCATTTTTTAGAAGGCACTTCTGTGCAACTAATGACCTAGAGAGAGGATCAGATACTATCTTCTCTCTTTCACTGTTTTTCATGTTGCAAATGTATTTTTATCTCCAATTCTAGTCCTTCAAGGATTTATAAAACATTTGGAAGTCTTAATTGTTTTCTGCTACAAGCCTACTGTGAGCAGCATTAACCGAGTCATCTCTCCCTTTCAAAACTTAGTGTTTCTGTGTCTCAGAGGGTTTGTACACACCAAGTAGTGTTGGAAAAGGTGGATCTGTGCTTTTCAACCATGGAAGTCACATGGTTAAGGCTTTATAAGTAGTTAGTTCATAAAGGCCTTTTCAGATACTGAAGAGATGACTGCTATTGTTCTAACACCAGACAAATAAACTTTGGTTAGTGTTATACCTGGCACAAAGTAGATGATATCAAAAGAACAAACAATCCTGGCATTTCTGCAGTGTCTTCAGCACACCTGGTACTGAGTTGTGCTGCTAAAACACCATGCAGAAAACAACTGTAGGGAGACTCTGTGCTGTCCATAAAGACAGACTGTTTAGTCATCTGAAGATAAAATTACTTGAACTGCCTCTGAATTGTCATCAGTGGTGAGGAAGTGAGGAGGGATACCTTGTGCATTGGGATTCCCCATACATAGAGAGAGTATGGTAATGCCAAAGGTATGATATGATATCCATGAACAAAGCTGTTTCTTATCCCCTTACAGTGATGTACATTGTTGTGTTGGGGTTTTTTCCCTTTTCTTTCTTGATTTAAAATGTCTTAAAATAAGAAGGCGGGAAGGACTGTGATCTTTCTTTTTACGCATATCACTATGCAGGATAAAAATCAAGTGATTCTACAGGTTTACATCATACTGAGGTCGCCCTGATCTCATAGTGGCTCCTGCTATCAAGATCTGATTTCAGTCTGATTCAAGACAGAGACTGTTTTCTCTGTTTCTAGAAAACTTGTACCAAAATGCTAGGGAGAGTCATACTGTCCAAAAAAAGTGATAATTCCTTCACCATTTAAGACTGGTTTTGTCCTCCAATGCCAAAAAAAAATCCCACAAAAAACCACAACTCCCAAAAAATCAACAAACAACACCTTCTAGTCAGGACTGCATGGTTTCTGAACGTAGAGCCATTGTCAACTTAACAGACTTCTAGTGCCCCACCAGCTGAGTTTCAGACAGAGGCTTTGTGCTTATAAACTCAGGCTGAATAAGACTGACAGTACTGTGTAAGAGGCCGACTACCTAACTTCTTAATTTCTTAAACTCATAAAATAGGAATAAACTACATCAAATTAAACATCTGAAGACAAGGACTAAAAAGACTTGACTTATTTGCAAGTGTTATGTCCTGCTTCTTTGTGACTGATCAAGTAGAAACACAATGGAAAATGTTATCAGTGGGGCACCTCTTCTCGTATTTGGCATTTCTTGAAGAGAAGTCAAGGCAAAATTAAAGAATGAAACTGGAAGCAAAACTCTCAGTCAAATTTATTTTTATGGCAACTTCGCTATTCTAAGTTTTGTGGGTTTTGTTTGGATTTGGTTTTTTTTTTTAAATTTTCAAACCTAGTGGAGAGAAAAGTGTCCTTTTCTTCCAGGCAGCCCAAGAAGTCTGGAAGATGAAGGGAATTGCCAGCTCTCCTCTTCCACCTTGGCTATGCACCCACTCCACTTCCATGCTGTATTACCAAACCACGTAGTTCTTCAGGAGCATAGCATAGCCTAAGCAGCAAGCATGGCCTTGGGAAGCTGACTCTTTCCCCATTCCAGTGAGAAAGTCTGATGTGGGGACTGTCACTCACTGCTACCTTACTCGGTTCCCATCCTTATTTTTCCCCTTTAGAGAGCTTTACACAAAATGTAGTTTTAATTTTGCAATAGAATATCTTCTCTTTTGTGCCAGGAAACATAAGGAAGGCACCTCAAGAAATAAGGTGCAAAATCTTCTACTCTCAGTATTTGCTTTGTCAAAGTTAAGATTGTAATGAAGAAATATAGACCATAAACTTATATTCCAGAATGATATGAGAGCCCATATCAAAATACCTGCTTTTGGACATAGTTTTTATCACCTCTGTTTTATACTGTCAGAGGGTAGACATAACTTCTGTGCCCACTATAGGTCACACCTCAAGTTTCCGTGTTTGCTATTTCAAGGTATATTGCAAGAAACTCCTACTAACAGCTTCACCACTATTACAAATTGTTTGACCAAGTTAAATGGTTTAATTGTCCATCAAAAATAAGATGCTTTCACCAGAAGTACCTATCTGGACATAGTTCCCAGCCTATAGAAGAAAAGAATCAACTGCTTTGGTTATTTTGCCTCCTTTTGGAGGTACTTCTGATTCTCTTTGTGCTCTTTTTTTTTTTTGTGTATTATTGTACAGTGTGAAATGCTTGAAAAGCATGAATCAATTATACTATCTAACATTCTACAGAAATTTTGTATTTCCTGTACAAATCCATAAGGAAGGTCAATGGAGAGAGAAGTCTTTCATAGGTAATGAAATTCAGAGAGACTGAAGGTACCTGTCTAAGTCTGTGTTCATATTGACTTTAAGTTAATACACTGCAACAAATCCATACAGCAAAACATAGCAAGAAAAGGTTTTTTTCTGATCAAGCCAGCAAAGTATGTTTTAATAATATTATGTCTTCTGAGTTTCAAATTCTGCTTACAGGATTGTATTTTAACATCACAGTTGCTATTCTGCTAATGTGAAGTGACCCAGTCGTGAGAGTACAACCTTCTCAGAGACCTGTAACTGCGCAGAATGTGTATTCTGTTGCAACTGTCAATTATAGATTTAACCTTGGAGTTCAAAATCTTACATTGGTCATTCTTTTTTTCTAAAGAGCAGAAAAAATGACAGTCCAGAGTTAGTGAAAGGTGCTTGGCTTGGAAACAGCTCTGTTGCAGTAGAGGCATACTCATGTGCCATTAACTGATACTAAATTACAAGTGCAATTGCAGGTAATTCCAAAGATAAGGCCTTTTGGTTTTTCTCTTGCTTCTTGTCAGATTTCAATCTTTATTAGTAAAGGATGTATGTTTTGCTTTTTTTAAATTTTTTTAATTTTTTCACCGAAGATCTCACCTTTTCTTTATTCACAACACATTTTTCTAGTCTTTTACAACAGCCCTTTCTTCACTACTGGTGAGGCTCAGACATCATTAGAAAGTTCTACCTGCTTGCTTTGTGTTAGCACAGAAAGCGTCCTGGGCGTGGTATTGGAAACAACAGCTGTTTGGAAGAAATTCTGCTTGCAGAGAAGACAGTGCCTCTACAGGAAAATCTTTGGTTTTCAGATGTTCTTACTGCATTTTTGAACATGAATTTATGATGTTTTTAAGTTCTATCAGATTTTGTCTGAGTTCTTTCTCTTTGTTGTTTTGTTCTTTTGTTTTTGTTTATTTTTTACTATGCCTTTAGGTCTCTGAAATTGATCCAGAAAAATTTTCCAGTAGAATAGAGTGTGAAAGTCCTAACAATGACCTCAATTGCTTCCGAGGCTTTGTGTAAGTAGGCTTACTGGCTCTTTAAACTACTGTTACTTACTTTGGTGCTCTTACTAATTCTCAGAGAGCTTGTAATGTTTGCTTTAAAAAATAATGACAATATGTGTAGAAGTTGGTTTGCACCACTACGCTTCTGAGTACAGCCCAGCAGATGGAGCTCCAGAAGTGCTTTCTGAGCACCAGGTTGTGAACTGGGAAAGCCCATTAGTGCTTTATATTTTGTATTGAATATTTTCAGTAGCTTAGTTCAGGCTTTTTTTTGCATGGTGCATTCTGTATTTGAAATAGCTGTTTCAAATCTGCTTTTAAGAACATGTGATATCTACAATATTTGGTCTGGACCATGGCCTGATTAGACAAGCTGCATTGCTCAGAATTGGAAATCTGAAGGACTGACTTGTTTCCTACTTTAACTTGTTTTGTGTAACCATCAGTGACTTGATCAAACTCTTTTTGACCAGTGTGCCTGTTTCTCTTCTCTTGCATTTATGATTTTCTATAGGCAGTAGGTTAAAAACCCCTATGTCATAGGGTGGCTGATTTTCAGTTTTTGCAGGTTATTAGGTCCACATTCTTCCCTGTGGGCATAGAACACATTAGAAAAGAAAAAATAAATATATATAAGTCTTAGTCTCTGAGGAAACACCTTGACAAACAGTGGGCCTACCCGTGCTGGAAGTATGCTGCAGGAGTAACGATTCTCTGAGTATATTTTAAATGGGATATTAAATTTTTTCTGATGTTGGCAATCCAAGTAGAAGTCATAGGCTTTCAGACTTCCAGTGTTTGCCTTCAGCTCTTTTCAGTAGTGTTGTCTGCTTCTCATACGCCAACTGGCAAGTGCTAGGCTTGTAAATACAAGAAAATTTTAATACAGTGCCTACATGGCTGGATTTTCAAAGGTGATCTGCGTGCATGTTGCCACATTCTTCTGAAGAGCCCTATCAGAAATGTCGGTGACTAGGAGCTTCTTTGGGAAATCTGCTCCCTAATGGTTTTGCAAGGCCTGACTGGTAATTGCTGCAGTCCTACAGCTGAAGTAATGTGCTTTTTTTTTTTTTTCAGTGAGCATTCAAACAAGGATCGAGTGGGCCTCAGCAAGGAGAACTTACTGCTCCGAGGATGCACAGTGAGAAACACAGAAGCTGTTGTAGGCATAGTGGTCTATGCAGGTTAGTGAACTGCCCTGGCTTCCACAAGTTGCCTTGCAAACAAGATGGAGTTACACACCCTAAGAAACAGTATTGTACAAAGGGGAATCATCAGAGTAAAAGCTTGAGTTGAGCAGAAGGCAGCTATAGCTAGAAATATTAGGAGTGCACATCTGGATTGTTTGTTTCTGTTGTAACAATGTAAAGCACTGATTTGTCAGATTATTTGTGGGAGGCCAGTTCTGTTCCATTTGAGCAGGTACTTGTCCTCAACTGTTGGTTGCAACGGTAAACTCAGGTTGTGAAATGAACGTGCAGGTGCATGGCTTGCTTAGGACTTTTTTCTGCAGCTAGTGCTGTTCTTCAGTGTTCTGTATCAAAGGGCAGAGGTTTTTAAGATAATCATTATGATGTATCCAGCCAAATATTTGTAATGAAGATGCAGGATTTTGCAGAAAATATTAGATATAGAATATGTCTTGAGTAAGATTGTTTCTATAGGAAGGAATATTATTGACAGTATAAAAGTTAATGTATGCATGATAGATTTTGGTTTAGCTTGTTCAGGTTTTTTTTAGGACAGAATTCATATATTGTAGGAGCAGTTAGTTTGCTCACATTTATAATCTCTGTTCAAACACCAGTTGACAGACATATCCTGTATTTAGAAGTACAAACCACTTGTGATTCTTATACCTGCTATCGGAGAATTTCAATCTGCATTGTGATTACAGGTCATGAAACAAAAACCATGCTGAATAACAGTGGCCCTCATTACAAGCGCAGTAAATTGGAAAGAAAAGTGAACACTGATATTCTTTGGTGTGTTTTGCTTCTAATTTTGATGTGCTTAACTGGTGCAATAGGTAAGTGAGAATTGGCAGACTCCTGCTATTTTCCTCTTTCATCCTACAATGCTTAGTGCCTAATGGGGATGATTAACAACCTATCTTGGAAACTGCCTTTGTCCATGAGTAATTCCCTAGCAGCTGGGGATGCAGCCAGGTTTTAGTTCATCTTGTCATGTTTAATCTTGAGTGTGGTCAAGAGGTACATTCCTTGTGTGAGTTCTTAGGTCTGGAACCTGTTTCTCTGATTCATTTCTCTCTTCTCCACTAATTGCTCTGCAAAACTCCTTCTTTCTCTTAGGATTTTTCAGGTACCATGAGATGCGTGTACAGCATTGTAGGGAGAGGCTTAGTGTGACTAGACTTGTAAGGACTTGATATTTTAGCAACTGGTTAAATAGTGAGCTTGAGTAAATCTGAATGGACAAATTAAGAAAGCGATTAAAACATGTTTGAAAAACTTCTTCAGACTACACTTAATAATGATGACATGATGTTCACAGGTTACCTAAAATGTGGACAAGCAAGGACAATATGATTAATTGCCAATTAATTGTTTTCAGAGGGGGGAAAAAAAAAATTATTTAGTGTAGTTAGTATTCCTTTAGTTCTGAGAGATACTGTAGAGATGTGCTATTGATAGAAATGAGTGTAAGGTATTTATTCATGTGTGCATTGATACTTAATTAATTATAATGTGGTTCCTGTTGATGAAAAGGTCAGGAGAGAAAGCAGTAGTTTAAAAGCTTAGAAAGAACTGTACAGTACAACATCTAACACCATGACCCTTGAACTGACTCACTTTAACTTGTTTTTGTTTTCAAGGCCATGGAATTTGGTTAAGTAGATATTCGGAAATACCTTTCTTTAACATTCCTGAGCCAGATGGGAAATCTATTCCTCCAACACTAGGAGGGTTCAATATGTTCTGGACAATGATCATTTTATTACAGGTAACTTTGGTCGGCTTTGAACACGGGTCATATTCTGATTTAATTTATATCCTTGAAGTAACTCTTCAGATTCAGTAGAGCGTCTTCGTGTTTGTAACTGGTCAGAGAGTTTGTTTTTATTTAATCTCTGTGTTTTATTTTGGTAGGTCTTGATCCCAATTTCTCTTTATGTTTCAATTGAAATTGTCAAATTGGGACAAATTTATTTAATACAGAATGACATTGATTTTTACCATGAGAAAACAGACTCAACAATTCAGTGTCGAGCACTGAATATTGCTGAAGACCTTGGCCAAATTCAGTATATCTTCTCTGACAAGACTGGAACCCTCACTGAAAATAAGATGGTTTTTCGGAGATGCAGCATTGCAGGGCAAGAGTATTGCCATGAAGAGAACGGTAAGACAACAAACCTGTGTTCACAATGGGTCATTTTTCTCTTCTCAGAGAAGCTGAAAGTTTTTGATGGGGGTCTGGGGGACTTGTGTTGCTGTACAAACAGAAAGTATGAATTCGGACTGATCCTACCAATGTCTATGTATCTTTCCACATTATTTGGATCCCTTCATATATAGTGTGTTAAGAGACCTGAAGGCTGTATGTAAGGTGCTGCTTTGCAGCTAGTTAAGTTCCAACAGAGATGATACCACAAAGAAAATCTTCTATACTCGTTCTGGAGGAAGTCATGCCTACTGTGTTTTGCTTCTCTCCTTGCAATATTCAGAACCCCAAACACAGGGAAAATGCCCATCCAGTGCCAATGCTTACCTAGCATTTTAGGGTTCAGACATCCTGTTGCTGCCGTAGCAGTGTACCACCTCTGTGTAGTTAATCTTAAGGCTCCAATCAGATATAGTTGCCTTGACGATACAGTAACCCAAATAAAATATAAGCTGAAGTTGGAGCTTTAACAGTAATGTTAAAGTACAAATCAAGGAGACTTGTGTACATGTGTGTGCTAAGGCTGCAAAGGTAGGTACCTCGATCAAATTACTGTTTTACTTTTAACACACCTGTTCATTTTTAGCCAAAAAGTCAATAAGCAGTGTTACTGAACAGTTGCTGCCTTGTTGTCTAATAGCGTAGCATCTTTGAATACATGTTTCATAAGAGCCTTCTTGAAGCCTTCTAGGAGCCAGGAGAAGATACAGCTCCAGACACCAGAGAAAACTGAGCAGAGTGACATAAAGTCTTTGATTCAATTAGCTATTCTATTAATGAGATAACACCACAAGGTTTTTTTACCATTACTGTATGTAAGTACTAGTGGCTGCTTACATGTGCTGTTTTGCTGGCAGGCAATGCAGGTATTCCATATGAGATCACAGGTGAGGTGCTGAAAGGTGGACACGTGGAGCACAGCCATGTATTAAATTCCCTTTGTGGTTATAGGTTTTGCTGCCAGATGGAACTTCTCACAACTGCAAGCAAAAGGCACACCCTGCTGGCCACAGCAATGAATCAGTTCAGCCCTTCTTTTGTTGTGTCACAGGAGAAAATGGTTATAAACCATTTTTACAGTAATTTCTGCAGAGGTTTTGAAAATTTTGTGGTGGGGGTGACCAGGTGCTTCTTTGGCTTTGCGTAATTATACTGAGAAGGTTGACAACAGCAAAGTGAGAAGTATTTTTAATTTTCAAACTTGGTGAATGAACAACTTAAATAAAAAGCAGAACATATTTACAGAGCACTTCCTAAAGGAAGGAAAAATATTTCAGAAGAGATAAACCACAGGGTAGCACCAGTGATGTAGCTGCAGCTATTCCAGGTCTCATCATGCCAGGGAAGGTATGTCTACAACTTACTTCTGCTAGTAGTTCACTTAGAGTTATCTTTCAAAAATACTAGTGTATTAATTGTGAACATAATTATTTTCTGATCTTCCCTGCCTTTTACCTGCAGGATAAGCATGTGCTTCTTCCTAACGCATATAGAGATTATGTGAGCCCTGAAAATCAGTTTGAAAAATGTTTTAGTCCCGTTTCACATTTGTTCAGTTGCATAGAGCTGCTATTTGTAAGGCTACTGCTACGTAAAGTAAGAATTGCAGGGCAAGACAGTACTGTCTTTTGCATACAAGTCACTTAGTCTGTACATACATTTTTGTATTTGTATCTGTATTGCCCAAGGGATGCACATGAGGGAAGCACACAACAGCATGACTGCAATTCAGTATGATCCTCCATATTGATGTCCCCATGCAGTGTTCTGGCTAAAGCAGCATGTTCCCACCTTTTTTTTTTAAAGAATTTTAGTTAAAAATGTTATTACAGTCATGTTATCATCAGGGAGACCGCCTGTGAAAGAAAGTGTAAACTCTAGTCTCCCAGCTTTCCTTGGACTCATCAGCATGGTAGGATGTGGGACAGGAGGCTTTAATTTATGTTCCAGAAAGAGACTGCAACAGGAAATAAGGAGAACTTAACAGGCTAGCAAAGTCCCATAGCTCATTTCCTGAACATAGCTAAGCTCCTGCCCTTTGTCTAGGAGAAAAAGGACTCACAAGTGACATAATAAACCTTTTCCATCTCATTTTGAGCACCAGAGCTGGAGACTCTGAACTGTGGATATGTTTCCTGTTCACAAAAAGCAGAATTACACCCCACTTTTCCCTTCCCCTGAACAGTAGCTGCCACTTTAAAGAAGAAGAAAATAGGGAATTAGTGGTGTTACAGGAGATGTCTGTAGGATACTAGTTTATATTCACAGTTTCATGAAATAAATAGGTAATGCACAGCTGTCGGAACAGTTTTTCCATGCTGTCTGTGGGTGCAGACATTGAACTGCTAATGTATGCTCATGGCATGCTATTTTCACAGTAACAGGTAAAAACTTCATAGCTGAAAAGCATACAGTGATCCAGTGCTGTCTGGATTGAGACTGCATATCAGGAAGTGATCTGTTTTTTGACCTAAGGTAGAGTTGTCGCTATCATTCTTTATGAATATTTATTTTGTTTGTTCAGGATATCCAGTGATGTCAAATTCATGGCTTTCTCAGGCATTCTGTTCTAGTATGTCTCATCTTCTCTGACAAAGTTGTGCTAATACCTAGCCTGAGTACACCTTACCTCAATATAGGACTATTATGTCTTCTGTTACCCACAGTGTGCATAGAAAACAAGCTATTTTTCTATGCAATTGTCCCTCATGTACTTCAGAGTGTTGTTTGGCTCCTATCACTGTGCACTTCTGGAGGCTGTATAACTCCACCTTATTTTACTGTTTCCATGTGGCTCATACTGTCCAGAACCCTGATCATTCTTTCTCCCTCTTCCAGATTGCCACCAGTTGAGTGTTGCTCTGTGTGATGGCTTGTTATGGGTTTTATTTTTCATAAATGGATGATTATTCTTAACTATATACTGAATTCCTTAATTTAAAATGTTGCTTCCTGAACCTCCAGGCAGCGTTTTAGACAAGTTTCTTTCTTGCTCATGGAACTGTACTTTTGTTTCACTTTCCACAGCAAGGAGGTTGGAATCCTATCAAGAGATGGATTCAGAGGAGGAGGATTCAGCTGACTGTCAGTGTGGCTCTTCGACCAGTATGCCAAAATGGGGGGGGCACAACTGCAAACCTGTGAATGAACATTTGAACAGAAAGTCTTTGCATGAGTTGTCTGGTAGTTACCCTGCATTAGGAAGGGAAGATGGAGCAGGTGATGTTCCCCACTCAGGACATGTTGCTTTCAGCAGCCCCATTGTAAGTAAAAGCTGTTGGGATTGATGCTAAATTTCTGAAGTAACTCATGAAGGAATATCTTTTTACCCTCATTTGATGAGACTGCTTGTCATCTAAAAAATCCTTTTTCTCTTCCATCAAAACCAGAGTCGCTGCATCTTATTTGCAGCTGAAATTGCAGATGTTTGTTGAGTCACAAAGGTGTGTGCTTTGGTGCTTGCTGCTGTGAGTCCATGATCACTCTAGATAGAATAACCAGCTGCACCTTAATAACAGTTTGTTCTTTTGTTTTAAGAAGTTTCTAGCATTTTCTTTTGGGTTTAGTAGGAAATACCTAGATGACCAATATATATTGGAGATTACAAGAGGTAAAAACTCTGCTTCTGTACTTGAAGGCATCTAAATAACATTCAGCATATTTATTCTCTGTGCAAGTGTCTGTGAACTAAGGCTCTGCTGTTTACCTGTCTGGGTGTGGTTTGCCTTTTTCAATGGTCTAGCACAAGACAGTGAAGACACTGGTGTTCCTCTGTTTCCTAGTATAACCAACTCAGCATCTGACAGGAAGGCAGTTGTTTGAGCTTCTGTACTTCTTTGATCTGTAACTGATTTCACTTCCAAATCCTGAGATTAAGCCTATATGCTAATGGATGGTTTTGTCTTCATTTCATCAATAGGAAACAGATGTTGTACCAGACACACAACTGCTGGAGAAGTTCAGTCAGATTTCTTCTAATTCCTATCAACAATCAGAAGAAGACAGCAGCAAGTTTTCTTTGGAGACAATGTACATCGCTGACTTCTTTCTTGCTCTGGCAATCTGTAATACTGTTGTAGTTTCGGTCCCCAATCAGCCACGTCAGAAGGTAAGGCCTTATTTTTGGCTATTTGACCATATTCATAAATAAATGAGCTCCATTTGGTTTGATTACAAAAGGAAAAAACAAGTAGTTGAGATTAAAAAAAAGATTATTTTCTCCTCTATTGGTTTCTTCTGTTAGAAAGAAGGGAACTTCTGTAAGCCCATGGAGTGCAGTGAGTTAACATGTAATATCATGCTGGTAATGTTTTTCAGCTTCAGTATTTTTGCTTCTGTGTATGACTGATCATTACTTTTGGAAGACAAATTTCGAGATTAAATTGCAATTGTGATTTTTTTTGTATGTCCTAGCTAACTTTTTCTAGATATGTACATAGCTTCCTTTAAGAGTACCCTAACACTCAGACTACCTTTACAAATAGGTTATTGTTGACTGAAAGGTGAGAATAATCGCAGAAGAGTCCCAGAATATTGGCACTCTTACCTGTTCCTCACTATTCAAATAGAATTTCAGCAAAAATATGGAAGATGAACTTTCATATGCATAATAATCTGAAGGAAAAAATGCTTTGCAGTAGGGCATAAAGTGGGCTCACCTTGAATGTACAGTGCATTTGCTAGACTGTTGGTTCAATGGTCTAGAGTGTATTTAAGTCTTCCTGAGACCACTTGTTGTTTTCAGAGCACAAAACCTGAGATTTTTTTTAAAGATGCTACTATCGTTTCAAATATTTTTGGTTTTTAGGGTGAGATTTTCATAAGCTCATTTTTACCAGTATTGACTGTGTTGCATGATGATTCCCAAGTTCAGCTTTGACTGCCTTTCCTCCATCCCCTGACGATTTCTTTTGTTAACTTTATCTTTTGAAGCAAATACTTGTGACATGTACAGCACTAGATTTTGGGTTCCATCTAGGCAGTGCCTACAAGCACAGCTGGAGACATTCCCAAAAGGTATCCTGCAAAGTACAAAGTACCTCCTGTAAATAAGTAAGCCTGGTATTTTAGTATGCTTCCAGGCATTCCCAGAAAGCATAGTAGGCAGGTCCACGTGTGGATGGGGCAGTTGTGTTCATAGTTAGCAATCAGCCATTCCTTAAAGGTGATGTAGAAAAATATATGGCAAGATTCTATTTTTTTTGAGAATGATATTTAAAGAAGGACTTGCTAGCAGGGGAGAAGATCTCTAGGACACCAGTAAGTAGGTTGGGAGTGGCAATGTGCCATGAGGTTTCTGAGTTCACAGGTAGGAAATGACATGACAGATCTCAAGGCAATGGAAGATATCAGTGTTGCTTTAGGGAGAGTCAGTGAAAGGATGTTCCTATTCTCTATTTCCATAATGCTGAATGGAGACCCACTGGAATTTACGTGCAATTCTGGAAGAGCTGGAGCCAGAGTCTGTCCTCACTTTATGCTTTTTGGTGGCAAAGGAGAACATGTTTCCTGATGATCACTTATTCTTAACTCTTCACCAGTAATGAGAAATGAGTGTCAGCCTTTCATGCCTTGTTCCTTGTTTGTAAGCTATTAGCTGCCTAACTTCTCTGAATAACAGTAAGCCAATTATTTTATAACACTGATGATGAGAGGGGAACTGTCTTTTGTTTTAAATTCAGACATTAATAAAGTATTGATAAGGTACAGTATTTTTAATAGTACTTGTAGTTTGTTCCTGTGAGTAGGTTTATTCTTCACAAGCATCATGCTAATGCAGAACAAGAATTGAAGTGTTTAGATCCATCTGACACAACTTTTAAAAGTTATAATGTCAAACTGTTTCATTACTGATGCAGTTCTGAAGAGAAGTATTACTGGAGTCATGTATCGCATTTGGAATGCATACAGTTTTCAGATCAGAAGTATTTTTACAGTTCTTTAGGTTTGAATAATGAAGGTCTTATAGAAGCTGTTTAATATAGTTATATGTTTAACTGAGCTGGCCATCTTTTACACAAACAAGCTCATAGTAAATTTTCAAGTACTATGTTCATTAAGAAGCATACACAGTTTGTAAGCTATCCTTCTTTAATGTAATAAAATATAAGGAATTTAACATAATGGCTTTCTCTAACTGTTCTGTTCTAGATGAGACCCTCTTTGCTGGGTAGGACGCCTATTAAATCACTTGAGGAAATCAGGCAAATGTTCCAGAGGTTATCAGTCCGGAGACTAAGTTCCTCCCCACTTTCAAGTGTTAAAGAGTCATCATCTGAAAACCCCAATAGTTTTGTGAGCAAACTGTCTATTTTCAGAATGAAACTGGCTTCACCTGCTTTGGATGGAGCTGCTCAAAGGGCTGCTGAAGCTCACAGTACTGACAGCCCAGAAAGTTCCCAAGAGCCTCAAGAACTAGATATGGTGAATGTAGCTGCTGGCTGTGAACACAACAGTGCTCCATCATCTAGTGAATCATGTCCCTTACCTAAACTATGTTACGAAGCTGAGAGTCCGGATGAAGCTGCCTTGGTTCATGCTGCTAGGGCTTATAAATGTACTTTACAGTCTAGAACTCCAGATCAAGTAACTGTGGATTTCGCAGGTCTGGGATCTTTAACATTTCAGCTTTTGCATATCCTGCCTTTTGATTCCGTGCGGAAAAGGATGTCAGTGGTGGTTCGACATCCGGTCTCCAACAACGTGGTGGTATACACAAAAGGTGCAGACTCGGTCATGATGGATTTGCTGAGAACTGTGTCTGAAGGTATCTGTAGAACTTCTTATTCTTTGCTCACCTTTGTCATTCTTCAGTACAGTAGGACAGATGGCCCGATTCATGAGAAGAGACAAGTAACCAAGCAGAACTGTCACCTGTGAATAGTTCTTTATAGGGAACCTGGAAAGGTAGTATTGCTTGACACTTAGATATTGCTGTGCTGGTGGGGAAACTGAGAAGAGAGAAGCAGCTGTCATTTAAAAGATATAGTGGTGGGAACCAACCTAAGTATTTCCAGTTATAAACTAAGATCATCTGCTTGAATAGTTGCCTTCTGCTGCACAGTGAAAGGTGTTTATTGGAATAAGATGCTTTCTAGCCTTTACCGGTGTGTTTCTGGCTGTTAGAGCGAGGTGTTGGTAGCAGATGTCACCTATCAGTGCTTTTTGAGTTTCTTTCACTTGACTACTGACTGTTTCTCTTTCTATGTGTGATAATAATGCCTGTAAAGCTGTGCAGTGCCTCCTGATGGACCCTGTTGTTCAGGGCGTGAATGTGTTTTTTATCTGCCACAGGAGTGATGCACGTTGTTTAAATACTAACCGACTGATTTATACTCTGTAGCACACAGTCACTGATTTTTAACTGAAGGCAGGAAAGAGGAAGCATTATCTGTGTATGTTAGAAATAAATACCTAAATATATTAAAGTTCAGAAAATGTTCCAGGGTTTTTTTTTTTAATGTTTTGGAAAGTAATATAAAGGAGTTTTTTTTAAAGGCCTGCTGTCTGGCAAAGGGAATTTGGTTTCTAGGTTGCATAGCTGGCAGATCTCAGTGAGGAAGAGGCATCTTTCCAATTCCAAAGGTGGATTTTAACTCGCCCAGCATTAACTATCTAAATTCTAGACAAAAAGACTCTGTAGGCCACAGGGTAGAAAGAGCATCTCTAAAATCTGTTGTCTTACTAGGTGGGTAATTTCATGTCTGGAGATGCCTCTCCTTATTTTGATCCTCAGGATAAACTTGGACCCTAACTTTCACTAGTCCAAATTTGGGTGATTTGAATGCCTGTCCAAATAGTCCACCCCTTAACAGTTATTTTTAAAAAATCTTTTTTCTGTGACTGCTGTTTTAGCTCCATCCCACTAGATCGGTGACAGTAAAGCTGCTTGGGCATCTGTGACCTAGATCACTTTAGAAAATCATTTTATTTTAGAAAATCATCTTGATATGCTAGAGGCGCCCAAAGATGTATCAGTACCAGATGGGTTCCCCCTCACTGCTTGTGCAGTCTGGAGCTCTGCATGCTCACCATACACAGCACATTGTGCAAACGTGAAGATAACATTCATAGTTAAAATAAAACCTGTTAACACTTTGGTATTTTTAAATTTTTCTGATAAATTTAGCCTTAAAAAAATGCACATTTAATTTGCTTTCTTTGCTTTTTGTTTGATAGTAGGTACTAGCAATACAGAAATGGAACAAAAGAAGATCAAAGAGAGAACTCAGAAGCATTTGGATGACTATGCCAGAAGAGGACTGCGCACTCTGTGTATTGCTAAGAAGGTATTCCTTTTAATATATATTTTTAAGAATGTTTACAGTCTGTGACCAGCCTGAGTGGTATCACAGGTGCAACAGACGTCACTGCTGCTGAACAGATGCTTTCATTGCCACATTTTGTTTATCCTTATGTTCTTTCAGGAGGAATTTTTAAGTTGATTCACATAAATTCCTGACTTCTGTTGGATTGCCACAGTTGTCATTTTGGGATGCCAAGCAGCTTAATAGCCTAATTCTAAAACAGGGGCTATCAAATAGCCTGATTTTTTTTAGGAGTCCTGAGCAGATCTTCTTGTGTGAAACTTACTGTCCTTGGAATTCCAGGCATGGAAAACAAATTAAGTCAGACCTGTTTTATTGGGTTTTGCAAACAGATTGCAGTGTTATAAGCTCTGGATGTGAAACTTATGCGATGTTTTGAGATTCCATTTTTAAATTCAAAGCTGCTCAGAAATAAAATTCCAAAGGGCTTGAAACAGGCAAGAAACCCCTTCAGGAACTTCTGCAAAGTGGAAGCACAGGCTGTATAGCTATAGAGTCATCAAGCTGTACACAGCTGTGCAGTGATTCTGTGCCTGTGTCAATGCTGCAATTGAGCAGCAGTGAGAGTATACTGTGCTCACTGGCCTGCCTACCTTTTATCTAAGTGGAAATCTGTTGCACAACTTCAGGAACCCGCAGGGTGCTGGTGAGTAACATGGCTTGTGAAGCCAGGCAAAGTAATCTAACATTATGAACATCATCCTAAATCCATGGGCAGATTGGGACATGTAAGGAATGCCCTGCCAGAGGCTGCATTGCTAGGTTCAGGATGTGGACAGCAGAAGTAACTGTGAGGACACTTTTGAGGTGCCTTTGAAAACACAGTGGAGATACTTGCCTTATGTTTTCTCTACCTCTGTAGGTGATGAGTGATGCAGAATACGCAGAGTGGTTAAATGATCATTTTTTAGCAGAAACCAGTATCGACAACAGGGAGGCACTGCTGCTTGAATCTGCCATCAGGCTGGAGACCGAACTAACTTTGCTAGGTAGGTAGAAAATCCTGTAACTCCCAGGAAACAGCTTATGATGTTCATAATTGGAATTTACCTGTAGAGAGCTGTGCCAACATCGATTTACATAGCATCTAGCTTTCCACAGACCTCAAATTTATTGTCACTCTTGAATTGTCATAACTCTTGCTGGTAAGCTTGTGACAGTTGTAAAACACACTGAAGTCAGCTGGTGCTTTTCTGTTGTTTGTAGAGGGTAAAGTTTTACTGGCTTTATTTATTTATTTGGGTGTCTTTTAGAGTTTTTAAGTGTCATCATAACAAGTACATGAAATGGTAACAAAAGATCACAGACTTACCTGGGCAAATGTTCACAGGGATCCTGCTTCTGGGCATGTTTTCCATCACTGTTGCACTCGTGGCACAGCAGGTATGCTTGTGCTGTGTTCTCCTGTAATAACATGGAGATAAGAAATCAGGCACATTTCTGCAGGAACTATTCCTCTGATGGGCATTCATCTGTACAGAAATGGGGAGGCCAAAACAAAATGAAAAACATTTGGTGTAGATATGTAAAAGGCAAACTGCATGGCTCTAGAGGACTACCCAGCGAATAACATTTGGAAGCCAAAGTGCAAAGATCTGACTGTGGTAGTAAAGGCAGCTCATGCAAGAAGCTGAAGAGAGACAGATCCTGTTGTGTGAAAAGGTGTTGCTTCCCTCATGTTATGCCACATCTGCTCAGGGCAAATCGCATAAACCTCAATACTGGAAGGAATTCTGGGATTACTGGCTTCAGTTTCTGGAGAGAAGCCAGAGCAGTGCTGCTAGCTGCTGTAGTTTTAAGAGATGATGTGCTGTACGGGTACCCTTTTGCACTAGAGTCAGCAGAGGGAAGTCTAGTTGCTGTGGAGACCTGTTCTCCTGCAGGCCAGGGTGTTAGTTTTTGTCTTCTGTCTCCGGTGGGACAGTAAGCAACGTGGGTTGTCCCTAACATTAAATCAGAGTGAGATAAGGGTAAATGGCTTCGTACTGCCAAGGTGCTTGCCTTCAGTAGCTCTGCCATTTTAGTTACCCCTGCCTGGGGCATGTGTATATTGGATCTGCAGAGTAGAACTACTTACAGCACTTCTCATTCTGTTTCTCTGAGCCTTCCTTTGCTTTCTTAATAAATATTACCCCGTGTAGATGCAGCTGTAACTCTAACTGTCCTCTTAGGACTGAGAAATGAAGACTCTGTCCTCAAAGAACAAGCCAAAATTCAAATCATCTCAGTATTGCCATGATCATGGAGGACAGCAATGGTTGGTAGTCCACTGTGTAGGCCAGTATGAAATCCATATGGCTATATATAAAGCCTCAAGCCTTTATTTGAATGGAAAGCTATTTCTGGAAAGAATAGTCCTAATGTGCAGTACACAACTAAGCAGCAGTCTGGATCTCAATAGTATACATATTGAAACTGACTTCTGTTGGATTATCAAGTGTTCAGGTACCTCAGAAGGGGAGTGTTAAGTTTCTTTCTGAGAATCTCTCTTAGCCTGAGAATCCCAAAAGCCAAACCATGTCTTCTGGTTCATGATTTAGTACCATTTGTATTGTGAAAAAGCCATCGAAATGTCCCGCACTGTAGTAACTCACTGGCACTGCAACTTTTCAGAGATGGTTGTGCATTATGCTGATGTTTTGTTGCCTCACTGTTACCAGGACGGAAGATTTTGTAAGCTGGTTTCAGGGACACGGGTCTGCCTGCTGTGCACACTAGAAAAGAGGGGGTATCTGTTAAAGTCTCTGTATTTTTTTCTTGAAAGTGTTTCTATAACCTCTATGGGATGTGTGTTAGAGGAGGTGTTTCCTCCGTGAGGGGGGACACATAAAAGTCAGAAGTGTGGGCAAGAGGAAGGGCAAAACGCAAGAGCTTAGTGCTATGAACTGAAAGGACCTGAGACAGGAGGTGCTGCAGCAATGAGCGGTTGAGAAACCTGATGATGAATGGCAGGTCTCTGCAGTAGTGTGCGAAAGTATTATCTACAAAGAGGGGATTTTGGTGTTGAAAAGGTGAGGGCTTGGGACAACAGGTACAGGGAAATTGTCCTGGAGCAGAGCTGATAATAAGAAAGAGAAGTAGGCCTTGAGATAGGAAGGATCCAAATGATACATGAATGAAGGTTTGGGATAGCCTAAGGTAGGAGGGAGTGGGAATAATGGAGTGTATTTGTCATGAGAAGCCTGGGAGGTTGTTTCACACAGCTGCTGTGGGATGAAACAACTGTGAGAATAAGAAGAGTTGACTTAAAAGGGTCTTGTGAAGAGCCAGAGGCCCCTGAGGCTGTAATGAGGGTATGTGTCAATGATCTTGCATGTGATGGGCTCTGGGACAGAAAGACATAGAAGGAAGGAACTCCCAGTAGCGTGTCTGGTTTGGGATGTGGATACATACACACAGAGGACCATCTTGTCCTGTCACTCTTGCAGCTTTTTTGTTTTGGAAATACATCAGCACTAATCCTTCTGCTTGTGTAAATTAAGGTGCCACTGGCATAGAGGATCGCCTGCAGGAGGGTGTTCCGGACACGATACAGGCATTACGGAAAGCAGGGATAAAAATATGGATGCTGACAGGTGACAAGAGAGAGACAGCTGTCAACATTGCCTATGCTTGCAAACTGCTGGAACCAGATGATAGAATCTTCACTCTGAAATCACAGAGTAGGGTGAGTGGAAAATTCCACTTCTCTTTTTGAAATTTATTATGTCTTTGCAGAAAAATTCAGTCAGGCTATATGACAGGGCAGTACAGAAAATGTTCTCTGCTTTCCCAGCCAACCAAAAACAGCATGATTTCTTGGAAAATTAAAATACTGGAAAAAATGATTGTTTGCTTCCTTGAGGGTAAAATACTAAATCCTTTATATATATGTGTAACATCTGTTTCTCTATATACAACCCCTAAATGATGATTAATAATTGTATTTGAATAGACTGCTTAGTTTGTGGTAGGTTAGAGAGTTGACATGCTTCAGACATTACTGAAGATTTCAAAGGGCTGTGAGTTACAGCTTATAAACAATGTAAGAATTATTGTCATGCAAATTCTATTGAATTAAGTTTTGTCCTGCTTTGTGTAACATATTCCCTCAGCACTGCTTGTCTTGCATAAATGTACAAAGAATTGTCTCATTAAAGGACATAGCATATTATTCAAGAAAACCAATCTGCCAACAATTTTGTCAGAGAAAAAGCCATCTTCTTCTTGTCACTCAAGTAATTGAGTCATGTGGTAGAGTGGTTAAAAATGATGCTGTTTTGGGTCCCCCACAAGAACAAGTCCTAGAGATTGTGAGACTTCTCCCAGCTGCTTATAGAATATTTTGTCTACTTACTCATCCAGGTTGAGTGGTCTATACCAAATTCCTACCGTGATATCTGCCTCGTTGGCCTTCCCCTTGGTTCTTACCCATAAACACTCAACCCTATTATCGTGATCGCTAAGCTCTAGACAGTCAAAGCACCCCCTGACATACAGGGCTATCCCACTGCCTCTACTTCCTTCACTTTCCCTTCTGAAGAGTTTACAGGCACCTGTTGCAGCACTCCAGTTGTGTGCATCATCCCATCATGTTTCTGTGATGACAAGCATATCACAGGTTTCCCACTGCACAATGGCTTCCTGCTTCTCTTTGTCGGTGTAGATGCACTTCAGTTGGGTTATTGATCCTGCCACTCTTTTGAGGGGAGCAGCCCTCATTCATACATGACCATTCTCAGGTGCTGCCATGGTTTCTGACACATTGACACTCTTGCATCTTTGCTGCCACATGGATTTCCATCTTCTGCCTCTGCTGAGAGGGCAGGCTGTAGGACTTGACCAGCACACTGCCCCTCAAACACTGGTGTGCTGCCCCTAGGCTTTTCTCCAGTAGCCTGGTTTTATCCGCTTCCCCCTTCAAGTACCATTTAAATCTCTCTCAGTGAGCCCTGACAACTCCTGTGCAAAGAGCCCTTTCCCCCTTAAGACGGGTGTATCCCATCTGCTGCCAGCAAACCTGGTGTCATGTAAACTGACCCATGATCAAAGAACCCAAAATTCTGCTGGTGACATTGGGCTCAGAGCCAGGTATTGATCTGCTGGCTTTTCCCGTTTCTTCCCTCATCATTCCTTGCAACTGGAGGGGTAGAGGAGAGTACTACTTGTGCTTCTGATTCCTTAACTAGTTGTCCCAAGGCCCTGGTCTGTCTTGATTGCCCTAGGGTTTCTTGGTCCAACACCATCATTGCCTAACTAAAAAGTCAGTACTAAATAATAATCTGAGGGCTGTACCAAGGTAGGGAGCTTTCTCTTCCCACCTTTAACCCAGGCCCCAGTGAGGCAGCAGACTTCCCTAAGAAGTGTGTCTGGTCTGCATATTGGGCCTTCTGCTCCCTTCCCATTAGGTAGGAGTATCTCATAATGATGACCCCTTTTTTTTTATTATTTTATGGAAGCAGTTTTGACACCGGGTGTAAGCCAACTAAACCTTGGCAACACCTCCAACTAGATGAACCATCGTCCTCGTTCCTGTTTGATTCCACTTGCAGCACTTCATGCTTGTTATGCAAGAGCACCTGAGAAAGTGGTGTAGTCACAGAGGAGACACACCTGCTGCACTGGGCAGAACTTCTTGCCATTGCCCCCTGTCCCTTGAGTCACTGTGTTAGCCAGGCAGATGGAGGGTAGGGTAGGGTAGGGTAGGGTAGGATAGGATGTGCTCACGTCTTCCCGGAGCTCTGTCACCATGCGGAGGAGTTCCTCTACCTGGGCTCACCTCCCAGAGGAGTGCTGGCTGCTGCTGCCCTGTTCTGGTGTGAGAGCCAGGCACAGCTGGCAGCCTACACCTGGGTGGCTCCATGTTCCCACCAGAGCTCTGTCTGGGCAGCTGCATCAGTCAGGGTGGGAGCAGAGCTTAGAGACACTGGGGCTTTCTGCCGGGTGGACACCATCGCTCCCTAGGCCAACTGGCAGAGCTTCAGCGCCCTTCTGCAGAAACTGCTGTGCCCTGTTTGGCTGCTCTGGTCGCTGGCGCTCCCTGGGCCACACAGGGGGTGGTCGTCATTGCCTGGGCAGCACCCAGACCTCATAAGCATCTCCCACAAGTGCTGCCAGCTCCCAGTGGGTCCCACCACTCCCCTGGCCTTTCCCAGCCACAGGAAAAGCCGCTGTGCTGAGACCCGCAACTCTGCTGCAGGCCAGTAGATTTTATAGTTATTAGTTGTAATTATACTGCAGAATCCTTAATGCTTGTTTTTTTCTCTTAGTCTGTGAACATTTTCTGATTTGCTTTGGTTTTTGCCCTTCTCCTAGTACAATCTACTTAAGCAAAGTTACATCACAGGCCCTGTAATTAACAACATATTGCCTCCTTTATGATTTTAAAGGGTTCTTCAGCCTCATGTCTGATCCTGTCTGGATTCGAGTGAAATGCTACACAAGGGCAGCATTTGACCTTTTTCTCTGTATGTATTTCAGAAATTGAAAAGGGAGCCAGAACACAAACAGTATTTACTAACTTGCCTTTCTCTTGTCTCTGATTAGGATGCCTGTGCCTTGGTGATGAGTAGAATTTTAGAAGGCATCCAGAAGAAGACTTCTGCCAGAAAAAAGCCCAGTCAGAAACTTGGGAATGTCTCTGCAAGAACCTCCACCAAAGCTCCAGGGTTCACTGCAGGCCTAGTTATTGATGGAAGGACTTTAGAGCATGTCCTTCATGACAGCCTACAGAATATTTTCTTGGAACTCACAGAAAAATGTCGAGCTGTAGTCTGCTGCCGAGCCACACCACTGCAGAAGAGTGTCCTGGTCAGACTGGTGCGAAATAAGCTAAAGGCTATGACATTAGCTGTAGGTGAGTACTCTGGTTATCTTCTTTGCTCTGAAAAGAAGTCGAAGCCAGTTTCTTCCCTCCTATATTTTTCCTAATATTTGTCACAAAATTTACTTTACAATGAAGATAATCCTCTGAATCATAGCTGTCTCTGGCATAAGATCATGTTAGTCTTCTGAACTAGCAAATTTGCCCCCTAAATTTACTCATGGTAATCTGAAGCAACAAGAACAGCAGTGGTCATGCACAGTGTTATGTAACATGCCCAAGGGCGCAAGTAAGGGGATTTTCCTTGTCGTTCTCCACCACAACCCCTCAAAACAAGGACGGAGAAGGGGAGATGACTGCATGTGATTTAAAACACCCATATTTTCTCTTCAACCATACCAACTAAATTCTGACAAAAGCAACAGCTAATATCCTTTTGGAGAATATAGCTCAGTTCAGTCAGGCCTTCCACTTACCAATCCTGCTTTCTGTAGGGTTTTCTATAGGATGCATTGTTGGCCATAAAAATGTTTTTTCTCTGAACTCTGTGGTGGTTTTGTATATTTATCTTTTCCTGCCACCTCCGTGGTAATGAGATAGCCAGCAAAGCTGCCTCCAGCTTGCATTTCAAATAAGAGAAGTTAGTTTTTATTTTTCCTCTTTTGTTTTTTTTCTGTAGGCGATGGTGCCAATGATGTCAGTATGATCCAGGTGGCTGACACTGGTGTGGGAATATCGGGCCAAGAAGGCATGCAGGTAGTGTATACAAAGACAGCTGCAAATGACATCAGATTCCATTCTAAATCAGTTCAGAGTTTACCCTGGAGACCTGGTGGCTACACAGTCCATTACCGTACACAGGCAAGAGTACTATCCAGGCCTCAGCGCTCTTCCAGGATCGCTCAGAAGCTGAATGCTGCAGGGGTTCAAACTCCAAACAAGAGCTTGCTGCCTGTCACTGAACAACTCCCTGTTACTCATGTCCTGCCAGGAAACAAGCAGCATAAGCATCAGTGATTTCTGTGCAGTTGTGTGGTAATAATAAAGACAGCCCTATTCCTGCCTGCACTGTGTTTGGCTGAGCTGTGTGTGGTAAAATGTATGGAGAGGCTCACATTTGAATGAGGGTACATCCATAAGCGTTATGTATAAAAAAATGAGAAAATAAGAAATTCCAGCAGTATGTAAGTTACTCACTTGGCAGTACCTGAAGTACCTTAACAGTTTGGAAATAACACATCCTTTCCTTCATATGTGTTGCAGGCTGTGATGGCAAGCGACTTTGCAGTCTCTCAGTTTAGACACCTCAAGAAGCTGCTGCTTGTCCATGGTCACTGGTGTTATACCAGACTTACCAACATGGTGCTTTACTACTTCTACAAGAATGTGGTACGTACCTGATCCATCCCAGGTGAATCACAGTTTCTGTATTTGAGAGCACTGAGGGGTTTAGCAGGGCTTTATATTCTTTTCTAGTTTCTGTTGTGAACGGGTTCAAAAAGACACCGAAAGCATATGTCGAACAATTTTCCCACTTATGTCTGCAGAGAACAGAGACTCTTATTCCTTGGATTAAATTTCCCACTCAAAGCCATTGTCTGACTTGATTAAATGTGGGTAACAGGCATTACTAATGTGATGGCAGCATGACTTTAAACAAGTTGTGTCCAATTTAGAAATGTAAAGCTGTGTGCTAGCCAAATGCAATTTCAAAGTGTAGGATTGGCATGAACTCCACAGCATTTATACTTCATTTTCCACATATTACTGTAACCAGACCTAAGCTCTGTCTGTTTTCCTTCTGGCTTTTAAAACACTTGTCTACAGGTAACATCTTCTCATGTCATCTTTGACTTTTCAGGCCTACGTGAACCTCCTGTTCTGGTACCAGTTCTTCTGTGGGTTTTCAGGCACCTCCATGACTGACTATTGGATCTTGATTCTTTTCAATCTCCTTTTTACATCGGTGCCACCGATCATTTATGGTGTCTTGGACAAAGACGTGCCTGCGGAGATACTCATGCAGCTCCCACAGCTGTACATGATGAACCAGAAATCTCTGGTAGGTTAAAGAATGCTTGGCCTGAAGTAAGTTGAAATGGTCAGCATTTCTGTCTCACTTCCCTTCCTGGTTCATATCAGGCAAACATGAAGTTTAATACCATTTCTCTATTAGAAAAACATTTAAGCCTGTGAACGTGTGCACAAATCAAAGTTGTTTTTTCAGAAGTTTTTGTAGGCTCTTTTCAGCCATACACCCGATGTTATCAGTCATTTGGACAATAGGAGAAATTAAGGACTTCACGTGAAGTAGTGTACTAGGTAAACATCATTGCCAGCATCTTAGCTTCATTCACTGCCTCAGCTGTCAACATGCTTCCTCAAAATGGGTTTCTTTTGAGTATCTGGGCTTACTTTTATAGATAAGGGCACTAGATACTGTTTTTTCGCTGCAAGAGTCTCAACTGCCAAAGTAATGAGGAATGGATAAGAACCAGAGTAGATTCCTCTCAAATAATCCTCAAGAAAGTTCTGTCATTGTCATTCAGGGTTCTTTTCCCCTCGTGAGTGTGTTCTGGAATTTGCTGGTGGCACTTTTCTCACATCTGAAAACACTATATATCATATCTGCTCTATAAGTAAATTCTGTCCAGACTGTTAGCACAGAAAACCACAAGGAGTAGGGAGGGAGAATAGTTTCTAAATCAAAATTATATAAATCAATAAGCTTTTTCCTGGTTTCTTCTTTGCTTAGCATTTAATTTAATTTAACAATTAAAATAGTATTTTCATTACAACAGTTGAAGATAGTGACATACTGAGACAGAATAGATACTAGTACCCAGAGAGAGGAGACATTAATCATATGAGTCACGTGAAACCTACCATCTTCTTTATGATCATAGCCTTTCAATAACAGACTTGACATTAAGAAGCATTACTTGACAGAGCGGGTGGTCAAACAGTGGAATGGGCTTCCTAGAGAAGTGGTTGATGCCCTGAGGCTGTAAGAGGCATTTGGACAATGCCTTTAATAATAGGCTTTAACTTTTGGTGAGCCAGCTTGGTTCTGCCATCAGATCCTTCCAGGAGCTGATTTAACTCACTAAAAGAACACATTATTCCAGAATAAAAATGGATTTATTTCTCACATTCTAGTGAGTTGTTAGCTTACAAACAAGTCTGATCCACACAATCAGCCAGCACAAATTAAAGAGGCAGAAGCTCATGTACCACAAGGTACATGTGATGGAGGTAGAAGAAGGTGGTACTTGGCATTCAGTAATGTAAGCTGCTCAGGTAATTCCCTGTCCCCAAGCCCCCTCCCATCCTTAGTAGTCAGTTAGTAGTCAGTAGGGCTCTGACAGAAATCGCTGTAAAATCAGAGTTCCCAGACCTGGCTGCTGAGTTAAATACTAGCAGTTAGCTACATGTGTGGAGTGAGCTCTTCATTCTTATTATCATAACACGAAATACCTCTCTTCATTGGGAAACTAGCTAAAATTACTGCTGCAGACAATCTTTCCCCAACTCCAAATTAATGCTAATTAAGGATGCAGCAATTTGTTCCATTTGTTTCAATGCCATTATCTCTTTTTCTTGCAGGCTTACATGCCTTCAACTTTCTGGATAACCTTGCTGGATGCTTTTTACCAAAGTCTCGTTTGCTTTTTTGTGCCTTACTTTGTAAGTGCTCGACATGAAATACATTGACACATTCTGACATACTAAAAACCCGGGCAAATTAGAGAATAAAATCAAGTATTTGATTTTACTTCCTCAAATATAAATGTGTACTAACAGGATCATCATTGGAACTAAGCTGAACTGTGTGCATGCAAATATGTGTGGTATTGAATCTATTCAAGCCAATTTGTGTATTAAGACTATACATGAAGAATATATTTTGCTGATCTCTGTCTTCCTTTACAGACTTATTATGGCTCAGACATAGATATATTTTCTTTTGGAAACCCTATAAACACAGCAGCTCTCTTCATAATACTGTTTCACCTTCTCATTGAGTGCAAGTCTGTGGTGAGTGCTTTGTTTCAAAAGAGTATATTTCTAATAGAATATGTGCATACAGCTTTCATTAAAATTAAATAGCAGAAAGAGCTTCATATAAAAAACACAGTAAGTATGAAAGGGCCAAAAACTAAATAATTCGTTTATGTGACAGTGTGAGCTCTCCTAATGCACCTGTCAGTGGAGCCAGTACTCATATTACTAAAATTAACAAAATTTGGCCTCAGAATTATTTGTAAATAGTGAAAACATCCTGCCTCATGCAGGCACGGTGGGGATGTGAGTTTAGTTTTGCAAATGGTAAAACCAACCAGTGATTTATTGAGCCTTCATTAGTTCCCAAAGCTTGCATCTCAAAGACAGCAATGTGAACTGTTGATTTTGAATTCTTGGAACTGATGATCTGCTCTGTGGCCATGATAAACAATTCAGAGGTATATTTTGGTGCCAGAACTGGAGCAGCAATATGCTGCAGAAATGCTATGCCAGTTTTTAATTAAATCTGCAGAAGCTAAAGCATCTGTATTAGCTTGGATAAATTTACAGCTCTTACAAAGCTAATACTTGTCTATTTTAAAGCATTTTAAGGAAAAGAGAATAATATTTACAGTAGAAGGACACAGATTAATGGGTTGGGTTTTTTATGACTTTTTTTTTTAATACTTTTTAGGATTGTTTCATAATAGATGAACTTCCAAGTTGTGATTCAGTCTTTTTGTTGTTCTTTTGGGAGCATGGCAACAGTGATAAAAATGTCTTCATTGAGAATATATGTGTAGCATGAGTATATCCACACTCCAAATAGGAAAACGTTGCTTAAATGGGGTTTGTTTGGCATTTTTGAGTTTGGCAAGCTGTCAGACCAATGACAGTGTTGTCATAATAACTTTTATATCTGTTTAGGTGCAAAACTGCAGAATCTTCAATGTAGAACAGTTAATCACTGTCTCAAGCAAGATACATAAGGGTGGTGTCATGGGAAGATCTTGCCTCTGTGTTCTTGAGAAGTCTTCCAGTGGATGAGGTGGTCATCTAAAGCAGATGGCACACAAAATGTCTTTCACAAAGGCATCGAAAGCTATGCATTTAGCAGAATAAAAAATATTAAATGCTGGGTTACCCATGCACTGTAGGAAGAAGGCTCAGTTCTTCCTGGAATGTTTTGCATGAAATTAGGAATATTATCTGAACAAATCTATCCTGTGTTACATTAAGTGGCTGTCCTAGTGGAAGTGTGTGTGAATGTTCATGCACGTGTACACACGTACAGGTGATACAGGTCCTTCTGTTTACAGCTTTCATCTTATTTTTTTCCTTTTCTGAATTGCAGACTTGGATACATACAGTGGTTATAGTTGGCAGCATCCTGGTTTACTTTGTCTTCACTCTGGCTTTTGGGGCAACCTGCAGAACCCACAACCCATATTGGATCATGGAAAAGCACATGGCAGACCCAGTATTTTACTTAGTTTGCCTCCTGACGACTTGTGTTGCTCTGCTACCCAGGTATGTTTCTGTTTTTTAGTTGCAGATGGTTGTTGTTAAGAAATTTTGTTTTCTTTGAGTCGGTGATGCTATAAATCTCTCTGGCTAAGAGTCTTCCTCTCCTCACAACCCTAAAGAATATTTCATAACTCCACCAAACCAAACAATCTGAGGACACAGCTGATCTTCAGTGACATATTCTCAAAGTAAATTTCAGTAAATACAAAATTTCTTTTGTGATTTATATCATGTTAAATTATTTGTATTATATTATGTGTTGTCCTTGGAGGGAAAAGACAGTGATCTCTGTAACCACAGAGTTTATAGTTGATATACAAATCAGGGAAATTGGTGATCACAAGTTGGACATGTGCTACACATAGAAGTACTGTGCTTAGTCTGTGTTTATTTGTGAAGCCACTTGCTGTTTGAAATTTATGTCATGGATATGTATAAGAATGTTTAGACTGAAGAATGTGTGTACAGGCTTCTTTGTGAAGGGGAAACGCACCAACTAGATTGACAAGGGGTGCCGAGTTGGGTTTTTATCATGCCTAATGTTTCAGTGTTTAGCTTCACTAAAGAAGTTGTAACTCCAGTAACTCATTCACCCTGGAAAGGCAAGAGCATTAGGTGGAGGTCTCAGACACCAGCACACTGGACGGGGAGACATGCGAGCGAGCCAGCAGGGAAAAATGTGTGAAAACCAGTGAAAGGGACTTCATCGAGCTCTCAGTAGAGCTCTGCTTAGCAGCCACAGCCACCTTCTCTCCACTGGCTGAATGTGAACTCAAGTCTGCAGTGTATTAGCGAAGTGCCTCCAGTGCTAATTCATTCCTTCTTGTGTTATGCCTCTTTCTTTCCCTCTCCTATCATTTCAGAAAGAGTGGGACCTGCAACTGAATAACACAGACAGATATTGAGAGAAATGTTGGGAAAAATAACTTTGTTTTGTCATCACCTGGGGTCATTTTGTATGGTTAGGCACAGTGTGAGCACTCTTCCTGTAACTAGTGCTGCAGTACAGGCTGCGTGTGTTGGCAGAGCTGTAGCTGTGGGTGCCTGCAATAGCCACCGAGTATCTGAGTCCCCTTTGAACGTGTCCCTGCCTGTGGCTGAAGCATGGCAGCCAGGGCCTTGCCACGCTCACTGGAGATCATGCCTGATAGCTTCGGTTCACGCCTCAGTTCAGCAGAAGGACAAACATGGAAGAAATATGTCTGCTTTTCCCTCCCCATCCCCGCTCTCAGCTTGGCTTCAGGTGGTGACAGTAGAGTCTTTTCTTTCACACCCAGAAAATGTCCCTTACACGACAGATCAATAGATAAATGCTGTTCTAGCACCTTCATGTGGGGCTGTAGAGAACCTGGGTAGGAGGAAGCTTTCGGCAACTGCTTCCAATGCAGGGGTGTTCAGTTTTGAAGAAGACAAGTGTTTTTCATGGTGAATTAAATGCAAAGTATTTGGACTTATCAGTGAAAGTCTTTTTATCGTTAGCAGTCTCTCTGTGCCAGTACCTCAAAAGATTTGTAGCTATTGTGGCTGATTCAGGCTTTCCTATTTCAGTGAAGTGCCTATTCTGGAACTGCTGCAGTCATACAGATGTTTTTTCTTTGCTTATTTCTGATGTGATCCTTTGAAAGGTGCTGAAAAGCCACTGCTCAGTGGGGACTGTGAAGCTAAAGACTGCTCTACACCTTCTAGCCTGCAGGAGTGGAACTGGGGCTTTCACTGGAGTCTTTAAGGAGCAATTCTCCTACAGAGGGACAGGTGTTAGATACCCCATTGACTGAAAATTCACTGCAAAAATGCATGATTAAAACCTTTGCCCAACCTAAGTTGCCACTTAAGCCAGTTTTAATATGAATTATTCCTACATTCTGGAACATCATTTATACTCTATATTCCTATATACCGTATATTCTGTATACTGCACGTATATAGAATATTCTATATAGTATATATACGTCTATTCTATATAGTATATATGTATCTATTCTATATATACACATATGTATTCTTATGTATATATATACACATATATTAATATCTTCTATATAGTATATTCTACATACTGTGATGCTGTGTTTCTTTGACCTTTGCTTTCATGTTCATTCTTGCTTCCGGTGAATGCTCTGGCTCCTGCAAAAGTTAAGAATTTTAAAAGAGCGTTCTGCCTACTCTTCCCAGCTTTCCAGGGCTGTGTTAGTGCTGTGTCACAGAATCACTATGGTTGGAAAAGACCTTTAAGATCGTCAAGCCCAACCATTACCTAACTGTACCAGAGCCACTACTACACTGTATCCTTGAGCACCATATCTAGACAGCTTTTAAATACACCCAGGGATGGTGATTCAACCACCTCCCTGGGCAGCCTGTTCCAGTGACCCTCTCAGTGCAGAAGTTTTTCCCGATTTCCAACCTAAACCTCCCCTGGTGCAAGTTGATGCCACTTCCTCTTGTCCTATCAGTTGTGACCTGTGAGAAGAGATCAACATCCGCCTCTGACAGCTTCCTTCAGGTAGCTGTAGAGGGTGATAAGGTCTCCCCTTCACCTCCTCTTTTTTTACAGACTAAACAAATCCAGTTCCCTCATAAAACTCACTCTCAAGACCCTTCACCAGCTTCGTTGCCCTTCTCTGGATCCACTCCAGCACCTCGATTTCTCTTATGCCATGGCACGCAAAACTGAACACAATACTCAATTGTTTTACCAGTGCAAAAGAGCAGTGATAAACAGCTTCTCAGTTGGAAGCATGAATTTTTCTGGACCTGATATTTTTCCACAGTAGCTCCCAAGCCTTTATATATCTGCACTGGAGTACCAGGGAAGCTCTAAACTGCACACCAATTTCGATGCCTTTTTTTCTGCAGCCTGACACTCTACACAGAAAGCTCCACTTCAGTGTAGTTGGAACCCCAGCCCTTCATTGAAGTTGCAAGTGCAAATTGCTGCAGTAACTACTCTGTAGGAGAATCACGTTCGGGACAGAAAAATGGAAGCACCTGAGATCAGTACCTGTCTTTGAAAATGCCAAAAATGTTCTGTTGCATTTGCTGGCCTTATAGTTTATATTCACAAAATGGCATCTGCAAAAACTGTCTCAGAGGCTGCTGCAACCTCAGGGTTAGTTGAATGGTGTTTGGTTTCCTTTAGTGTTGCTGGAAACAGTTTTGAGTCTACATATTAAGAGTTTATTTGAAACTGTGTTTATTTTGTAGATATTTGCTGAAAGTTCTCCAAGGAACACTGTTTCCATCTCCGGTGTTGAGAGCCAAGCACCTTGACAGCCTGACCCCTGAGGAGCGGAGGGAAGCGATTAACAGATGGAAGGATGATTGCACTGAAAACTGTAGAGTGGAGTTCCAGGCTACTGCTGGGTCTTCCAGCTCAGTCACAGGTGCTGTATGAGAGGAAGAAAGCTTGGCCAGTGTTTTGCCAACATCTAAAACACCTTTTCAGGCCTGTTCAAGAGATGGGTTAGTAGAGGACAACTCCTTCCTACCAGACATTCAGTATGAGTCTGGGAATACAAATGGCTTGAACTCTGAGAAGACCCTATTTCTGAACTCATCAAAGGAAACTAATTCAGATACACTTGGTGGTAATAACTCATGAGCTGAAGTCTCTGTGTGTGCTTCTGAAGAGGGCAGCAGTGCTGTTTCTCCAGCACACAAAGCAGGTTCGAGTTCTGTTTTGTGTGAAGAAGATGCTTTAGTGTATTTTACAAAATTGGAATGCTGTTTAAAACCCAAGAGTAATAACTGCTGATTTATGCTACACTGTGGTTTTATTTTCTTCAGCCAAGGTGGATGTTGCACACATTTCCTTAAAAGTTTTTTTGTTTATAAAGCGTTTTAATAATTTATTAAGATGTTCAAGATCTAAATGACTGGGTTGTTTTTAATATTATTTCACGCGGTAGATTTTGCATACTGCTTATTTCTGTATGCAACGTTGCGTAGCGCCTCATGGTCTTATGGACAGGACTTTGCATGAGTACAGATTTACAGATCCCCTTCAGGTCGTAGCCAGCCTGCTCCCTTGCACTGCTATCCTAAAATCCTAGCATTCCCTGGGATCCACTGTGTGCTGAAGTATGAAGTAAGCAGAAAGGCTGGGCTGTAGTGTTACTGGTTGGCTTGTTGCAAGACACCTGCAGTATATGTACACAGTAATTCTTTTAGCCATTGTGGTCCAGTTTGTTCACCAGGCTATTGCATGGGCCAAGCTCAGTGTTGGCCAAACACAATTTTAACCAGAAGAAGGGTGGCCCAGATGAAATATGTCACATCTCCCTCACCTTCCTCTTCCACAAAAAGAGCAAATCCTAGTGCAGCCTTTTGTTCTTCATGATAGGTCATCCTCCTGTTAACAGCCCTCCGTTTGGGCTCCATGTGCCGTCATGTCATTTGCCACTGACTTGACTTTTCCTCCTCCCCCAGCTCAGGTGTTGGCAGCCTGACTTTTCTCTAACCTCTGCACTGTGAGGTTGTCTGCCAGTGACAGTGGGTAGCTCCAGTCTGTGTTCAGGCCTTCTCTTATAAATACTGGTTTTCAGCTGATGGATGACATTATTTTTCTTTAGGTGTTTTTTCTCTCAGGTGTTTTTATATTCATTCTAACTTTTATAATACATAGCTTAAGTATTTCTAAAGGCTGCTCAAAAGAAGGTATAATCCATTGCATGTCACAAATTTGAGCTGTTTCTCAGCCGTCTTGGAGATGTCCTGCCTCTGACAGTTTCCCACAGTGCACAAAAGCTGGCTGAAGTGCATGTGGCTATTTCTGGATTCCAGGCTGTCGAAAATACTGCCCCCTTTGTACATCCCCCTCCAAAAAGTTACATGGCCAATTTATAGAGGAACTTGGGAAACTGTTTGTATCCACCAGCACCTGTTGAAATAAACAGTTTCCCCAAACTAGCTGCTAAGGAATTATTAGTAGTGAGCCCATTTTTTCGGCCTGTTTCTCTCTAAAACGTTCTGTTTTCAAATTGCCAAGTTTGTGTGTTTATTTTTAGGCACCACGTTTGGACAAGGGCTCTGCTTTTAAATTGAACCATGAGGTTTCCATGTCAGTGATCAACATTACATATTCCACATCTTTTAAGATCTTGGGAAGAATTTAAACAAACGCTGTGAGGTCTGGGACGCTGCTATGCAGGGCAGATATTGAGGGCATGCTAAGTTCACTCAAATGCAGCTCACCACATGTTACCAAAAGTTTAAAACAGTTCTGTTTTTGAAAGGTAGACTGTAATTAGGGCTGACTCCATCCCTAGTGTTAGTGAGGAGAAAAATACCCTTTTTGTTTAGCCTGTAGAAGAAAAACAGTGGAAGGAGCCAGTGATGACAGCCATTTCTGCCAATATTTTTTTAAAATTTCATTCAACATATGACAAAATATTTTTGGTAACATAAGGTTAGTGGGGACCTTTGAAGTGATGGCAGACATTCAAATTCTAAGAGATCATGTTGAGCATGTTGGTTTGCAGTTACGATTTTCAGATGTTTGTCTGTAGCATCCTTCTTGCTGAGGGGGGCACCTTGTCATGAGTGGACTCCAGGTGTCCTGAATGAAACATCTCGGCTTCCTCTACAAACTACAGGAACGGCGAGGTGTCCAAGAAGATGCAAAACATCCAGCAGGTTGTGCAGGGAGATCATCGGGTACAAGGGCAGAATTGTACCGGAAGAGACTTGCAGAGTCAACAAAATCATCTGCCCCACAGCCCCAAGGCAGGCTTGGCTCTACCCTCATCATTCATACCAGATGTTGTCCTGTTGTGAAGAGCTTCAGAGAAGCAGGACAGGCCAGTGCTTTCCTGACCACAAAGTCAACTGTTGGCTTTGTTTCTGTTGTCTCACCTGAATGTTTCCTCTGCACCTTGAATCTATGGCCTCTCTTCACTTGTGGCCACAGAGAGCAGATTATCCTGTTCTATGGTTTTGCAGGTCTGTATGAGTGAGGTCTCATGGTGGAGCTCTGGGACTTGAAGTGGCTTGAGAGAAGGCAGGGCTCAGCTCTTTCACCTTCCTGTCACTGTAAAAAACAGTTTGGGGGACAACACTGGCTCGTGATCGGCCCTCTTGTCTCTGACACAGGAGCAGAACCTGGCAGTGGATTTGGCGCGTAGCTGATGTTTAGTCTCTGGAGTTTACATGTACACCATACAAAAGCTGTAAGCATTCAGAGTAAGATCTTCCAAAGCCCTCTGTGACTGGAAGCTGTAGCATCAAAATAACTGCACAAAGCAGCAGGAGTGGCAGTCACCCGGTGGAGCTGGTGCCCGCTGCATGATGCCTCTGGGACACTGAAATTGCTGTTGTGCAGCTTTTTATAAGCCTGATCACCCCACTGCTCACTGCTTGTTGTGGTGTGGCTTTCAGGATGGATTCTTGAATTGGATGAAGGATGATTATGTCTGGGTCTCAAAAGTGCCAGGCCATGTGCCTTGAAACGTTAGGTCCTTTTAAACGTTCCTCTACACATTGGTTGCTTTTATTTCTTGGTGTGTTGTTTGATTGATGGTGCGTGTTGGCATGTTGCTTAAAATTGTCCACTGTAGGTTGTGTGCTTTTGGAGGACTTTAACAAGCAGTTTTATCACTTAGACTATCTGTTGTGGTTTTTTCTTTTTCTTTTTTTTTTTTTTTTTGCCTTTTGTTTGTGGACAGAGCATAAATACCCATGGGCTGTCTGCTGTGATCACTTGCTGTTTCTTACTGAAGGAGGGGTGAGAGTAGCGAGTCTTTAATAAAAGCTTCAAAATGTTAATGGGCCATATCTAAAGCAGTGTCGAAGGGTGCAAGCAAATTGCTCTCCTTTTGCTTCTCAACAGTTGAATTTTTATAGCACTGTAGATGTCATGGTCCCCTACTTGCTGCTGCACTTAAGCACAGCATGACCTGACTTTTCCATTTTGAAAACAAGCTTTTTAAGAGCGCCTCACAGGTGCCTTCCAGATGTCGTGAATGAAAGCACAGCATTTACACTTCTGCTTGCCAGTTTAAAACAAACCAAAGCACCCACCCTCCACTCCCCCAAACTTTGTAGCTACACCTAGAGCAGCTTTAACTCACTTATTGATGTGCAGTATTTGATTTACAAAAAAAAATACACTTCTTAAAATGAATTTTTTCACAGCAGCTGCGCCTGCACTAAACATTTGCAGGTGGCAGTCAGCCACAGCCTTACTGAGTGAGTGTTTTCACAGCACAGTGAGCTTGGGTCTGTACCTGGGGCACAGTTTGAGCTGAATGTGTAACCCAAGCTGTGGTTTTTCCCTCAGCCCTGCATCTGGCTGCAGGACAAAGCTGAGGACCAGCTCAATGCAGAGTACCCACTGGTCCCTCCAACCCTGTCTCTGCTGCTGGTCAGACGAGGCCTTGCTCTCTGCAGAGGATAATGGACAAGTTCTGAAGGTGGCTGTGTTAAGAACGTTCTTACAGCTGAATTTCAGTATGATTTTTGTATCATTTGTTCCTTTTATTCTGGTTATGTTACTCTGCCCTCATGGTCCTGGATACCTTGCAGTGAAAAGGCAAATTTTAACTATTTTAAGTTTCTGCATGCTTATTAGTTTGAATTTAGCATTGTACATGTTGAAAAGCTGCATTCCTGTTAAAAGAAGATGGTTATTTCAAGATAACTGTATTCCTGAGGAAAGCCATAAAACAAAATGTGTTCAGAGAAATTTGATTTCAGCTTTACTTTTTCAGCTCTTTCAATCCCGAGTGGTTGTTGGCAGCAGTATCCTTGGTAATATTCTGCATTGGAAGCACACATGCAGACTAAACTAAAATTTGTACAGTGGTGATAGTTCCAGAACCTCCACACGTGTTGTAGTGCTAACAGGCATGTCTGGGCTGCTTAAAAAATCCAGATAGCGCTGTGCAAATACCTTTTTAAGGCTACTTTTTAGGCATTATTGCTAATTATAACTTCACATCACCATACTGTCATTGAGAGGCTCTCTAAAGATTAGAAAACAGTTTCAACAGGGAAGTTACTTGGAAAATGATTGTAAATTTTTATTAGTACAGCTAGAAAGAAACGCATCTGCTTGACTGTGTGACATTCCTTCCATTTGGAGCTATGGCTGTGGGAGAAGTAAAACCAACAGTTGTTATAACTCTTGTAGTGAGGCTACACTGGTAAGAGAAACAGCATAATTGTGATCATAGCCATTATGGGCATTATGATATAGCACACGGGGAAAGGCTTGATACAGTGGCAGGAGGAAGATGTTTGCCTATTTCACGTGCACACATAAAAAAAAAGCAGTATAAAAATACATTTATAAAATTACAAATTTTCTCTTTACACGGAATGTTGTCAGACACAGCTGTGGGGAAGGAAAAGACCCAACTGCTCCCTCCTAAAGCCATTTGGGATGGGGCTCAGGCTGTAATTTCTTCCAACAGGAGAGGGGTGCACCGCACCTCTAAGCAGGACTCACTCATTTCCTGGGAGGAAGTGCTTGGAAACTGGTGGCAGGCCAAGCCCAGTTAATTAAAATGTGTAATTATGTATCGTTTTGTAGTGCTAATATTGACATGAAATGATTGTATGTACTCCACAGAATTCAAAGCTGCTAACCACGTGCTCTGGTGGAGAGGTGCCAGCCTGGGCTGCTCCTTTCACAAGGGCTTTTCTCACGGAACACAGACCTCTCTGAAAGGTGCCTGTCCCAGCCGTGTCAGATGGACAGTGGGGTGGGCTGGCTCCGACAGCCCCTGCGGCACCCGCTCCGCTACCTCTCGGTGCCCAGCTCCGAGACTTTGAACAGTGCTGCCCTACAGCTGCTGCAATCCTGGCCCCAGAGAAAGGCTGAAGTGGGGGAACTGAGAGCTCCAGCTTCCATATCCTTGAGGCAAGGGCATCAATAGCCTGCTTCATCTGCAATCTGCTTGCAGTGGAAAACATGATCACAGCTGCTTTCTCTCATTTATAGCTGGGGGAAGAAGAGCATTTATATTTTATAGTAAAAACAAAATCCTTAATAGATACTAAAAAACTAGTAATGCCTAGAAGGGTTTTCTTTCTGAGCATAAAACAGTGATACAATAGTCACTTAAACAGAGTTTCAGAATGCATAACATAAATATTGACTATTTACTAATAATGCCATCTAGAGCGCTGTGTATTGTGTCTACCATTAGGCATGTTAAAGGAGAAGATACGGAAACAGGAGGTAAACCTTCGCTAAAGCAATAGTCAGATCTATATAGATGAGTTGTGACATGATTAATAGTACCTGAAATGTCCATTACTTAGCTCTTCCAATGCGTGTTTCCACACATGGCAGTCACGGTATTGATAAAGCCCTGCCATGTTGTCATGGGGGCAAGACGGAGGTAGCAGAGAGGGCAGTTAGATGCCTTAGGCTGGATTCAGAGGGACCAGGCACAGCACTGAAAACAGGCAAATTTTAAACACATTGCTCCCTGGTGAAATTAATCCTGTAACCCTCAGGTTCCTGATTCCTCCTGCTCTGGCCTCCCAAATGCTGTGAGCTGCACAGGACCACACTACAGCGGTTGGTAAGACACACCTCCCCTCTAGCACCATACAGAGGTGCCAAACTCCCATTATATTTTTTTTCAGCTAGACCCTCTTGAGGTGAAGGCTTAGGCTCTTACCTACAGCATAGAGCACTGTGCCACCTGGCTATCAAGCACCTGAGCAGGGCTCTTTGAGCCATTCCTGACGAAGCTGTTGTATTTGCTTAACAGACTTCTGATATTCATTCGAACAGAGGCTGAAATCCAAGTCTTCTATAATTTAAATTTCTTTCTGCCTTTTTCTTCCTCCCAACTGCTTAATCTTTCTAAGCAAAAGGAAACTTTCAATGCAAGATACTAGAAGAGATCTATCCAAAAATACTCAGTTTCCCAGGGTTTGGGATACTGTTCACGCTGCATCTTTTGCACTTTAAATCTGCATCTTCCCTGTCTCACCAGTTTGAAGTAGCTGACTCTAGGAGGGGAAATGGTGGCAGTGGCATTGCCAACACCGTTATGATTTGAGAAGGCTGGAGATGATCAATGCACATATTATAGGTTGAATGCACTACACAAAATGGGGAAAAAAAAAAGCCATTGGGTCATAGGTTTGATAAATATGCCGGTTTCTGTAGTGTTGTCAAGACAGGGGTGTTTCCTGGACACACTCAGACAGTGGAAGCTTCAGAAAATTCTGTGGTAGAAACTGAAGAGTCTGAACAACTTAAGTTTTGGTCTTGGGTGCCTCAGGTTGTAGATACAGGTCTGTCAGCCTACTGGTGCTTCCATCAGCCTGCAGAGATACCCACGCTGGCTCTGGGAACAAAGCTGTGGGTGAGGATGGTGCAGGGTTGTGCCCATGCAGTACAGCTGCCCTGAGGGACAGAATGCCTCAGCTCAGGTACACCAGCAGCACACGGTTACGCACCTGGGGAGACCCGCATTGAGCTCTGAAATGCCCTGTGCCACACGGACCTACAACTCACTGATCTCTCCCACACTCTCCAGCATGTGGTGTGGCCATGTCTGGTATTGCTCTGGTGAACGTGCGTCCTGTCGGTGCTGAGTGCACCGAGTTCATTCCTCATGACAACAAGTGACTGAAAATGTATGTGCTACTAACTGATATTATTAAAATAGGTTACCTAAAAAGGGTTTTCTAGTCTGTGCTACTGCTCAGTTTGGATAGCTGAAAGGCAGAAAGTGGCTGATTCTTTTCTTTTAAGCCTTTTGCTGTGTTTGGAATAGCACCACAACACAGTGAAAAGAAAAGTAAAAAGGATTATTAATTCTACCTCAAAGTGTATTCACCAGCAGAGGATTTGCCGTTAACATACAGTGCACATCCCATAGCTACAGAGCTTGAAACTCCTTCATAGAGTTTCTGGACTGCAAAATCTTCCATGTTGAAGTGCTGATTCCTTTTTTTTGTCTGTCAGCACAGTTCTTACCATCTGGAGCTAGTTTAGCAGAAAGGTGTGGATGTATATTTGTCTTTCAATCCACTCAATAAAATGTGACACGTTACTGTAAACTCCAGGTCCCAAAACCTTGGAAAAGCAGACAGAGCCCCAGGATGTTAAACCAAACAAAGTCCAGCGCCCTGCAGGTTGCTCACACACAAGTGGTCCTCCACTGTCACCCTGCAATGTGAAAGAAAAAAACGCAGCAGTCTATAGGGGCTACACGTGGCCAGCAGTCTCATGGTCAAGGCTATGTCTTAGGTCCTGCAGTGATTTGTCTTTAATAAATAACTCGTCTGTAAAAACTGGCTGCTCTGTTGAATTATGCAGCAGCACGGCCTTACTAGTTATTTATTCCTTGTTGTCTTTGTATAACAGATCTGGGCCTGGATCAGTAGAGACAGTGACGTAACTGCCATCAGGGAGGCTGGGTTTGATATTGGTTTTCTATATACTTGTAATGTTTCATTTCATTGTTATTATTTTCATTTTTGTTATTCATATTTCATATATTCATTCTTCATATTTTCATTAAAGCTGGTTTTGTTTTGTTTTCCAATCCATAAGTCCCTCTCCCTTATTCCCTTTCTCTTCCCCTTTGGGAAGGAAGAGGGGTTAATAGAGAGCATCTGTAATTTGTCTTATGTCTGGCCCAGTCATAACCTTTGACATATATCTAATAATTCTAAAAGCACTCTGGGTTGTCAGTTTCTCCTTAGAGAGAGACCTACCATGCAGGAGTCCACGGTGCCAGACTCATAGCCAGCACACAGCATCCTGCTGGTGATGGTTTTCATGTCAAAATATGACTGGCATTGTTCTAAGGAAATGATGCGAACTTCTCCTTCTTGAAGCTTGAAAGGCACTAAAAAAAACCCAGATTTAAGCATTAAACTATGCACGCACAAAGACACATACGCTTAGCTACGGTGTCTCTTTGAGATACATTTCCATTAGGTTAGATTATAAATACTACTTAACATATAAATATTAAATGTAAGGAGAGAAGAATCCCCCTTTTGCACGAAGCTGGGGTGAAAGCAGGTGCTTTTTGCACTGTGGCATCGCAGGATTCCTGGCTGTCATGTTCCTGAGCCAGGAGTATATATGTTGTATTCTGGATGAGGACCAAGCACAGGGGGGCTGGCGTGATGTTTGTCATTCATTGGCAGTGGCAGACTGAGGAAGGACAGCCCCTTCACGTGACGTGGTATCGGACTTTAAAGATGGGGGGCAGCTGTAGTGGCTGGAAAATAGTAATGTGAGGGAGGTGGAGGAGAGGTTTCACTCATCACTCTGTGGCAGGATCTCTGTGTTTCTCGGTGTTCCTCATGGTAAAGCTTGGTACAATCACAGCCCTTTTGAGTTACATTTGGGTAAATCTGACATAGCGTCTCAGGGAATCAGAGTTCATACATTATTGACATTATTTTAGCATATTCAGGAGACAATAAAGGACTTCTCCGTAGCATAAACAGCTGACCAAGCTCACATTCTAAGGAAAGTTGTTCCTAGCGCATGAAGTACTAAATGCTGTGCAGCCATGATGGTTTTTGCTGCTTCATAACAAAGTCTTTAAAACCAACACTGAAACCACAGTAGAGGACAAAGAACTTCTTCCCACTTACCGGTGTTACAAAAGCATTCTGTGGCATTATTTTTTTCCTGTTGTTACCTAAAAGTTATCTTTAGATGGGTAGAGGTGCTACTAAACAGCCTACCCCCACATGTGCAACTCTTTTCCCACATGACCCAGCCACTAGAAGTGATGTCCCACCTGAAGCACTACTGAAAGGAAAATTTCCTACTCCAGTGTACAGAACAGCCGCCTTCCCTGGTTATTACTGCAGTAACGAAGGGAGGAACACAATGGCTAGAATGTTAACAGGATTGGGGCCAGGATAATTTGCATATGCTGCATGCAGAATTGTTTTGTCTAAGCAAAGATTAGCATGACACAACTGTTCTCGTTGTGGGACCTATGGAATGCAGCGGCCACAGAACAAGAAAACATGCTAACTGTGTGTCTGTTTGGAGAAAGGCTAAAACAACAGTGGTAGATTATGCCTGGATGGAATAAACCATGTTGCAGCTCCAGAGGGTGACTCAGACTGCTGAGTTAAGATGTCCATGCAGCCTGTATGTCAATGCTTAGTGCCTTCCACTTTCACCAAAGAATGTTGTCCCCTCTCTGATGATCTGATACCTTCTCAGTACAGTTCCAACTACAACCTAAACCAGCAAAGCAAACAAATTCAGGTGACTTCCTTGATAGGAGTTTCTAGATCCTCAACATTTTTGAAAATTAAGATACTTGTCTACATGAGAATTAAGGAGCATAAATTCAGGCTGCTGATACAAAAAACCTGGGCTCTACTCACAGTTAGATCCCTTCATGAGTAGCTACTAGTTCCCTAGTATTTAATAAGGTCCAGTAATAGTATAAATGGATAAAGCTTTGTAATAGGATCATTTATTTGATTAACTAAGTAGTAGGTTAACATGTTTTTCCGAGTCCCAGAAATACTCACTTTTGTTGCCCATGTGTCCCCAGCCTGTGATGTAGCAGTAGGTATCTGGCTGAACCAGCTGGTTCTTGCTGGGCAGACACACAGGTCTTACATAGCTTGTCTCGTTGATATCCTCATCTAGTTCCACAATGCTGATATCATAGTCTACGACTGCTCTGTTGTAGCGTGGATGGAGGATAATGGTCTTTACTAGTCGTGTCTGCATGAAGCTTGATGGATGATCAAGATTGCTAATCCCAAACACTACCTTCCAAACAGCTGCATTTTCTCTCCTTTATTTAAAAAAACCACCAAAAAAACAACAGCAAAAAAAACAAAACAAAACAAAAAAAAAAAAAAAAAAAGAAGAAGAAATTTCAATCAAGAGCATTCTTTTCAGCTAAAATACCCAAGACTTTTTATCTCCCTGACTTTTTGCACATTGTGCTTTTCAAAGCATTGCACGGAACAAATGCTACAAGAGACAACGGGCATCATTACTTACAGCTAGGATGTCAAAGACAATGAAAGACAACAGTTTCCATTTTCTTCCTGCCAAAGGAGTTAAAGCTCACATGTTCAGAAGATATGTAACCGCCTATTAGTCGCTGCATTAAATGCCAAAGGCTCTCAAAATCACCCCTTGGATCCCACCCAAACCTTACGTGCTCACGTGATCCCTGGTGGGCATGTACAGATTTCTCTGGGGTGACAGTATTGTTCAGTAGCATGCTGCTGACAGCAGTAAGTCTAGCTGAAATCCCAAAGGAGTCTCAAAGAACCAATTCTATTACAAAAATTAAGTCATTTATGATAGCTGTGGGAAAAGTCCCATTTATTGGCCATTCAGTCTGTAGCAAGCCTATTCCCTATGCTTAAGATCAAAGGTTACTTAGACTCTTACAATTGTTTAAGACTCCTGGTAAAAATCCAAGATCACAAGAAAATGATGCATATCATTATAGAATCATGGAGTGGTTTGGGTTGGAAGGGACCTTAAAAATCATCTGGTTCCAACACCTCTGCCACAAACAGGGGCACCTTCTACTAGACCAGGTTGCTCAAAGCCCTGTCCAACTTGGCCTTCAAATATGATACAAGTAGGAAGACTGAACTAGAGTCTATTTAGACACGTGAGAAAAACACAGGCTATTAAAAGCTTTGAGGTAGCAATCTCTTGCTAGTAACTGGTCATGGAGTAAGTCACAGGTTCCTAATTAGTCTGTGATTGTAAAAACCCTCAAACAAGTCAGCATTTTTCACAGTTGATGACAGTTCCGTGTAACTAAGCACCTTTTACAAGCTTGAAGATCAATCAAAGTAGTATAAATTAAAGCATGCAAAATTTCACCTTTTTCACAGTACTCAACAGGAGTATAATTTCTATATTTTGTAAGTTGGTTACTAAATAAAGGCTATTTTTATCTTAAGAGAGGCATGAAAATTCTGGTATTTCAGGCTGTAATGATCATTTTACCATCATGATCAGTTTGTGAGATTTTCCCATAACGTTACAAGACTAAGGGCTAAGAATGTTCATATGCTATTGTGTTTAAGAACAGTGTGAAAAGGCATCGCTCAGAGCAATGAGCACTCACAGCCAGAATGTATTGTCCTACAGTCAAGAAAAAAATTTAATGTCTTGGATGCTTTGGTGTAGTGCATTTCAAAACAATGTTACCAAAACCTGGGGACTATACTAATAAAACTAGCAAAGGACACGATGTTTATTGTAGCTCTTTCCATTTACACCCTCTTACATGCATTCATGACTCTCTGCAGTAATACTTTCTGATGCATTATTGTTATATGGTCTTCATGTTTTGTATCCCAAACTTCACATAAACTTCATAAAATACTTCACAGAATGGATGATTTGATCTAAAGCACCAGAGCACTGTTAAACACTGTTTTAATTTTTGGCTTATGTGTTTGGTTTGGTAACTTGTTTAGTACTTCATATCAAGAAAGCTTTGTGGCATCAGGAATGATCTTGCTGGTGCTGTATCAACCTATACAAATTAAGAATTTAAAGATCTCAGGCCACTGATAATATACCCTCAAATCTATTTGGAAAGGCAGAAATTTAAAATGTTCATATAAATCCCCAGTGAATTATTGAACCAAATAGCATAGTACTTTAAAAGGCATTTAGAATACAAATGTGAAAGAGAGCTTTCATACATAATACTCTAAGCTCACGTGGGTGGTATATACACCGAAAAGAGGGCTAAATGAACAGCTCCAAAATGTAGTGACAGTCTTCCTGCATTTGACAAAAATGGGAGATTTTTTTAAAACCTTTTAAAGTTGACAACTTCTTTGGTTATCTTTCACTAATGAGAGATCTCTCTTACTTCTGAAATTCAGCAGAAGCCAAATATTGTTGGAAGTTCTACATCTAAATCCCACCTTTATCTGCGATCACCAGAAAAAGGTTCTTCCGAAGGTAAAGAAATATTGCAGGTACTGCTTAGCTTTATATAAAAATATATGGGGAAAGAAGAGAAATTCCTTGTGCATGACCCAAAATTCTGGTAATACAATATTCTTGTTTGTATCATTCAGGTTTAGCACTCTGCTAGTTTAGAAGCAAGGTTATCTAGGTTACTCTTTTAAGTTTCTGGTTATTACTTTTCTTCTCTCTGAATAGAATCAGTTCTTGGACATCCTTAGGGCTTAATACGCTGTGACAGTCAGAACTGAGGTCTTTCTAATGTAATTTCCTCTAGCATTTCCATTAATAGCCTCACACCTTGAAATACTCATGCTATCCCCTGCCTGACATCTTCTGGCTTGGACACAAAAGTCACAAAGAAAAACCTAAAAAAGAAAACCAACCACAATAAATACCATGTTTCAGAAATAAGAACACAAAATTGAAATTCTTACTGAAAAAGCCAATGATTAATGTTTAATAATAAAAAAAAAAAAAAAAAAATCAGTCAAGAGACACTTGCTTACCAAAGAATTTCTGCTGACTTGAACACAAAGGTGTTTGGTGTAGCCTAAAATAATTTCCAATAAGCAAGTACCAGTTTAAATCGGGATTAAGCACTGATGACAACTGTGTAGCAGAAAAGTACTTGCTAACTATAGCAGCAAACGCACATTTCAGTTATCTTCTAAAACCCAATTAAAAAACACAGGTAGAAGATGAAAGACATGTAATAAAATACCCTTTAAAATCTGTGGTTCACTAAAAAGAAATGCTTGTTAGCACCAAAAAGCTGACAATGACCAAGACAATTCCTAAGACATGTAAAATTCCTCTGTACTCCAGACTGCCATCCACCACATGGCCTCAGGTACCAGGATGGACCAAGTAGTGGTTAATGCTGACATTTTAATGATTGCAATCCTAATAATGGAATGGAGTGTTTATAATTAGAAAAGGTGGTGCCTTCAGTATGTCAGTTGCACTGTGAGCAAATACTCCGGTTTTATTTTTACTAACAGTCACAGGGTCTGTGCTGGTTTTCAGAATGCGTATTTAATCTATGGCAGTTGTATGAGAGCTATAGGATTAGTCTTTTCATGGTCTTGCTTTTCCTGTTTCCTGATGAAAGTCAGAGCATCTTCATTCAGCTTTCATCAAGTAAAGATGTGAGCAATGAATAATAAAGCATATGAAAACTTAAGCTGATGCTGGTTTATACCATTTACTTTCTTTTTTAGTCCCTTAACACCAAGCGTCTGTGATTTACCATTCTGCAAAGGTCATCACCTACCCCCAGTGTGTTCAGTAGAGGAGGGAGAACTTGGTAATTCACATGTGCAAGTTTATATGAATAGTAAAACTATTTGAGGCCTCTCACCCTTCAAAGCAGTGTGCTACTGTCAAGACCCATCTCTTTGCAATCAAAACACAGCCACATATGTGTCCACTGGGCTCACTCTGCAGGGAGCATTGCCATGGCCATCGGCCTGGGCGGCTGGTCCTACCACCAAGGATCCTCTTGTTCATGCGAGCAGCTGGGCGACGGCCACAGTCTAGTGAGGAACAGATGCCGAAGGGAGTTAATCGTTACCACAAAGGCACACGAGGTCTTCTGCAAGAAAACTGGGCACAGAATTATACTACATACTCAGAGAACAAAAGAACACCACCAGTTTCTGCAATCAGCCTCCCAAGGAAGGATACTCTGCCACTGCAGATATCCATGAGAATTTAGTGGTGAAGAAATAAACTGGGGCAATGGTTATTTGTAACTTGCAATTCATACTGTGTTCGCTTAACTTCAGAGGGCAAGGGGAATTTAAGTGTACTTAAAAGCAATGTATGTCAGAAGCAAACACCTTTGACGGGATTCTATGAGCTGGTCTGGTTTGGTCTTTTTCTGATACACGTAGTAAATGTTTTCCAAACGTAGGCTTATGATTGATTTTCCCTGTGTCAAGCTAATTCATAATTTCAGTGTTCTTCAGAAAAGCTGTGCTTGTCTGTAGAACATGATTTCGTTGATGATTAAGAATTGCTGCATTTTCAAACCACTTAAACTTGCACAATCTGCTGTACTTATAAACTTGCTCTGTAGCTTTCTACTTCAGGTTTTTCTGTCCTTTTGAGCTTCACAAGTGAACAGAATACGGCTTAAACTCTCAGGCTGCTAACCATGCTGGTGGTAAAGGATGTTTTCAGCAGGAACTTTTATCAAATTAGTTTTTGGAACTTGACTGCTGACAAAACTCATTTTGTGGGAGCAGGACTGGGCTACTGCAATACACAGCCTCATAGTCAAAAAATAAGAAAAGCTGATGAAACTGAATGGAGCAGGGAAAAAGACACAACAATGCAGAACAGCATATTGCAGAAGTCAGGATGAATCCACACTAAAGATCTGCATTTGTTAAAGCAATTCAATACATTCTGAAAAACATCTGCATTTTATATACACTTCTCTCTTACCTTCTCTAGTGCAAAAGAGAGCCACTTTGCTTCTGCTTCGACAGCTCTGTCTAAATATTGAAACAAGAACATGGTGGAAATCTCAATTAATTGATGTAATTTTTGGTAATTTACAAATCAGCATAGGTATTGTGCTCGTTGTGAACCAGCTGTTAAAAATTCCCCAAAACTGTAAAAAGAAACACAAGGAGCTTCTTACGCCAGATCATCCATGGTTTCCAGCGTCTGCCTGGAGGTAATTCAAAATATTAGTTCAGCTTTACAATGCATTTCAAGAGTGGGTGCTACATGTTTTGCAGACTACCTCGGTCTCTGGGCACTGATCCAGCTCTAAGGTCAGCTGGGATGTACAGTCTGCCAAGTCTTCATTTATGGCACCTGAAAGCACAGAGACTGCCATTCTCCTCTTCCTTACAACTGAAGGTCATCATTTTCTTTGAAATACCTTTGATAACAGATGATCTGCCAAGCCCTAAAAAGATTGGGTGTTTTGAAAAAACCCAGGAAGTTTGCAAAAGTAATTATTAAAACAACAAAAAAAATATTTCTGTTGAAAATTTTCAGATGAGAAAGACGTGACCTTGTCAAAGGAAGTGAGATCCTTGTTAAAAAAAAACAAGCATAGTTTTTCAACTAGCTGGATGCCTTTTTATTCCCACCCCTTTTTGATTCCTACCGTATACGTGCTTTTCTGGGGCAGAAGCAGTGCTAAATTAGAATGGATACACAGATTAGCTCTTCCCCAGGTAACTCTCTGAAGGCTCTAATCTCAGTAGGTTGGTGGTATCTTAAAATTACAGCCACTTAAAACGAGGCTGCATTTGGTTTGAAGTCACAGGTACTAATGTGGGCACATTAGAGTGGCAGCAAACTCACCAGATTAGCCTGAATCTGTGCTTTGACCAGACCTCTGTCCCTGAAATTGCACAGTATATGAATGAGGCATAGGCAAATTAGTCTACTTTCTATTCCTGAAAATAACTGATCATCAAATTCTGTTTCTAGACATAGATGACCAATTTCAGAAAAGAAAATCATTCACAATTTTGAGGGGCATTTGCAGTCTGGAAATAAAATATACAGAATATAACTGAGACCAGCCCCACTCATGTTTCACATGTTTCTCTGACTTACCAAATAGCCAGCTCTGTAAAAGGTAACTAAGCTTTTGTATGTGTGTAGCCTGCACTGTGCCATTCCCCCTTCCCAACATTTTATGAAACTAGCAGTGCAGTTCTTAGTTCTTGCCCTAATTCCCAGTAGTCCAGGATCCTGACAGCTCCTTTGAACATACAACATACTCCACAGCACTGATGCTTACATGCTGAAGTTAATCCAGACAAACACATGTATACTGCAGGGCTCAGGAGCACTTCCAAGCTCCTGGCCTTGTCTTGGCTTCATGTTGGAAAGAGACTAAACATGTGTCGTCCCCTGTGCAATTTGCTTTATACTTGAAAGCAAGCCAGGCACATGAGAAGAGAGGCAGGCCTGCGGGTCTTCCAGTGAGATCACTGGCAGATCAGTATGGGGTGCACTTGATCTGCAGCACATGCACGGCCAGTGAGAGACATCTAGAAAGGATGCCTGACCCAGCCAAAACAGAACTAGCCTCACTTCTCATGCAAGGCCTTAGCTTCTCACTTCATGGTACCCATTTGCTGGATTCGGGAGGGACTGGAGATCTGTTCCTATTACTTTCATCTCTGTAATAGCTTTATCAATAATCCTCATTACTGATATCTTCTCTGCTTTAACATGTACTTTGGGAGAAACTAGATTTTGTAACTCAGAGGGTCCAAATCCATCCCTGCACACATACTTTCTAGCAGACCACTTTCAAACATGGCAAAGTACATTCAAAGTTCTGCTTTGCACTTCAGTGACTGAACAGAAGATGATTGTGGACCTGGCATTGTATCTGGTCATAATCCAATATGTTTATTCTTGTATTAGTCTGGAGAAAAGCATTTAGAAACCATTAGGCTAGTAGAAAGAGACAGTGAGGAAAAGAGTAAAAAAGAAAATTTTCAAGTATCGGGCACGTTCCCGTAATGGTTTGTCTTCTAGATAAAGAAATAAAAATCAACTGAAATGAATGGGGAAAATGCTAACATAAAACAGAATTAGTACAAAGCTGGGATGGCAACTTTGCAAGCAAAAGTAGGGACTTGCAGACACAATATTTTCAGTATTCTGCCATTACAGAAAAGTTTCGCTACAGAAAACAATGGAGTCAAGCAGAAGAAAAGTAGGTGAATCCCTCACAGTTGTGTCTTCACACATGCTGTACCTCTGCATTTAGCCAAGACAGTCTTTCCTTGTGAAACAGTGGAGGAAGGGTGTTCTGAAATCTCCCAGGCATTTGAAAGAGAGCAGGGAAACAATGAATCTGCTTTTTAAAGTTGCAGATGAGGATTAGGTGGTGGTCCCTGTTTTGTCCTGGATGTTTAAATTCATTGGTTCCTCAGTCTCAAAGTCACACTTTGAATGGCTCAACCATGAGATCCTGTCTTCTCATTATCAACTACCTGGCTAATCGAGCTAATTAAAAAGAATATACCACCATCTGAAGCTAGAGATGCTGCTAAGGAAACCTACTGTAAGTGGATATAGCTCCTGCTGAAGAAGCTGTGGTTGCTACAGATGTTTGAATCCAAACTACACAGCCTGCAGTGAATGGTAAGGTGCTGCTGAACATTTTGCTGTATAGTACTTACTGGACTTTCTTGGTCAGCAGGGGTTTAATGAAGCTGCCTGGTCCAGGTGCTTAAGGGGCATCACCTCTATGTCACTCAAATGCTGTTAGTATAGCAGAATGGGCCCCTGAGGATTCACAAAGTGATTCAAAAGAGACTAGAATTGTAACAGACACTAGAATCATTATAGACTGTAATCTTAACAACTCACAAGAGTGTGCTGGGGTTTATACATAGATACCTTGGGAAAAAAGAGCTTACCAAAAGGTGTTTGTCATCCCCCATTGATAAACAAATACCCACAGCAGTGAAATAAATCTCATTTACCTGTTACTTACCCATTCACTAGAAGTGCATGTAAAGTGGACACATTTTTAGTTTTCCAGTCTGAGTGTAGATTCAGCCATTTTTGATGCTGCATTTCATCATTCTCTATTACAATTTCTGTTTTGGATGGTCCTCTGAAATAAATGAAAGACATTCACAGACCTTTCAATACATTTCTGTGTTACAATTATCGAGGTGAAGAGGCCCTAAAACCTCCTGGTTTCTCCAAAGATACACAGCTGAAAGTTATGTCGAACCCGTGTGTGTCAGAATCATAGTTAGGGGAATGAAATTACCCCCAAAAGCCAAGCCAGATAACATACTATTGTCATGTATGTTGTATTTTCTGCCAAGAACCAGAATTGGAATTGGGAACAGCAAGAGTCTTCTGGTGGCATTTACTGTAGTGCGTACATTGCTATACCATTTCTGCAGTTTCTTGCCTCCAAAAATACAAAAAATAGAACTTCTTATGTAGAAGAGGCAAAAGAAAAAAGTTTTCTTACATTCCTATCTTTGGAAATCCATTGAAATTTAACAGTAAAGCACAGTCTTGGTCTTGTTACTAATACTTGACAGCATCTCTAAGTCTAAGCAGTCTACTTTACAAAACCGAACAAATCAAACCTGTCCTTCTGCAGCAAATTAGCAGGAATATAAAAGTAAGTTAGAATGGTTCACCAGGAGATATTTTCAGTTTAGTTACTGCCTGATAAACTCAAGGCATTGAAGAAATTGCTCATTTAGTAAAGCTCAATTGCTAAACGGAAAAAAAGGAGTATCTGTTAAATAGCTTTATAAGTCATGCAACCTTCCAGCACAGAACCCTCCATGGTTAGCCATCAATCCATGGCAATGACAAGGACTTTCAAGGACTACTCTCCTAAGCACTGGTCAAAAGCCAAATTCTAAATCCTAGCTCATTGAAAAGAGAATGAGAGAAGTTCAGAAAAACTGTGATGCATCCTACAACTTGCCTCTGAACCCAATCTCTCATGGCAGTGCCTAGGAATGGGTGAGGCGCTGAGCAGCCTGCTCTAGTGGGAGGTGTCCCTGCCCATGGCAGGGGGGTTGGAACTAGATCTTTAAGGTCCCTTCTAACTCAAGCCATTCTACGATTCTATGAATGCCAGTCAGGTTACTAGCCTGTCTTAAGTCCAATTGTCAGTATTAACTATATTTCTTTAAAAATATTTACAGAATTGCAGCATCCTTTACCCACTCATTTGCATAAATTATCAAAGATCAAATAATTCTGCTTTATGGTAAAGTTATCAGTGCAGCCATATGGAAAAGTTTTCAACAGGGCTGGCAGAACTAACCAGGCGCTGAGGTCATGGCCCCGGATCCTGCCTGTTACATGACTTATTTTTCAGAACCTTCTTTGGGCATATTAAACAAACACCATTCCATGATCTACTACCCAGAATATACAGGCAGATAATAAATATTTTTAAAGACTGTGGGGTTTTCCTAATTTAGAGAGAGCTGTGTGCTGCAAAAAGAGCTTTCTTCCTCAGTGCCTGCTTATAGCAAACTCCTAAAACTCTCCTCATTTCCATTATTTGCTTTATTTTCCACTTTTTCCCACCAAACATGCACAATCTTTTTCTTCTTTATGGCGTTCTGCTTTATGGTCTTCTGTGAACAATTACGTTCACCATTTCATAACCCTGTACAGTGGTATTTTATGTAGCAGTAAAACAGTGTCTGATCTATAAAATATGTAACTCAAAAAAGGTGCAAATATCATGTCATCTGGTGGATCCATATCTGTATTATCCCAAATACCAGATTATTTTCCTGAAACCTGCAGTTCTGAATTACAGCCTGTGATGCTGTAATCATCATTAAGCAGATACATCGTTTTAAACTAGGGCAACAACCTACAAGACACAAAACACTTAATCCTGTATGAGATTTTATAATTATTAATACAAGGTATTATACCTAGTAAAAGTAAGTGATGGCTATGGCTTTTTTCTTTGGTGGTCACAGCTTGATGTAATACACTCAAAAACAGTATGCCCTAATTTTTGCCTTTAGAATAGCTTCTATAAACATTTTTAGAGCATTCCTGCATTATGTTTACAAAAGGCTTCCTTTCAGATAGACAAAGGCCACCACTTGACTCCACTTGTCTCAATTAGAAATAACCAGAATAAAGTAGATGTAAGAACCTTATTTCTAGAAAAGAAAGCTGGAGACAATCATTAGTATTTGTATAGAGACCAGAGCATACTGGGAATTGGCAGAGAATGAAAGAACACTAGCTAAAAATGTTAGAGGAGGAATAAGGACTCAGGCTGGTGTGACCTTCTGGGTCTGAGGCTTCCAGCACCCAGGAAGGGGCTCCTATGCCATGAGTATACATTATACCAGGGACTGTAAAGCACTTAAAGAAGGGAAGTAGATCTACATGGACTCATTTTAGCCAGACCTGTCCTGTGCTCCAGAAACACAGCAGGCAGCAGGTTCTACTCAGCTCTCCTGGAGCTGTAGCACACTCTTCTGTGGACACTCTAAAGAAATGGGAAGAAGCATCTTTCAACGGACAGAGCCACATCAACACATGGTGTATAATTTCTCCATAAGACTATTCTTGTTTACTGAGTTTCTTATAGACTCCAAGGATAGCTGCTAATTACTTTAAGAGATCTATCTACATCTTTGAATTTCAAGTTAGCGCTCTTGCCAATTTTTTATTTTAATGGCCTGTCAAAGCTGACCTAAATTAAGTCAATCTGCACAAAAGTCATGTGTGTGGTCATATGTAATCCTTCAAGATTTCAGGCAAGCCAAATAAAGAACCTTTATTATGAAACACTTTCAGAAAGCTTTTTAACTTCTTTGCAGTTTTTTGTTTGTTCCCTCCCCAAGGTTTGCATATAACAGAACAGCTTTGTTCAGAAACTTGGTGTTGATTTTAGACTAATGCTTTTAATTATTACCCGTATTGCAACAATAAACAAAATTGAAACTGTATTTGTTGACTGAAACCATATACACCTCAAATGCAATGTGCAGTTTTGAGGCACCTCAGTTTAAAAGGATATTCAGAAACTGGAGAGGTTCATGCAGATGGCTTTCAAATTTTCTAGGGGCATATGGAGAGGTTGAGGGAATTGGACTTCTTTACTCTTGTGAAGAGGAAGCTAAGGGACAATTCAACAGCAACATGCAACTACTTGAAGAGAAGTTAAAAAGCGATGGAATCAAATGTTTCTTAATAGTGCTGCATGGTAAAACAAGAGGAAATGGCCCAGAGTTGCAGCTTTGGAAATTCATAGCAGATGAAAAGGAAATACTTTTCCACTGGGAAGGTGGAGCAGCCCTGAAACAGAGAGACCGTAGAATCTGAATTCATCAAGATTTTCAAGACCTGGCTAAACAGAGCAGTGGTTGAGCTGATATTATTTTGGCGACAGTCCTGCCTGAAGTGGGAGATGGATTAGACGTTCTCCAGATGTCTGTTACAATAGGAATTTTGTGATTCTGTTGCACAGTACAAGTACACTGTAGCAACCAGTACCTATGCTGAAGAGATTAGTCTTAAAAAAAGCTAACAGTTACTGGAACAGATTTTTCACACATACAAGCATCTTCTAACATTATAATACAGTCACTGAAATATCTACATTACTTGGATAAGTTTGTTAGTGGTATCTGCAAACATAAGACATTCATACCATGGTAACAATAATGCATGCCTTCTGCATGGTGATCTTTGGACCAGATCCTCCACCAGGCTTTCCAGATAACTTACAAATCCTATCTGAATTCACATGACCTTACAACATCTCATGGTGCTATCTGGATGGAACCATTTGAGAACTGAAATATTATTTTAAAACCCATGGGATTCAAAGAATCTATTCCTGAATAAACCACAAAAAATTTAATTCACTGTTTCACATGTCTTATATTAAATATCTGTAGTAAATCTTTATATCCAAAAGACCTCAAACCACTCAAACTTAAATTCAAAGAATACACTTTAGGGTGCCCGTAGTCTCAGTCTATCGACATCTCCAAAATCATATCACAAGTGCCATAGTTAAGTAAATTTACAATAGATGCACAGCAAACAGCAATGTTTTATGATTTTTCCCCCCTCTCCATTTGAGATGATAGAAATACCAAACTTAGTGGTAAAAGCCATTCACCTAGATTTTCATTAGGTCCTCTCTGCTGTTTTCAAAAATGAAATGGGATTAGAAATGATGAAAAAGAAACCTTCCAAGAGGCTTTCTTTAGTTAGTCAAAACAGTTAACTATCAGAAAATTCCGCCAAAAGAAATCTTAGCAGGCCATCTGATCCATTCCCCTAATGTATACTAAGATCAACTATATCTGAATTCTCTTAGCATCTCCAGACAATGTATTCCAGTATTTGTAGTTAGCAACTTTTGTCTAACGTTTGTTCTAAATCCTCCTACCTGCCATTTAAGCTCATTACTTCTCTCTTACTTCCACAGGAAATGCAGAACAGTTTATTCTTTGCCTTTTCACAGAAGCCTTTCTTATATTTGAACCTGCCTGCCCCTAACTGACCACCTTTCAATCCTTGGTAGACCATGCTTTGTAGGTCTGTCACTCCTGGTGACGTATTCTGAACTATCCTCATCTAGTCAAAATCTAACACAAGCTGAATACACCAGAGGGATTACACATAAACACTCCTGGCTGTTTCTGCAGTCTGTGAAAATATTTTTAATTCTAATCCCATCCTCCCAAATGCTTACAGCTTGATGCTGAATGAGAAACTAGTGAGCGTGCTCTCCACTCCATCATCTGAACAACTCATGACAACACCAGATATCACCCCAGACACACTGGGATGTGCCTAGCACCCCACCGATATATTTTTATGGTTTGACAATGAATCATTAAGTGTCATATCATTTTTTGTCCATATCTCCTTACTTCAGAAGTCATCTCACACAATGTTAAAAATATGTCACATCTACTGTTTCTTCCCTTTCCACAGTGTCTCTGCCTTTTCAAGGAATAAATGTAGGGAATTTTACATTATTTGTTATCAATTAATATATTCTGCCTGTCATTAAGACATCACACATCTTTATTTATTGGTAACTGAAGCTAGGCAGTTAGTTTATAAATCTCTGCATCTTCCTCTTTTCCCCTTTCTAAAGAAAGACAACATACTTAACAGCTTTCAGCCTTGTGTAGCCATTCTCCATAACTTTTCAAAATTACTGGCTACCATTATTGGCAACCATAGTGGAGATTTGCCATAGCCATCAATCTTAAATGCACTTGGATGAATTTCAGCAGAACTAGCTACTTTGAAGAGCAGTATATAATCTATTAGTTTCTACTCCAGCCCTAATTATTAATTCTTTGCCAGCTTAGAAACATAATATATTTTGCTGAAGTTTCTTTGTGGTTTTGTTTTGGGCGTGTTGTTTATTTGTTTGCTTTCCTGGTTTTGATTAGTATTACTGGCTTTTCTGATTCTTTCTCCAGATACTTATGCTGTTGTTCTGTACCAGTCCTTGTAAATTTGAACTACACCCCTGCTCTCTCTATAATTCCACTTTCAGCTTCACATCACTGTACAGCTTGTGCCTCAGCCAAGTTAGTCTTGCTGCTTCACAGAAAGATGTCTGCTTGATCTGATGAACATCAAAGGGCACATATAATTCTAACATATCTAATTTCTTAAATCTAAGAAGATTCCTTTAATCTAAGGCAATTCCAAAACCAATAATTCAACGATTGTACAAAATCACTCACTCATAAAATCAGAAAGGCAAGATGTTTTAGTTTGCAGTAGCACTTATGTCTACCTGAGTGGGAAATTCTTAGATTTTACTAATTTTTCAAATTTCAATTTAAAAATTGGAATATTCCTTTAATATATTTGATTTCAAGCTATGGATTCCATTACATTTATTCCTTTATGTATTCCTTATGTTCAAGGGACTTGTAGAATTAAAAAAGAAAAATAAAATCCAATCTGTCTCCTACATTATAAATGCACTCGCAATGGGGAAAAGTAAAAGTTAGTGTAATTTCATTACATAAGTTGTACAATAGATATATTAATGAATTAGTTTCCAAAGCATGCTAGCCTACTACCTGCTGATCACTGTGCACAACAGTCAAAGTTTATAATACAGTGAAACACAACGAATGTTATGACTTGCATAATAAAAGATAATGAAAAAAAACCCAACAAAAAGCAGAACAAAATAGAAAGCACAGATAAATTTTAGCTTGTAAAGTTAATATTCTGTTTATCATTAACAGTAACATAATATGGGATACTTCTACACAGCAATGGTTTTATTACCTCATTCTCCCTATTCGACTGTGGAAAAACCTCTCAAATATATTAAGCTGCAAGTTTAGAGTAAAATCCATAAACTGCATTCTTTCTCCCTCCAAAGTAACAGTAACATTCCTCTGTTCAGCATCTATAATTCCATTGTTTTAAGCCTCATGTGACAGCAAGCTTGCAAAAGGAAGCCTGTGTTATGCCAGAAGGTAATGAATAACGTGTGTATAGGCACTAATATAAACCAGCATCTATTTACTGTTTGTACTTACTGGTTAAGATGTTTCTTGGTCTTGAGCAGAATTTTATAAAGCCATGGTTGTGCCATGGAATATAGAGTAGAAGATCAAAACTGCTCAAGCAGATCCAGAGGAGGGCCATGAAGATGGTCTGAGAGCTGGACCACCTCCCCTCTGAGGGCAGGCTGAAAGAGTTTGGGCTGTTCATCTGGGAGAAGAGAAGGCTCCAGGTAGACCCTATTTCAGCCTTCCAGTGCTTGAAAGGGCCCTACAGGAAAGATGGGGAGGGACTCTTCACCAGGGAGTGTAGTGAAAGGACAAGGGGTAATGGTTTAAAAGTGGAAGAGTGTAGATTTAAATTAGATATTAGGAAGAAATTTTTCACTGTGAGGGTAGTGAGACATTGGAGCAGGTTGCCCAGAGAAGCTGTGAATGCCCCCTCTCTGGAAGTGTTCAAGGACAGGTTGGATGGGGCCTTGAGCAACCTGATTTAGTGGAAAGTGTACCTGCCCATGGCAGGGGGGTTGGAACTAGATGATCTTGAAGTCATCTTCCAACCCAAACCATTCTAAGACTCTGTGATGATTTGCACGAGCTGTGACATATTGAAAAAGGATTTGTATTAAATTGTGAGAATGTTTCTTTAGTTGGCAGTATTCAGCAATCTTTCTATTTCTTTTAGTCAATCACAGAATGGTAGAAGTTGGAAAGGACCTCTGGAAGTTATCTGGTCCAGCCTCTCTTGGTCAAGCAGGGCCGCCTACAGCCAGGAGCACATTCAGACAGTTCCAAGGTTGTTGGAGATATTAATTCACTAATAACAGTTATCTTTTTACTTAAAGAAAGAAAACTATCCAATCACAGATCTGGAAAGTGTTATGTGAGGTAAGTGACCACATGCTTAATGACCGAAACAATTGCCACAATTTGCAAGCAATCATTAGGATGAAACTTCTCAAAAAAACACTAATCCAAACAATTCTATTTTAAACTACACATGTACACGAAAAATGAAACATAATCTATCAGATTTAATCTAATAGAACTCTAATACACTGATTAAAGTCTCAATATTTTAACATTGTTTTATGGCTGCTCAAAATAACTTACACAGTCTTCCACATCTACACAGCTCTTAATGTTATTTTCAGTAAATTTTATTTGATAGTTATTTGCTGCCATCCTCAAAAAAAATAAATGTAATCTGCAGAATTCACTATTTTGCAAAATCCTCTAAAGATTTAATAGAATACACTGCAGCCATGGACGATGTCAATATAGTTAAGGTAGGTAAAAAATATTTGACATTCTGTTGAGTGGGTCTAGAAATCACAATTGAATTAACAACTTCAAATCCTTCATCTTTGGCATGGAATTTGATTTACTAAATGTCATCTTTATTCTTGGAGAAAAAAAAAGTATGTTAAATTCAGAAGTTCAAATTTATAATGTGGGGATGACAAATATTCCATTTTTTGTTCCTCTAATGTTTTTAAGCACATAAGACATTAAACTAATTTTCCATTACTTCTGCTGCAGAAATAGTTAGAAAGTAATTAGAAAGCACAATAATTCATGTGAGAACAAAAGGTCATTTGTCCAGCGGCTTGACTGCTCAGTTGGCAAATACTATTTTAAAATTTTGTACCAAAGAGAGTGAGAAGGTATTAGAAAGACAAAAGGCCAGGTAGTAACGAGAGATGTGCCTTTCCCTTTCACAAATACAGTAGACGTTATGGCAGAGGAAGGAAGGAAAAAGAGCTACCTGCTTTGGTGGAAAAGCAGTGGCACAGCCTCCAAGAAAGGGAGCAGCAGCAGGAAGTAGCAAAGCTTACTGTAGATTTTTATAAACAAGTAACTGATACACAGCTGTGATTTTATGCTGATACTGACATACCAGAAGAAGGAGATCAGGTAAAATTCCCCTCCAGAAGTTTATCATTATTACATTTGTTGTCTCATCATAGTGCAGGAAAGCAAAATACACTTTTCCACTACATAGCCACAGAGTAACAGAACAAGTTCACTAACTCCTGCTCTTGTCAGATTTCCAATCTGAGCAAAGCACAGTTTTATGATCACCGTACCACCAACAAAAAAGTGAACTTCAGAGTATACGAAAATGGTTTTCTTCAACTAAACATCAAGACAAATCTACGGTTTTCTAACACAATGTTCTGAAGCTGCACAGTATGTCCATCTTCAGCAGTGCAGCCTCTACACCTCACAAGAGGATACAGCTAATCCTTGAGCTGAGATGCTGCTGGTCATTGCTGGTTCTGTTCTCTAGCTCTGTTAGCAGGAAACGTAATTGCCAGAAATACGCTTCACTGTATTTAAATTCAGGACTCGGAGGTCTCTGAACAAATTATCTGTCCTGAGATGAACAGGCAGTCACATCAAGTGTGTGACATTCAAGTCCTCTTTGGCTTTAAACTATGAAACCTAAGACTTGATTAAACAGTTCCCATTAGGCTCTTACCATTATAAACAAAAATTTTCTTCATATGTAACATTCTTTTTGCACTAGAGGAAAACATAAGAACTGCTAACACACATTGCATAACTGGAGCAACAGTCATCAGTAGCCCAAACCCTTGCAGACAATGCCTGGAATTTGCAGTTTTCTGTGATGTTGCATCACACATCACATTGCATACGTTGTGCTGTGAAAAATGGGAAAAAACACATCCTCTGTGGAATTAGAATTGGCCAACAGGCAAATTTTGTGCTCAAAATTTTTTTGCTCAAATTTTGTGCAATAGGCAGAAAAGAATTACCTTCAATGTTTCTTCAGACACAATGGTTATACATCTCAAATAGACAGACTGATATTCTGTAAAATGTGTAACCACTAATCAGCTAAATTAACCTAACTTTAACCACTGTAATTTAATTATCTTCATTTTTTCATAATTCAGGCTGAAGGATTAAAAAATTATCTGCAAGCTGTGAGAAAGACATTGCTTTTGTATTTTAAACATACCACATTACATAGCAATTGGGAGTTGTCATTTGGGAAAGCACTAGACACAGTTATGAAAAATAGTTTGCAGAGGTTTACAGAAAATAAAAATACTGTATGCTACCATTCATTGTAATTTTTGGTCTAAGGGATTAAGAAGTCTCAACTTTGATTTCTCACATGCACTATTTTTCTCTAAGAATAAATAACAGAACCATTAAATGAAAATCAAGTATCATCATAAGTCATTATTAAAGAAATAGCCACAAACCTGGGGGTTTCTGTAGTGGGCTATAATATGGACAGAATTTCTGTATTCACAGATTTAATTTTCTGAAGGAATAAAATGAAGTAATTCCCATTGGGAATTTCTGAAGAAAAGCACTACTTAAAATAAGTTATATTTATTAAGAAAAAAGATTATTTTTTATTATTATTAGAGCTCTATGTAATATGCAGTCTAATTTACCTGTCCCCTCAATGGCGTCTGGAAATAGCTCATTAAGTACACCGATGTTATCAACATCACATTCAGACTTTCTTGTTATCATATGTCAAATAAACAGCCAACAGATGAAGTTTATGGCTTTAGATCAGATTTCTCCGTGGCATGAAACATCACCTTATCATTCAATCTTCCACTTCCCATATAGAAAATGTTACCCTCTGTGACATTTTCACTGCATGCCGATGCAAAGTTAACAAAAGAATTACATAATTAAATTCACTCATATTACTCCTTCTTGAAATTCATTGTGATGAATGCATTATAATCATTGTTTTTCTTATAGATCTTTCAAAGCTAATTTGCTGTATTTTTGGCAGCACCACTTCACAAAAACTTGGAGAACAGCTAGGAAAATCAAGCTTCAGGTGACTGACAAAATCAGGCATTAAGAAAGGAAAGAAAAACACTATTTTGGTTTTCTGTGGTACTGCCAGGAAGAATTAGGAATTAGTATTAGAGTCAGACTGGAGCTGTAGACTTTAGGCTTAAACTGGAATTTCCCACTGCCCTTTACACAATCACCTGTCACTACAAAAAAAAGAATTAATTGAAAAATTGATTTGTAGCGTATCTTCCCTTGTTAGAAAATGGATTTGTGAAATTTAAGAATTATTTGTGTCTCACATGTCTCTTAAAACTGATAGGATTGATCTGTTAACAAGCCTCAGTGAAGCAGGAAGGTATAAGTTTCTACTCATGCTAATGTCAGACTAGGCACACCTCTGGAAAAGGGAAAGAATCAGAGGTCCTATGATAATTCAATACATTTTTCATTTTCCTAGCAGCAAGCACCATAGGAAAGCTAGGCAAATTTTATGTTAGGACTATGGACTGAAATATTTCATTATCTCATTTCTCTATGAACCATTTCCACACTAGATCTAACATTGCAGTGGTCAGTGACAACAGAATCACAGAATCACCTAGACTGGAAAAGACCTTGAAGATCATCTAGTCCAATCATTAACCTGACATCGGTAAGACCTTGACTAAACCATATCCCTTAGCACTACATGTACACAACTCTTAAATACCTCCAGGGATAGGGGCTCAACCACTTCCCTGGGCAAGCCGGTCCACTGCCTGGTAACCTGTTTGGTAAAGAAATTCTTCCTCGTATCTAATCTAAACTTCCCTTAGTGCAACTTAAGGTCATTTCCTCTTGTTCTGTCACTTGTTACTTGAGTGAAAAAAATGACCCCCACTTCTCTACAACTTCCTTTCAGGTAGTTGTAGAGAGTGATAAGGTCTCTCCTGAGCCTCCATTACTCCAAGCTCTCTCAGCTGCTCCTCATAAGATGTGCTCTAAGCCCTTCACCAGCTTTGTTGCTCTTCTTTGGACACACTCTAATGCCTCAGTGTCCTTCTTGTAGTGAGGGGACCAAAAATCAATCATTCAGAACTCCAGCACTCCAATTGTCCTAAGAAATTCATCAACGCTACAAACTACTGACCTTACCCTAAACCCATCTGCTTGCAGGCCAGTTGGCTTAAATCTTCTTGCCACGCATCAGCACAAACGTGGTTATCAGCAGCTGACCTGTGAACAGTCAGGAACATCAAGGAATTCATATTTTTAGACAAGGTAACTGCAAAGAAAAAGAGAAAAAACTTCAGTATTATTTCACATAGTTTTATAAATGATATACTGAAAACATACAACTACATTCCAAAGAGTTTTCCAAGATGCTGGCACTTTTGCTGATTTCATATGCTCAATAGCTATGTGACTTAAAACCAAGGCAATTGCAGCTGTCAGAACCTTGTTAACATTGAACAGCATGAGACACCAAGCCACAAAGGCATCTTAAGGGATAGAATAAACCAAAATATTCTTGACTCACCAGCACAGGTTCACATGGATTTCTGATGGCCTTATTCTTGATAAATGATATTTTATCCCACAAATAGTCCAACTGAAATCACTAAAGTAATCTGTGGGATGAATGCTCCTTAACATAGAGGTAATGCAATCATTTGAATCAGTTATATGCACTCTTCCTGTCATAATAATATGTGGGTGTAATTAGAGAAAGTAAAAACAACTACTTTTTATGAGAAAGATCAAGACCACTGCTTCTCTCTTAATCTATGTTAAAAAGTGTGTGAACTGCTTTTATCATACACAAAAACCTTCTCAAAATGATCCAAAATGGAAATTTAAATCCCTCTCGTTTTAGGATTCCTTAAAAGATGTTGAGTTGTGTTTATTTCTTCCCCAAACATGTACTGGATTTAGTTAAACCATTTGTCTGGTTTTTGATAGTACTGATATTAACATAGCCAGTCATGATGCATTTTTCCTATATGCTGAAGGTGTTTCTGCTTCTCTCTTCATAAGAAAGGTGTGTATTCATCCTAGATGGCTCCTTTTCAAATATGCATTCCTAGAATAGTTCTTCTCTGTTGCATAGGTTTTATTACATTCTGTCGTTTATTAATTTCATACAGTGTTAAATATTTTAAAATATTTATACAATCTACTTCATACGAAAACAAAATATTTGCTTCTGTAAGCCACAGTACACTTTTTTTTCCTCTATTTAAAATTACATACCAAGCATCTCAAAATTCAGTAATATAAACTAGACTGCTGTCATATACAGAAATACATTTCAACTCAGTGAAATCTCAGAAGACATATTACCACTTTTTTTTCAGTGCATTTTTTTTTAATCCACCTTCATTTTTATGTGAAGAATAATACTTGGAGAGTTCTACTTTAACAACACAAAAGCATGAGGCCTGATCTGAATACAGATAGCAACAGCAGGTCTTTAGCCAGCTAAAAGGGGACCTAGTAGGACTATGTTCTTCTCATAAGCTCTGAACCCACACCATTGCAATCAGTGGGAATTTCACACTGATTTTCACAAGTACACAATCAGGGCTTAGAAGTTTTGCGCAAGTGAATTGTGTAACTGAACATCTTCCTACTGTCTCTTCTATCCACAACACCTTCCAGACTTTACACACTATCTACACATTTTACAAGTTCCCTGACATGTTTTTTCTTATACTTTTGCACCGAGCTTTTCCTTTCTCCTTTGTCCACTTCCTTGCATGCTTTCTGAACCTCAACCTAGTCTCCCATTACTAACAAAGTAATCATTGATGATTATTGCCATCACCCAAACACCACTTCCAGGCAGAGTGTACCACCATGGAAACTTACCACAGTCCCATTCATCTGAGCTGTCACCGCAGTCAGCTTGCCCATCACACCAGAGCTCACGTAGCACACATTCGTGGTTGGCACATTCAAGTTCACTCTCCCCACAAAATGCTGCAAAGACAAAAACATGTTTCTCTCTGAGAAAGAAATAATAGAATCATAGAATGGTGGGGGTTGGAAGGGACCTCTGGAGATCACCGAGTCCAACCCCCCTGCCAATGCAGGAACACCCAGGGCACGCCACATAGAAACAGATCCAGGTGAGTCTTGAATGTCTCTAGAGAAGGAGACTCAACAGCCTCTCTGGGCAGCCTGTTCCAGTGCTCTGTTGCTCTCACAGTGAAAAAGTTTTTCCTCATGTTGAGGTGGAACTTCCTGTGTTTCACTTTGCTACCACTGCCTCTCATCCTATCACAGGGCACAAGCGAAAAGAGACTGGCCCCTTCTACTTGACACCCACCCTTCAGACATTTGTAGACATTAGTAAGATCCCCTCTCAGGCTTCTCTTCTCCAGGCTAAACAGCCCCAGGGCTCTCAGCCTTTCCTCACAAGAGAGATGTCCCAGTCCCTTCATCATCTTTGTAGCTCTCCGTTAGACTCTCTCCAGTATTTCCCTGTCCCTCTTGAACTGGGGAGACCAGAACTGAACACAATATTCCAGATGTGGTCTCACTAGTGCAGAGTAGAGGGGGAGGAGAACCTGCCTCGACCTGCTGGCCACATTCTTCTTTATGCACCCCAGGATACCATTGGCCTTCCTGGCCACAAGGGCACATTGCTGTTCCATGGATAACTTACTGCCCACCAAGATGCCAAGGTCCCTCTCCATGGGGCTGCTTTCCAGCGGGTCTACCCCTAACCTGTACCGGTGCATGGTGTTGTTCCTCCCCAGTTCAATGAAGTTCACATTGAGTCCAAACAACAAGAAGGAGGGTAAGGGTAGGCACAGACTAGATTTATGGAGTAAGAAAGTAAGACAGAATTACAACAAAATTAAGGAAGGACATCACTGAAGCAGTATGTGGTTCCTGCCACACAGTGGCAGAGGGCATCACAACTCAAAGAGAAGGAAGGGTGTCTGGAAATGGCAAGGTCTGTGATTACTTAGTATCATTTGTGATCTTGTCCCATGAAACCTGTCTAAACCTCTCACAAGTTTTAAATAAGAATACTGTGTTCCACACTTTTTAGGAGACTTCTACAAGCCTGTTTATTTCTTCATGCTCTTTGAAAAAATACTTTACTGTAGTTCATATGTATTTCCTTTCAACTACAGCAATTGTATATTCACTTTTGGATCCTCCTTTCTATTTTAAATCATGAAATTATTTTTATCTCCAGTTTAGAGATGGGAAACTGATGTACAGATAGACATGCTCCAGATCAGAGTTGGTTGCCATCCGGCAGCATTAGATAGGGATTTCCTGAATCTCTGTCCAGTGCAGGAATCACAGGAGCTTCTATTTTCAAGTGACTTTCATCTTTCCCTCAACCACAACTAACCCCCTCCAAAAGGCAGGTGTGTAGCATTACAGTACCCTCCTCACTAACACACTTCTCCTCCAGCTTCTATAAATCCCATCATTAGGGAATTTTGCGAGCTGGGGTAGGGCAGACTGGGAGAGAATGCGTGAAAGGAAGCTGCATTCAGTTGTGCCCATGTCTGGCTGTTTTATAACAACTATAATTGCCATAAAACCCAAGCATTTATTTGCAACACTAGTGCAATCCACACTGAAAACCACAGAGACAGAGCAAGCAGTGCTGCCTATTCTGATGTAAGAGAACTTTCTGGCTCTGGAATAAAGTGTGCAAAACTGGAAAAGCTCTCTAACTCTGCCTTCCAGAGAGAGCATATTTCAAAGCTGGAAGCCCTCAGCTGGGGAAATTTTTCTGCTGTTTTGGAATATTTAAGCCCTGACACAAAAGCAGAGAGGAAATAGAGTCTGGTAATTACAGACTAGCTTAACCTAAGCCCTTAGAGAATCTTTTCTTTGCCATGATTTTAATGTGTGATCACTTTAATACCACCTTCCTGTTTTTTAGACTACAGCATACAGATTGCTTGGAAGTCAAACGGTATAATCTTCACAATGAGAAGCAGATTAAAAAAACCCTCCTGTCTTTCCAAAAGCAAACAAAGTTAGATCTAGTGATATACGCAGTCTGTCAATCATTTTGACAATTATATTCGTATGCTCCGCAAAGCACATAAAATGTGTCTGCTACCATCCTGTCTCTGCCAATAGAACTCCAGACACTCAGAAGCAACTTTTTTGAATTGTAAAATTATATCCTACAGTCCCAGAAAAAATGCTGAAATACCAGGATTGCCCAGCAAACTACAGTTTCTGCTTTCAGACAAGTTCACCAAGCATCTCCTCTTTCTTGTGCAGGCTCAGCGTCACCAAGTATGTCTTTTATAGTTTCTCGCTTTGAGATTATGTCCATACGTCAGGTTTTCTCAAAAGAAGAGAATTCAGAGTACCACTAACATATTCATGAAAGTGAAGCTAACATCTCACAGCACCTACTCCCAGCTCCACATGCAGCTTGGGAGCCTGCAAAGCAGCTGCCATTCACAGGTCTTCCACCTCTTTCCATCCCACTAATCAGCTGTGTAGTGGAAACAGAATACAGGGAAGCTCCCGCAGAATGGGGATTTAGTGCACACTGTTAGCACTCTGAGCCAGCTTATACTGTGTGCATGGACAGTATGCCCATACCATCAGTGTACTTAAGTGTTGCTTCTCTGATACTTAATCAATTTGGATTATAGAAGCCTGTGGAGCCAAGTGAGGAGCCAGAATCTAAGAAATGTCATGCAGAAGAGAAATCAGATAAAGCATGGAGATATTAAATTTATGGAGGAACAGATCAGAAGGAAAGTGCAAATAAACTAAAAAAGAGTAATGAGCAGATATTATATATATATATATAGGGGAAAGAAATTGGGAAAAGAATGCAAGGTACAAGGAGTAAAAAAAACAAGCACAAAGACACAAGGATATGGAGGGAGAGGGAAAAAAAGAGAGGACTGGAGTGACCAAGGTGACAGCAAAGATTCAAGGATGTGAACAACAGAGGACACAAGATGAGGAAAGAGATAAATTGGTGCCATAGAAAAACTAAAAAGGAACTGAGGGAATGACTAAGTCTTTCCGTTTGTAGAAAACCTTTTTATTTGCATTTATCTTGTACCCCAAAATCCCAGAAATGTGATCATCCCTTCATGGGACTAATAAACTGCATAAGCCCTTACAGCAGTTCTTTTCATCCATCATGTCAGGGCAGTCAGGGAAACCATCACAGATCATAGTGTGTTTGATGCACAGCTTCTTCAGTGGACACTCCCAAAGACCCCTTTCTTTACAGCCTGGAGGCAGAAAAGCACAGTTTTGAAACACTTGCATGCAATATCAAATCAGCTATTTCCTTCTTCCTCAATAATCCTGAAATACCAAAAATATTTTCACTTGGAATATAAATTTTAAAAGGTATCAGGAATAGTTGCTAATGAAGAAATGGAAATAAGATTGTTACAGTGAACACTTGATAAATGGGTATAAAATATATAACACTTCATAATTCAGTGCTTTTTAAATAATAATCTATATTATGCTACACATAACTAAAAGTAATGGTTTAGGCATTAGCTCAGTTAGCTCAAAACCCATACACCGCTACTCTTGAAATACACTTACTAGTAATACATAAACTTTTCTAATCCTGAAATCTGCAAAGCTTCCTTTAAAAGCACACTACACAGACCTTTGGTCTTTCAAAAGAAAATCCTGTTGACAGCATGGAAGCTCTATGAAACAGTGTAGAAATAATGTCATTCTTTTCAAGAGTGCTCATACAGAAACTAATGCAGATTACAATGAAAGGTAGAGACTTGCTGTTAAGTATTGACCACAGGTTTCATTTCACTATGTATTTCCATCAAGTAATAAAGCACTTCACTCTGATACTAGTTTAAATACTTGGACACAAATGTCCTGCATGTGACCTTCTGGTTTTATAAGAAGCCATGAAAACAACATGTTTTCCTAACTAAAGCATAGTTTGAGTGCCTTGTTTGGCCTGTTCTATAGACAATAACGTTAGTTTTCATTTTAATCCAAGCTCAAATTCAGGTGCCAGCTCTGATGTCCCCACACATAAACAGCTGAGGTATAAACTCACCAACTGCATTTGAAACAGTGTGTTTGCCCTGACCTGGAACTACAGCAGTGTATTAGCAGTAAGTTACTAAGCAGATATGTTGTTCCCAAGAAGTGTTACTTCAGAAATGAGTATTTTACAAACATGAACCAGAGAATCATTACTAGCTCATACGATTACTGGAAAAATCTACTCATGTTTTAACTGTACCTGGATGTGTGGAGTACTTGATTTTTGTTTAGATTCAAAAAGCCATGTAAATAAATGTTACAGCACAGAGAAATAAACAGCTTTGAACCAGTCAAACTAATTCAACATGATCAAAAGGACTTTCTTGGGTATCATCATTTTCCAGGTCTCCTCCTTGCCAAGATTTGTGGTAACTATTAATGAAAAATTAATTGAAACCAAACAAAAATCTTTATTCTAATAAAGAACAAAGAATGTCAGTCATGTTAGGAACTTGAGATGAAAATAAAATTAAAAAGCTTAAAAAAATATAATTTATGAACCTTGCCATTTTTTAGCAGAGTGTTTACAATTAATTAAATGTGTGTTTGCTTTTCCCCTTCATCAAATATTATAGCACTACACTGTGAAACGTAACATGATTCTTCAAAATTTATCTTTGAGTACAACATAGAGAAATACAGAGACAATTCCTAGGAAAAATGAATTCAGTGTTCAAATATGTATTAAAAAATACAAATATATATTTTGTTGGCATAAGCCATCTACCATTTGGTGTATTTATATTTCTTCTCTAATTATGTATGTGAACTACAATAAAATGGAAGTGAAAATGGAGGTAGGAAAACTTGTCCATATTTACATTACCCCCATCTCAAACATATGCTTTAGCAAGAGACAGGGATTCACACATGATCTTACCTTCATTCTTCTTCAAAATATGAAGCAAGTTACCATTTACTGACATATATTCCCCGTGCAATTATTACTAACATTAAGACCACCACATTTTTCTCTCAACTAAAATACTAGAGTCAGAATTCAGACTGCAGAAAACAGTGAAGGACAATACTGGTTTTGAATGTTATATCCTCATTTTATTTAGTGCTCTTCTAGGAACCTATTCTGGTCTCTGCAAGAGGCATTTTTCAGCATCCAGTAAATTAATACGACAATACCACAAACTCTCTTGACGTCTATCATAATAATAATAATTTTCAGGAATTACTTTCCCCACACTTTACTGAAATGTACTCAGAAGTCTCGCAGTCAGAAATCTGGGTCAATTTTTCTGCCCAAACCCCAGTCTGAATAGCACTTAAGTCTTAGGGTTTTGCTGCAGTTGAATGGGTGAGATTTCCTCTCACAAAGATCACATGAACGTATGGCAGGGATTCCTAACAGCAGGAGGCAGTGGGTGATGAATACAGCTCTACGCTGCATGGGCAGAGTATACTTTAGCCCCTTCCGACTGTTCTACCTTACGTTTTTGGACAGAGTAGCTTGAGCATCCAAAAGCTGTAGCAAGTCTTTTCCAGACTGCTCCCTGCGCTCCCTGTCACTTCAAATAAAAGGGTTTTAATTTAAATACAGACTGTTACTGGTATAATTTCAAAGGATAAATCTAATAAACTGTGAGCTAGCCATTTACACGTAGAAAGATCATCAGGTTTTGATTTTGTCCTGCACACATGGAATACAAATGAGTCACAGAGTTACTTCTGGAGCACTACAAGGACTTTCTGTTCTTCAGTAATAGTGTTACTCCTGGTCAATGTAATGTCACTCTGACAGTGGTAATTTCCTAGCAGATACAGGCTTCTATATTTATAGAAACTGATAAGAATTCTGCTGATTGCTAGTGACAATCTGTCTAGACTACAGAAACAAAAAGATCCACTCGAGAAATTAATGTTATATATTAGAGCAGTATTTCATATGTTAATGTTTAGGAGAATAAAATTATCCTAAAAGATGCATAGCAATTAGTTCTCTAAGGAGTTAAGAACAGGTGGCAACAAAGAATATTTGGCGGGGAGGACAACTGAGAAAACCAAGTCAAAGATAAAGAGATGACAAACTCTGAAAGAGTCACCATGATCACAAGCTTTGCCTTTCCTTTAAAATCCAAACAAGAGAATGACCTAGTATTAAATCCTGTCTCAGTGAGCATGGCTTTTTTTGCTTTTTGCTTTCTTTTCTCAGGGGTAGGGGAATGCGGCAGAAAGAGGAGACAAAATTCAAGTGTGATTTGAAAACTCCCAGAGTCTGAGAATACATTGTACCTTAGTGATAAGTTGGTTGGTTACTCCAAACATTAAAGCAACCTGCTCTTAAAAAAGTGGTATTTTATAGAGCTGTCAAGATTAAACTTTAGCCTAGCTTCAGCTTTCAGGTGTTGGATCTTTCTTTATTTTTGTGCAGCTGAGTAGAAAGTTTATTGCAACAGTTTTGCTGCTCACATAAACTGCTTTCATCTTAACCTGCTCTCTGTCAAAAAACCCCACAGGCTGTGTACCTTAGCCCTACTCTGGTGGAACGTTACTCAGATTCACACCTCTTCTCTAAATCCTTAGTGATTTATAATTATTGTCTTTGCCCCTTGGGATGCCAGGCCAATATGCAGAACTCCATCGAGACTACGCCTTAATCACATAAACAAACAGCATAAAACCCTTTTCCTCAAAATTCTGACAGCACAAACAAGAATAAACAGTGACCAAGAGTTTTGTTGGTTATTCTCAGGCTCAATGCATCCCCTTAATTAAAAGTCAAGAGCACCTCTACCATCAGTAAACTCAGAAATAGACTGGAGAATAAACTTTGTGGTTACCCTTTTATCCTTTTACCTACAGCCTAAGATCTCTAGTCTGAAAAAAAATATGTAATTTTTGACCCTTGCAGTACAGAATCCATTTCAGCAACACAAATCTTTTGTCAAAACATCATAATGAGAATATTACCATGTATAAATTTAAAACTATATTTATGAATTCAAGATTCAAACCACTAGAAAGTCACATTTCAGCTCAGTAGAACCTCCAGCAATATCAAAAGATTTAAATCTGCATCATTTTTTTAATCTTGATTACTAAAGGAATACTCAAACATCCTGGGACAAAGTTAGCAGAATCTAAACGGTCAAATATCATAAATTGTATTTATATTAATCAAGAAGAATGCTTGCTAAAGTATTTTTACTGCCACCAGTCTTAAAATAAAAACCACTTTCAAACATATTTTCCTTACAGAAGAAGGGGCTCACCCTCTGAACTATCATGCTATGGTTCAAATAACTGAAGAAAAAACAAAACTCATTTTCTAATGTTTCAACTACTCTCCATTCAAAAGACCCAACTCATCACATTTATTTACCACAGCTGTCTTCATCACTATCATCCTCACAGTCAGCTTGACCATCACATCTTCTGGATGCCAGGACACACCTCCCAGAACGACACTTGAAGTGACTGGGTGAGCATTCTGTCAATGACAAGGAACAGGGAGAAAAAAGACTCATCATGCATGGGTACGTACTTATCACTGTGACTGTTTCAGAAGGGTGTGTTTCAGATAGGAATAGAAACCTTGTGCAATACTAAACTGGAACTGTGTGGCAGGCAAGACTCTTAACAATTGCCCTGTGAAAGGGATAGAGTGGCATTTTCCAGAGCTTTCCCTCGGGTACTACTCTGTCAAAACTCAAAGCTTTGACAAGTAACTGGCATACAATTTATAGATTGAGGGCACAGATTTTCTAGCTACTTTTCTCACAGTTGTGGCATTGTGTGAAGCAGAAATAGATCATCTGATGTGTTGAAATGAGTAGAAATCCCCAAGGGGGAAAAAAAAAAATAAATTGGCAATTGTGTGGCTATTTGAATTAATAAAACCACCTAATAAATGTCCACTAATGAACCCTGCTGCCTAATCTTACAAAGCACCATTTTGAGAAAGATTTATTTAGATGGTTTTACAAAAACTTCACATTTTTTCACACTCTGTCACTGACTTTGAGGTACAACCTCCATCGTATGTTGCCTTTTTTTTCACCTTCTTCCAAAATCTCTGACACTTAATACCATGCAGTTCCTTGGGTAAACTTTAGGATTCCATAAGCAGTTGCACCAAAAATATCTTCAAAGAAGTCAGGAGCCTTAGAAAATAACATTCTAATGACAAAAGTTATCTGAACTATACCACCGGCATTTAAGAATAACTCATTATGAAAATAACTAAGTTTACAACGCGTACTGCCTTGGCTGGCAGTATTCTTGGATTCCGCACTGCCTGGGAGAGAAGTTAACCAATTCAGCATGTTGTAATAACTGTGTTGATTATAGGTTAAATTGCAAAAATCAACTATATTTTGTAATCATAAACATTTTAAATGCTCTCAGAAGCTTAATTTCTTTTGTTATACATGTTTTTTTCAGGAATATTTATATAAGATTTTACACTTCCCAGGGAAGACTTTCTAACCAACACTGGTAGTCAGTTCAAAAAACTGTCACTGAATCAATATAAAACTGCAGCAGTAAGAGAATCCAAACCAACTCAAATAAGACCCCTTAATTAGTTACACTGTTTCTAAAAGAATACTAAATTGTCCTCCTTTTTCATTGATTTTCCAAGAATATCTATTTCAATGTTAAGATGATCAATATAAAGTGAAATTTCTTTTTAAATTACAGTTTTTATAAGTGAACAGAACTTATCTCTAGAAATGGAACATACTAGTCCTGTACATAGTAGTATATTTAAAATATAACCATTCTATGTTACATTTTAAAGCCAAATGTTTTAATAATACTGGGAGGAAGGTTAAAAGACAGTTGATGTGTGAGGAAATTAAAGTACATCTTTCTTTAACTGACCTTATTGTGCCAAAAAAATCTCTTTTCCTTTCCTACACACTGCTGTGTAATAATGGATAATTCCTTTCCATCAGCCCACTGCTGTGGAGGAAAATTACCCCCTTGTCTCTCGAGTCCCACAACAGAGGATGCAATTACTATGGCATTACGTATCTCTATAAAATCCTCACAGTGATATATGTGCACATGAACTCTGCTTGAACAAGCAGTACTAACTGCTATATATGTGCTTTACTGGTTTATCGTTATTCACTCACTACCTTCACAACAATACACGTTCACTAAAAGAACTAAAGACTAACTAGCTTTTGCCCATTGCTTTCTCTGAGCAAGATCAAGGCTGTAGAAACACCACCACCACCATGCAGGCAAGCAGGAGAAGAGCGAGAACCAAACATGATGAGCATATTGCAGGCACTTTAGCACACATCATCTCACTATCTTCCCAGCTACTTTAGTGATGTTTTGTTAAGAAAAAGAAAAGGCACATCAGAATCCCCATAGATCTCACATCTGATGACTGCTGCATAAGGAAAAGCTGCACAGCTTCTCTCTTCATACATCCAAAGAATATCTAGAAACATTTCAGGCAAATTCATTGTTTTTTCCCACATTGTTCACACCCACAATGATTAGTATTATGGTTGACCTCAAAAACTGAAATGTGTCAGTTGCTACTGAAACTGGTTTCACACAACTCTCTACAAAACCTTCCCCAAACAAAAACCAAGAGCAAACAATGGCTGGAAAAGACATTAACATTACAATATTTTTTTCAGAACTGTCATGGGGCTTAGCTTTTTTTTAAATGGCCAAGAGTCTGCCTCCTGGTTAGAAAAACATTATTTCATCATCTAAGCAGGTTAAAAAGTGAAGTATAAATATAAGCAAGCAGCGGGTGTGGTGTTAGCAACAAATCTCAAACACAGATTTTCAGATATTGAGAGTGATTGAACCTTCCTTCAAATAGATTTCCTATGAGAACTTCCTCTTAGCTGCAAACTATAGGTATCCAAATTCCTTAAAACCCAGTTTGGAATAATTTCCACAGTTTAAATTCCGTAATTTAAAGACAAGGTATGGGGGTGGGTGGGGAAGTGACTCTGGGAACTTAACTAAATCTTCAATTACTTGTGATATGTATTTATAGGAGTTACCTTCTACATCTTCATCTGGTGTTAGACAAGTTTGGTTGTCCGAGTTCTCATCTGGAAATTGAGTGCAGTCAGTATCTTCTGGCCACTGCAGACCTACAATCCCAAGCACAGACTCACAGCGTTCCTTAGACTGCACACATAATGTCCTGAGGAGACAAAGTTGAATTGCACAAAGTAACAGTGAAAGTCATAAATTCTCAGTTATTGGAAGTTAATAATCATAGCCAAGTTAAAAATGAAGATCAAGGAAAAATTAGCTAATCAGATTTTACAAGGAAAAGAAAAAACCAAAACCAAAATATACATTGCTACTGTTGAAACTTAATATTTTAAGTTACTGTATCACAGACTGCTAGAGGTTGGAAGGGACCTCTGGAGATCATCTAGTCTAACACCCCTGCCAAAGCAGGTTCCCCTAGAGCAGGTTACACACAAACACATCCGGGAGCGTTTTGAAAGTCTCCAAAGAAAGAGACTGCAACCTCTCTGGGCAGCCCCTTGCAGTGCTCTGTCACCCTCACTGTAAAGTTTTCCTTATGTTTAGGTGGAAATTCCTGTGTTCCAGTTTGTGCCCATTGCCCCTTGTCCTACCACTGGGTACCACTGAAAAGAGTCTGACCCCATCCCCTTGACACCAGCCCTTTAGATATTTATAAGCATTGATAAGATCCACAAGTATGCAGAGTATTACCCTAGCAATAGCATAATAGCCAAATACAACTACTTACTGTCAAAGGCTTCAAAAGTACAAAGCGAAAATACATAATAGAAAAATCCCCTACTATTTTAAGCATTATTTTAAACATTTATCAACAACATTTGCCTGGAGTCATAGCTGATTTGCTGTTCAATTCAATAGTCTTGTCTTATATCCATGGTATTTTGAATCCCTGTTTGCTTCAGCTGTCTCTCTTTTTTTGTTTTTAATTGTTGTGGAATAGTAACTACAGCACAGGATTAGGAACGTCAACATCCTTTTTGTCTCTTCCTCTAAACAGAAACATGCGTGATGCTTAACAAGTATTCATCTAAGCCATTCTTAAAAACTCCTCAGTTAGCAAGATTCCTTATACTTCCTTATCACTCATTCTCATACACAGATATCTATTATTTTACTTATATGTGACCTATAGCATTCCTGATATACTTTAAAACCATTGTTTCCTGGTTTAACCTCAGTGAGCAATGTATTTTCTCACAGAAGCTCTTTTATCTGTTTGAAAGCTATGATGTCTCCTGAAGTCTTCTTTTGTTTCTAGACACAGCAACTCATTTAATTGCACCTGTTGGCTCCTTTGAGGATCAAGGGGCCTTGCAGAGGGATCTAGACAGGTTGGAACATTGGGCAGTCATTAACGGGATGAAATTTAACAAGTCCAAATGCCAGATCCTGCACCTAGGACAGAGTGATGCAAGGCACAAGTATAAACTGGCAGAGGATGGGCTGAAGACCAGCCCTGCAGAAAGGGATCCAGGCATGCTGATCAACAGCAGGCTTAATGAGTCAGCAATGTGCCCTGCCAGCCAAGAGGGCAACCCACATCCTGGGGGGCATCCAACACAGCATGACCAGCCAGTCAAGAGAGTGAGTTATCCCACTGGATTTCAGGTTGATGCAGCCTCACCTCAAACACCGAGTGCAGTTCTGGGACACAATTCAAGAAGGATGTGAAGGTCCTTGAATGTGTCCAGAGGAGGGCATGAAAGCTGGTGAAAGGGCTGGAAGGAATGTCTTATGAGGACTGGCTAAGGACTTTGGGCTTGTCTAGTTTGGAGAAAAGGAGGCTGAGGGGAGACCTCATTCTCTCTACAGCTTCCTGAGGAGGGGAGGTGGAGCAGGAGGTGCTGATCTCTTCTCCCTGGTATCCAGTGATAGGACACGTGGGAATGGTCCAAAGCTGCACCAGGGGAGGTTTAGACTGGACATTAGGAAGCATTTTTTTTTACTGAGACGGTGGTCAAACAGGCTTCCTAGAGGGGCTGTCAATGCCCCTGGCATGTCATTGCTTAAGAGGCATTTGGAAAATTTCCTTAATAATGTGCTTTAACTTGGTGAGCCCTGAATTGGTCAGGCCATTGGACTAGATGATTGTAGGTCCCTTTCAACTGAAACAGCCTGTTCTATTCAATATATACATCTAGCTAATCACTGAACTGGTATTCCTCTCCTTGGTTTGAGTACTTCAGATGCTAATCATACACATATAATGAACTGCATTTAATGTTCTTATAAACTATGGATCTCTACCTTTTGCTATGGAATTTCAAAGCAAAATTTCTGGCATTTTAAATGGAAACAAAAAAATTGGGAAAGACTAATACAACAGACAACGTCAGTCAAGAATTCAATGAATTATAGAATTGTACCTGCAAGGTGGGATCCGCTGATTTGTGTGGGGGTCACATTTTGGTACTAAGATTGTGCAGGCAAAAAACATAAGGTACTTGTAGCAGTTGGTCTGAACCAAGGCTGGGAAAAGAGAAGACTCCCAGCTGATAGAGGCTTCCTTCTGTGTCCTGTGGCCCAGGTAGTTTGGGTAGTAAGTATAGTTGTAAGGCAAGTTCATACAGAGTTCCAGAGTAATTGGTTCACACTGACCTTTCACAGAAAGAAAACAAACAACAACAAAAATAAAAATAAACAAAACACAAATGGTGTGAGATTAAGTGAAATACAGAATAAATAATTACATAAGTATTTAACAAATTTATCAGAGATTTTCTCTCAGGCTTGATAAACTACAAGATTCAGCGCTCAAGATCCCTTATGAGCCTATTCATAACAGTAAAGAAAGGTGGGTTTGACCTCTGCCTACCTAACAACCTACTGAGAAACTTACATTCCTTTACTAATATGCATTAACTTCCTGAGTTACATCTTAATTTTAACATGGTATAATAAATCATTCTTTAAAAACAAATTTATTCTTTTCAAATAAAGTTTCTAATTATTTTAAAAAGCTCCTATACCATACAGCAACACGCTTCCTACTGGTGTACTATAGTACACCTCATACTGGCAGGGCAATTGTCAAAATGAAGAAGAATGGGATTAGAGGATATTTCTCTTGTCCAACATCCTGCTTAAATACTGGTCAGCTCTGAAGACTGATCAGGTTTCTCAGGGCTTAATTCAGTTGGGTCTGATGTCTAATGACTGGGTCTGCAAATCAGAGGGCAGGATATTTATTTTATTTTATGCATCCCGATATCTGAAGGATGAACAGGGACAGTTAGGTTATATACTGCACAAACACTGAGTAAGAGACAGTCTATATGCTAATAATTTAATTCAGGTAAGACAATAAACAAAATGATAAGAAAAAGCAAAAGAAATGCAACAGCAACAAGTCCATATGATTACACAGACTATAGGTATATACAAAAGACATCCAGCTTTTTTGGAGTTTATCATAACACATATTGAGCTGAATGGGTAATTTGGATTTTAAAATTTGTACAGCTATTGTATTCTTCCAAAATTGCTAATCAGAAAGACTTATTTTTAAATTTTACTTCAATTCACACTGAAATTTTATTTAGCACTGAGACCAACGTGAAATTATTTAATTTTATTTACTTTCGAAATATGAGAAAATTTTCCATGAAGAATTGCACTATTCAAAAGTCATTTGTTATCAAAAGACTGCAGGTATTTGCCTGTTCTGAAAGCAAGTGCACCTTAACACAATTAATATCCTCCGCTGTGCAGTTGCTGACACTGCCAGCACAGTGTGGCAACTCTGTGATCCTATAGCTGCATCTTTGAGAGGAAGTTGAAAGAAGACCCAACAGTCAGTTACCCAGCTGAGCAGCAGTACTGGCCAGTCTTTCTTGGACAGGCATACCCTGTTATAACCTCTTTTAGTACCGACCTCTAACCTGGGCATCACGAAGCTCATTTTATGTATAGCTTTACTTCTCTGTTAAGGCCTTGTGAACTGGCAGTACTGAACTATTTCCGTTTTCCCAAAGTACTTAGTCCCAGCTTTTCACATTACTGCCATTTCCTTTTCCTTGTGATGAACTCTCCCTTGACCCCCCCACTTCAGCCCCAGATGTCCAGATCAGTTTGGTTTTGCCTTCTGATTTTTCCCCAGTAAGCATCTTTTCTTGATGTGTACAGGACATTACACATTTTTCAGTATTTCATGATGGAACTCAAGTAAATGAGCACAAAAGTACATGCAATGTTTTAAATGTTCATGTAACATAACATTATTCAAGACTATAAGGTAGAAATGTACATGTATCAGTCTCCATTTTGTTATGCCTCATGGTTATAGGGGTTTAGGTGAATTCTAGAAGCATTTCTAGTCCACTGGAATGCCTCTGTAGGATAACTCTTTACACGTTTTCAGTATGATTACAATTTTCACAGTACGTACACTTCAGGGCAATATATGACTGAATTTCAGTAAATCCAGTGTTAATCTTTCCTTCTGATGTCTGTCATACAGTTTAAGAGATCTTGCTACTCCCTTATTTATAGTATATTTAAGTACAACCTAATGAGTAGGGAACAAGGAAGAAAATACCTCGCATCTTTTATCCTAAATAAAAAAAAATGCCAAAAAAGCCCCAAATTATGCCTGGAGTTAATGTCTTCTTGTATTTATTATTAACTTGCTCTACCTACTATACAGGAATTAGTTCCAAACGTAGTAACAGAAGTTAATGGGATATTTCACAGACTAATAGAATGTCTGAGGCTGGAGGGTACCAAGGCCACTTAGAGCAGGTTGTGCAGAACCATGCCAACAGCTTTTGACTGTCTCCAAGGATGAAGTCTCCACAACTTCTCTGGGCAACCTGTGTTCAGTCACCCTCACAGTAAAAAAAAACCCAAAAAACAAAGAGTTTCCTGGTGTTTAGAAGAAATCTTCTGCGTTTCAGTTTGTTCCCACTGCCTCTGGCCTTGTCACTGAGCACTGAAATCACCTGACTAACTTCTTTACACTCTCCCTTCAGATGCTGTGTTATCCTAAACATGTTTGAACTGCATTATAATGCCAACCTAAACTGATCAGACATTATCACACATGGGGAACATCCACCATATTCAATATGTGGCCTATGCTTTGAAATTTTCTAACCTAATTGTTATTTATGTCAGAAAATAGCGCTTTGTCAAAACTGAAATTTTCCACAGGAATTCTCATCTCTTACCAAAGATGTAATAACTCTGGTCAAAATAGGAGCAGCAAAAATAATATGAAAAAAGACAAAAGTTATTCCAGATGTTACACAAGAAAAATCTCTCCCAAATTCTCTTGCTGTTCCATTGTGCATAAACAATTAAATAGTCACTGGACCAGAAAGGGAGAAACAGAGATGATCCAGAAATCTAATTCAGATTATGTGTTTCTCCTGTTGGGAACTACAGACTGCTGCCCACAATACGATGGGAAAACATCTTCACTAAAAAGCTCTTGGTTTCTCATGACATAGAATAGGAATATTGCTTTAGAACTCAAAAATTAGACGTGGAAAAATGTTTTTCACTATCTTGTAACATAGTCGTAGACACGTGAACACTTTTCAAAATTGGAAAATATCTGTATGTACAACGGGATACAAAAATCTGGATTGATCAGGAAAAGATTTTGGACCACAAGGCAAACTCCTTTGCACCACAGTAAGTCTCATATTGATTCATCCACAAGGAAGATGACTCCATGACAGAACATATATTTTTAGCTCCTTATTGTGAGAAAGACTAAATTGCAGTCATACTGCTTGAAAGACTGTTACATTTTACAGGACTGTAGTGGCTGCTTATGAAAGGTGATTTGCTTAAGAGAGAACTGCTCCCTGAGTTTATAAGAACCACTGTGGCAGTTTCCATGTTTTCCTGCTTGTTGAGTAAGGGTGCTGGTGGTGCTGTGTTTGCCAGCCAAGCAGAGGACCTGTCTTATGCACAACTGGTGACTACACAGCCATCAGCTGTGACTCCAGTGTTGATCCTATCACAATATACCAGACACACTTTATGTATTCTTCACTAAGCAGTTTAAGTTATAAATATATACAAATAAATAAAATAAACAAAAAGACAGTATTTTGTAAACCTAAGTAAATGTAAAGTTTTTTAAAACATATAAAACAAGGTTTCCTGTAATGCCTGTTCAATTTTGCAAGCATTCTGAGTAAAGTTTTGTAACAGCAGGCTATTAGTAATATGCAAGTCCCCATTCTCGGGTAAATCACAGTTTTGTGGCAAAGTCAGTAATGCTCAAATAAAAAAAGCCAAAACTTCCAATGGAGAAACTGAGAAGCAACACTTGTTCTTAGAGGCACAGGTTGCTAAACCCTGTTCTTAGAGGCACAGGTTGCTAAAGCTGCTGCTGCTCCTGCAGGCAGAGAGATCTAGGATTAAACATCCTTTACTCTCATGACCTTCAGCCCACCACATAACCTTAAAATCCCATGAAAGACAAGAAAAGATTGCTTGAATAACTGTTTTCTCTGGAGATGCCGGGTAGCTACAGTTCCAAGAAACGTCAGCAGGAACTGCAAATGCTGTCAGTAACCAAGTAATTTGATCAGTTGTGATATCTCATGTTTGTTTTCTCCTTGATCAGTGTACGTGTCCCAAGATATATTGCTTCCTTTTCATCCTTTTTCCTTTTTCAGACCACCTTGGCACAAAAAGGAGGTAGATAAACCCTTCAGAGAGCTGGAAGATGCATCATGAGTGCAGACCCTGGTACTTGTGAGAATTTCAATCATGCTGATACGTGCTCAAAGGACAGTAAATTGGTCTTAAAGGAAAGCCTCCTCAGAATACAGGAAGAATCCATTCCAAAGCAAAGCAATTTAAGCTAGTGTGGCACAGACACAGTAGACATTTCCTGTGCATACAATAATGGAGCTAGAAAAGCCAAAGCTCAGTTAGAGTTGAAACAAATGAACAACACAAAGGGCAAGAAGGAGGGGTGTTGTAAGTATACTGGCAGCAAAAGGAAACATAAGATAAATGTGGTTCTGCTGTTCATCGGGGCAGGGGACCTAGTGACCAGGGGCAGGTTAGGTGACTGGATCACATGATCTACAGGCAAAAGTTTGATGGCTAAAAAACCCTCTTTTCTGAAAAGTAAGGCTAAGGGGAGATATTATTTTGGTCAGCAATTATCTAATAAAAGGGTCTAAAGCAGACTCCTATAAGCATGCAGGAATAGGATGAGAGGCAAAAGACATAACTTGTAACACAGAAAATTCCAGTTACATATATGGAAAAGAGGCTTTTACTGTGAGAGTAGCTCTAACACTAGAACAGGTCTCCCAGAAAGACTGTGGAACCTCTGTCCTTGGAGATACCCAAAACAGCTGCACAAGGTCATGGGCCACATGACTTCACTGGCACTGCTTTGAGCAGGATTTTGGACTAGATGACCAAAGATGTGAACTAACTTCCTTCTAGTGTTAAAAATGGTACTTGAGATTGTCCCTTTTCAAAAGGTTAGAAAAAGCATTGATAGAAGCATATGTAAAGCATATATTCCTGATTATCTTTACTTTAGCAGCACCTAAAGGCTCCAGCATGAATGGTGCCCATCTCAAACACTTGTGGGCAATGGCCACAACTTTAGAGAGACTGTGAAGTTTGGACTAGTTGACCTTCCCAAACTCATTCCAACCTAAGTGGAATAACAATATCCACACAAGGTACCACATAGTACCAAACCACACCTTGTAGGGACAGCTGCTCAGCACAAAGCAGTGACAGGATATGCCTACACATCCAGTGAAGTGATGTTTTTTCCACATAAGTGAAGGCAAGACAGCCCATGTACCCAGGTGGCCTGAGCTGATGAGACTGTATTAACACATGACCAAGTTTTCGTTAGTTCTGATTAATTCAGAATACAGTTCTGTCCCAATTTCAAAACCTAGGCCAATATACTCCTTTTGAGTGTCTGTTCACAGTGCTGCATTGCACAAGTGAGAAAGAAAGCTACTCAGAAGATGGTACAGGAGGCTTGCATGGAGTAGTACAGGATGTAGAAATGAAGATACACAGCACTGAAGACCCCAGTCCTTTACAACATATATTGGTCAGAAGAATTACTAGTTTTGCCAGTTTAAATATCAAAATTACTCCTTCACAAGAGCGCTACACATTCTCCAGACTTCTAAACACAGTATCTTGTTTTCTTATATTTGGAAAATAAACCAGTAGCTTCTGCTTTACATTTTCACTGTGCTACTTCCTTTATGTAAACACTGTCATGAAATGTTAAGAAAAAGTGCAACTGTAAACGTCCATTAAGAAGGTACCAAAAATTAACAGAAGGGAAAATATCTCAATGTCAAATATTATGAGTATTTCTTACTATATCAATAATCAAGAGTTATGATGATGAAACTTTTGTTTCAGCTTTGCCCTTTTCAATACTTAACCATTAGACATGTGCATTAGATAATAAATTAAAGTATCACATATTGTTTCCTACCCCACATCCTCATTACACTCTAAAACACTCTGAAATAGTGACAGTATGAAACACGTGACCTACTTACTGCAGTTTGTCTGGCTGTTTCTCATCTCACAGAGAGAAGTTCCACAGGGATCAGGACAGGAAGTACATCTCTGGTCTCCCTCCTTACAGAGGGTTTGACCTGAGGAAAATTAAATGTAATTAGTTACCAGATTAATAAAAGCAAGTGTAGTGATTGGGAAATACAGAGCTTACATCACAATGATTTCCTTTACATAGCTGAATAAGTACCCGACGCCATTTCAAGCACAGTAAGGAAGTGTTGTAAGGAAGAAAAGTGTGCTGATGTCACTGTCCAGATGTCAATTCTCTTTACCCCATGTTTAAGCATTTATTTTCCAGTTACTGAATGAGAGGTGTGTATCTCTGAAAGCCATTTACTATGGTCCTCCGACGGAGTATGAAAAGTCATGTAAATCAGATTTCAAAGCGAACAATAGGTCCTAACTGAAAGAGAATATCCTCTGGGAATTAGTCTTCAGTGACACTCAATTGATCTGCTTCTCATTTTATGATCGTTTTGGTGGACAATAAAAAAACATCCCAAAAAAAGGTCATCAGAGCTGAAAATTCATTGTTATTCTTTGGCTGGTTAAAAAACAAACAATGACAACAACGACGAGAAACCCCAAAAAGTCTATGGCCCTAAAGATGGAATACAGAATAACTAAAATCAGCACTTCATCAAAAAGTAACTGAGCACATTGCTTGGGTACCTAGTTTCTCTGACAAATCCCTCGACTTTTCTCTGTCTTAGAGTGGTTATAGCTCCTTTCCAAACCATTGCATTCCCTCTTCCATATGACTTTTGCAAAATCAGTAATTTAATTTACTACTCTGTACACAGAGACTGAACAGTTTGGATTTTATCATCTCATCCTGTTTAAAATTACTTATTGCAACTATTGCTTATTGTTTGCATTGCACAACTGCCCACGAACGCTAATCATTCAGTTAGGGCATCCTAATACTGGGCATACAGAAGATGCTAAAGAAACTTTTTTTTTTTTTTCAATGACCTTGACAACAAGCTTCTTCCAAAAAACTGATGATGTAGTCATATCTATTCATAATTACGTGCATTTACTTCCCTTCATTCACATTACATATTGAAAAAATGAGGTATTTCCTTTTACTGTAGTAAATGACTGTCTTACTTTATAGGTGCATCTGATTGCAAAATGGAACTTGAAAAACAGGAAAAACCTTTCGGCTTTTGAAGCCATCACAAATCTTTACATCAAAATTCACTTTTAAAGCTTGCTCCAACTCCTTCTTATCACACAGTGGAAGAGTTTCTCAACTCTTTAAAAATCCCTGTGCTACAGTGTAGATTCTCTTGATCCTAGCACAGTCAAACCTGAATTTCTATCAACACACTCAACCCTGTCTTTTGAAGGGATCATAAAACTAGCTGTGAGTACATCTATATTAGATTTCTACTGTCACAAAATGAATGACAGCAGTAATGTTCATAGATGCTATACCTTAAATTTCCTTAAAGTATGTAACAAAGGAGACCATTTTTCTCATTAAAGGTTTTTAAGTATTTCTTTAACAGCCACAGAGGCAAAAGGCAGGGAAAACAATACAGATCACTGTCTCCTAACCCAGATTATGCATCAACATTTTCAGTGAAATTCCCTTTTAGTAGTAATAAATTTAAAAGGCTTAAATTGTGTGAATTTAAAAAGTTTAAATGGTTGCCTACAAAGTGCTCTAAATCATTTTGTTATTTTCAATTTGTCCCATTCTCCTGACTCATCTCTTTTACATTAAAAATGATAGTTTCATTATCTGCAATAGAAGTGGAGGATCATGAAATTCATAAAATAAGACTGAGGTTTGACATCAGGAAAGATGGAAGCATAAAAACAGCATTTCATGAGATTGCACAGTTAGAACTAAAATCAAAACTTGGTTCTCAGTTTTCTGATTGCCAGAGTCAGAACTGGAAGAAATTTCACGCAAGACCTTTTTGCAAAGTCAAAATTAATTGTGAGGAAGAATAATGGCAATTTCTGTGTTTCAACTTGTCAGTTATTTTTTGGAATGGGGATATTTAAATTGGGGTAGAAAGATTCTAAGAACCTCATATGAGCAGAAGGGACAGAGTAGACACACCTGTGAAAGGATTTCTTCTAAAATGGTTTCCTAAAAAAATGAAGCTTACATAATCACACTGTGTATTTATCATATAGTAACAAGTCTGTTCTACTCTAATAACTTTTGAATAGGTTGTCCTATTACCACTACATCTGACAGCAGTGGAGTTTTCTAAATAAAGTTAATTAGTTTCTTAAAAGTAAGATTCATACGAGAAAAACATTAATAATTCTCACATTGAAGGAAAGGCTGCAGTCTGAACCTATATCTTACCAGAAACAAGATAATTACATGTGAAAAATACCTTCAAATGCTAAAAACATGACAGTATTTCTTTCTGAGTGTCAAAATAAGACACATGTCTTTGGCAAAAAATGTTACTGGGCTAAAGAAATTACCTATTTTCCTTTTCTTTCATGCAATCCATCATGAGATAGCTATTAAGAAGCTGTGGAAACTTACGTTCTCATATATTTTCCCTTAGTTGCACTAAACCATTAGTTTATTTATGAAAACATCCCTTCTCCGAATCCCAAGTTCTGATGGAAAAATGATTTTAAGGAGAAAATTCCTCCTCAAATGACACCAATTCTTGGGATAGTAGCTTCTAGTTGCTGCAGACAATGCTGGTATGTATTAATTTCAAGTAACAGCTGATCATGTCAGATAACCAAATACAATGCTAAATATCACCATCACTTCTTTAACTTATATTTTATATTTTTAAGGATGAATAAATCTGCTTACAACTTTCTGTGTGAAATCAGACACCAAACACCGAAGTGTTATTTGGAAGGCAAAGAAAGTAAATTTGTCAGTCAGCTTTAGATAAAGGTACTTCAAAACAAAGCAGTCACTGTTAGGTTCAGTAAGAAGAGTAAAATGAGGGATAGACTTACCTTCACTGCAGTTTTCTTCATCACTTCCATCTTTGCAGTCATTATCTCCATCACACTGGAATGCACTAGGAATGCACTGCCCATTTCTGCATTCCACCAGACCCTGACTATGACATGCTAGAGCCAAAAAAAAAGAAAAAGAAAGATATTCTGATCAACCTAGGTTAACGAAGGCCCAAATTATTTTTGAATAACATCTTGAAATTATTTTAAGATTAGCTGATAACATTGCTTGGTATTGAAGGTCGCTAGACAGTTTTCTTTATATGTAGGCTGTGTTTTCAACTGCCTACAGCTATACTGATTTTTAACTGCAGGGACTGAAACTACACATCAGATTTTAGCAACAGGCTGAGATGAAGATTCAACTTTTCCAAGAAAAAAAACTAAACATACTTTTTGCTCACATGAAAGCAGTCTCCTTTTCTTTGCCCACTTACTTACATTCCTTTATTCCAATTAGGTTCTTAGAATTCAGGGAAAATTGTAGGATAGTGGTTGCAAAGTCAAGCACTGAATGGCAGCAAGTATCAAAGCAGCATAAGCATATGTCTTACAGGAACCTTAATCACTAAAAACATGTTCTAGTTCCCAAAGACTTAATTTTGCAACCTCAGTAATATTCTAGTATAATTTTTGCAGATATGCACCATCATCAGAGCTGACAGAAGTCCAGAGTCTGACAAAATGTGACAGCTACATACAGACACATCAGAAAGACATAACAAACTCAGAATGTCTACAGTTTAAAAGGTTATATACATTCGTTCATTACTCTTTAATGAGAACACCACAATTAACAAAAAAGCTAATTCTGTAATTAACAAGAAGCTGAAACACAAGGTAATGCTGGTACTTAACAACGGCAACAAGTGTTTAATCTGCTGCAGCTGGCTACCAGAGGGACATTTGTCAACTGCCAACTTCTGAAATCAAATGAGCTTAAAGTTTTGCCTTACAAAGTAAGTATACTGCTTAACTTACTTTTTTTTTAATTATTTTTATTTTTAAAGAAAGAAAAAACTAATTTAGCAATTAAGGGAACTTACAGCAATTGATTTCATCTGATTTGTCTATACAGTCATGATCACCATCACATACCCAATCAGCTATTATACATCTCCCATCTCCACACTGATGATGTGTCACTGGATTACAATCTAAATAAGATGCAAATTTGAGGACAAAAAAAAAATGACAGTAAGTTACCATTTGTATAATTTCTATTATTGATGAATTATTCTATGCCTGTAAAATAATCACTCTTACTAATGATCCATTTTGCATTAGTAAATTCCAATAACAGATATTCTCCACCTGCAGATACTTTGCAAATGGTGGTTACATACATTCTGAACTCTACTGCTATATAGGTAGTGATGCACTCATTCCTCTCTCACTGTTGTTTCTATTTGCAAATGAACAAGTTACTAAGATTTCTTAAGCAGATGAAAGGGCCTTCTGGTCTTCCATTTCATCAAATGATTTTCAATTAGACAATATTTTCAGTTGCCATCAGAGAACACAATTTCCTACATTTATCCTTTTACTAAGAAGTAAAGATTTAATTTTATACAGAAAAACCTATCTCAAAATAAGAATGATAGGAGTCAGATTAATGTTTAGAAGAGTCTTTGATCACAGGTGGTTTATGAAAAAAAACTCCACAAAACAACTGTGAATTAATTTGGAGAAGAAATACAAAACAAATCTTGGAAAACAATGTGCCTTTATTTTGAGTTTTTAAAATCTCTGTGCTTTTCCTTACAAAAGAAAACAAAAAAAGTTATATATAATATTTCAATTTTTAAGGATTTCTTTTAGGACACTTAATTTTTCTCCAGTGTAGTACCAGAAGCAAAAGTTAGAAAAAAAAATACAGCTTTCAAGGTTTTCCAATATTTTCATGTGAAGATTACTCTTTTTTTGTGGCAAAACTTTTTTTTTTTCCCCCTATAAGAGTATAGGTATTAAGACAGATATAAGGGGACAGAAAACCAAAGTTGATTGAAAAGAGAATTTGAAAGAAAGAGAATTTGATCATCAAAACAGACAAGTTCACTATGAAGCTTTTGTAAAAACAGTTCAGTTATAAAACAGCTGGCATCACCAGTGTGTAGCCTCTTATGGTTTGCTTTAATCTGAGTTAAATTCAGCCAAGTTAGCAGAAAAGTAACCATAACATCTTGAATTAGTTTAAAACAAACTGCAAATCACAACATTTCTAGGAATACCACTAGCTTCAAAATTCGGATTAACCCAGAACTCTCCTTCAAACCTTTTCAAATTGCATACAGAATTTGTGAGCTGTTTTTACTTTGCCCCAAAAGAATAACAGCAGGGTATATTACTCTTCTAGTAGTTTAAGGAAAAAGATTGCTGGCTGAGGCAACACTGCTACCTTAAAGATTTGAGAAAAAGCATAAAACTTCCATTTACCACAGTTTTGTTCATCACTGAGGTCTCCACAATCATCATATCCATCACAGACAAAGGTATAATTTAGGCATTTTCCTGTGTTGCAACGAAATACATCATCGCTGCAGTCTACAAAACAAATGTTCGTAAAATGTTAACATGACATTGACACATTTATAAAAACTATGAACAGTGGAATATACTATCTAAAACAAGATTAGCACAAGATAACCTACAATGTACAGGTCTGCATTAATTCTCAATGTGTAACAGTTCTTTAGTAACTAATATGGAAGAAAAGAAAAATTAAAAGCTATTTTTACAGATTTTTATTCTGTTCCTACCAATTGCTCTCTTGATCAATACCGTAAGGAGAAAGTTCTCTTGTTACATGTATGGACCAAAATGTTTAATTAATTCATATACATAAAGTTCTCAAGAAAGGTTATGGGTTTCATCAGCTAGATTACTAGGAGAGTCTTGAGAACTTGAAGTGGAGCTGAAGCTAGTAGCAGCAAAATCAAGATCTACAGACCCTGCTTTTGAGCCTGCCTTTGATCTTACAATGGTTTTAAACAAGCTTTATGCTTTACATGGTTTTGAGATCAGAATTTGTCCTGATGCTGTCTTGTTAAGGAATTCTTAGCACAGTCAGCCCTGTGTGGGTTTAGCCTTTCTTTCCACAGCTGAAGCCATCAGTAAAGCCTTGATAAATATTGTCTGAGAATATCCAAAATGCTTGAATAGTATCAGGCTTGATAAAACCATGGAATCTACGTTGTACTGAGGAAAGGAGGGAGAAGAGAAAATAGGGTTGGCAGTGTCTGGTCTCATCAGTAATACCTTTTCATTGCAAAGACACAGTTAGGAAGTATGTGACCTAGTTTCACTGCCTTCCTCTAGGCTTTTACTTCACATCTGGCTTTTCCAGGGAGAATGTCATGATACAGAACAGCTGGGTGGAAGGTTCCTCCTTCAGACTGAAGCTATGCCACTGAAACCAAGGAATTTCTTTGTGCCCTTTCTTACTGGGATATGTAGGCATTTAAAATGAGCTCTTTCCTGAACAACATACAGAAAGAGCTCCAACAGCAGGCACTAGAACACAAGCTTCTCTCCTCAGCCAAGATGCACTAAACAACAACATCATGCTACCGTTTGCTTCTCTCTTCTTGGCATGTGATTCCTTGTGTTCATGACTGTACAGTGGTCCCACTTTGAAAGAGAAGAGCATCCTTCTACATATGTTACACGCTCAAAGGTGCGGCACTCTCCCAGAAGGTGCAGTGGGACTTTTATCCCTCCAGATCAATGTCAGACAAGTGTTCCAGCTCCTGGGTGCTCTAAGTAAGTTTCTCAAGGTTTTACCACCTTAACACTAGAACATGAACATGAATCACTTATTCCCCTTCCTCTACAGAAGTATTCATGTTTTCTACAGATTTTGCATCCTCTTACAAAGTCCAAACAGAATTTATAGCACAGTGCAAAGGACAATGCTTTAGGACATAAAGTGAAATAATATGGCTGAGCCATGTGATTTGTAGTCAATAGTTCATTTAGCTTTAAAAGAAAAGGCATGAAATAACAAAAACCTGGAACTAAATGAAAATATTTAAGTAGAACAATAGCCAGCGGAGAGTAAAATTCTAAACATTACTTGTTTTGTGTATGCAACAGCGTGAAGTACTCTGGCAACCTTTATCCTTATTGACCAGTTTGTAACTCTGACAGTTTCTATGCTTCCATTGCTCCTCGTGCAAATGAAACAAAGCTGTCTTTTTCTATGTTGTTTCCTCTGGATATTTTTTTTCATTTCCATCCATATCCCCATTTCTGTTTACATTCATACCTCTGTAGCTGCAGCAGTGTCCTTTAGGGTATGGCAGCTCTCAGGCCCACACAGACAGAGGAAACAAAAAGAATATGAACTTCCTTGCAAGGAAATAAGCATCACTTGATGAAAATCTGAAAGTCTTAACCTACATTTGCTTCAAAAAATTGTCAATAATATATAGTATGAGGTAGCTGCTTACTTCCATCAGAACAAGATGCACACTTTGAAGCTTCCATTTATAACTAATTTAAGCTCAACTTAAATTTTGTTAATTATGAGACAAGCCTAGTTTTCATAAAATTAAATACAAATTCCTATTGTATGTTCCACTAAAGACAAATAAAACCTGGACAATCTTTCACATTTAGCAACCTTTAGATCTCTGTTCATGCATACCCTGTTTTCACCACTTCACTAACACATCGGATGTCCTTCTGACCGTGAATCACCTCAGCCCAACACTCCGAGGTGACTGTAGGAGTCATAGATTTTAAAAAGGCATGTTTAAAGATATATGTGCAGACTCAGTGTACAAATTCTGCCACTTCTAGGAGTAAATTTAATTCAGCAAGATGCTCTGTTCTGGAGCATGGCATGCAGTGGCAAATGTATATAAACAATTTCTTTTCTATTTTACTACCAAAATGGCCTGGGTTAGGTTAGGGTTAGGATATCTTCTTCACCCTTTGTGAAAGAGAAGCATGACTGAGAAAGTCACACAAGGAAGAAGAGGAAGCGAGTGTTATGTATTTTAGGGAAGTGTTTGTGTAAGTGCAGCCAGAGGGATGCAAGAGCCTGTTGCATTCGGTACATTACATGTAAAACTTCCTCATCAGGATGCTTCTGACAGTTCCAGGTTTTGACACTGACAATTTATGCATTTGTAAATCAGTGGTACAACTTCTTTCCTGTCCATATTTCTATGTGATAGCTGGTTGAACTGAATTCTGATTCCTCAGCTGGTACCTTCCATTACACCATGACACACAGTACGTATGTGCAGAGCAACATGATGAAATCCTAAATACCAGTTTTCAGCTGCAGCTATGTAAAAGAGTGACACTGAGTAAACTAAACCATACTTTCAAAAAGAGGGATGGGTTCTGCTAAATCCTAACTACTGCTACATGCTTCTGGCCCGTCAAAGGGAAGAAGAGAAAAATGCACATCAAGAGCCAGGAATAGAAAACTGATTGCATCATGATCAGTTTGTGGATGCAGCCTGAAAGGAGATTCTAGGAAGAACTATTTCTATTTAAAAGATTAAAAACAGTGACCTCTAAATTTCATAATATGTATAATTTTCAACATTAAAACTAAGGAGGCACAGCTGTAGAATTTACTCATGTAACTTTAGCCATCTACATAATTTAATTTCAAAAGCACACAGGCCATTTAAATTATCTGCTTAAAATCAGATGAATCCTGCATCAGAAGAGTCTGTTTCTCTTCGTTGATTCTCTGTACTGCCAGATTAGACATTTAGCTCAGAAAAGGTCAACTGCACAGGGACAGACAACTCCCTCGCTAATGTATGTAACTTCATAGCTAAAAACAAGAGACATCTTTCCAAGATGGTAGCACCTGAAACAAATATAAGAAGTCATGTATTTTGGGATTGCAGATGGGGGAAGCTTCAAGAAGACCATGGACATCCCAGGAGAATGACTCTAAATACATTTACATTTCACTTCATGTTGCCTCATCTTGTCATGGAAGCTGATCACAGCATTACAAGCACATTTTTTTCACCATGAGAACAATCAGACATTGCAATAATCTCCCAAGGAAAAGTGGTGGATTCCACCACACTGGACAGCTTTACGACTCAGCTTGACAGGGTGCTGGGCCATCTCATTTAAATTATGTATATATATATATATATATAGTTTACCTTAAAAGGTTGGACTAAATTATCCTTGAGGTCCCTTCCAACCTGCTGTTCTATGATTCTATGAGATCAATGCACCCACTGTGTTACTGGAATTGGCACTGAAGCAACAGACAAGCAAGCTGTTCTGCTATTACTGCAGCTGTCTTAAGATGCATAAAAGAAATATTAAGATTAGTATGAATTAGAAGTGAAAGGAAATATGTGTGTGCATGAAACCATCATAAGGAAGAACAGAACAAGATTTAAAAGAATGCTGTATGTTAATTGCTACAGAGCACTGTAAGCATGACTTAATGATCACGCAGCAAGAAGAAGAATAACAACCTGACTTAAAGACAAGGAAACAAGAATCATAGAGTCATTTAGTTTGGGAAAGACCCTTATGATCATCCAGTTCAACCATTAATCCCACACTGCCAAATCCACCACTAAACCACGTCCCTAAGTGCCACACTTCTACACATCTTTTAAATACCTCCAGGGATGGTGAGTCCATCACTTCCCTGGGCATCCTGTTCCAGTGCTTGACAATACTTGCAGTGAATAAATTATTCTCAATAGCCAACCTAAACCTCCCCTGGTTCAACTTGAGGCCAGTTCCTCTTGTCCTATCACTTGTTACATGGGAAAAGAGACTGATATCCACCTGGATACAACCTCCTTTCAGGTAGCTGCTGAGAGTGATAAGGTCTCCCCTCAGCCTCCTCTTCTTCAGGCTAAACAACCCTAGTTCCCTCAGCTTCTCCTCATAATACTTGTTCTCTGGACCCTCCACCAGCTTCATTGTCCTTCTCTGGAGATGCTCAAGCACCTCAATGTCCTTCTTGGAGTGAGGGGCCCAAAACTGAACACAATATTGAAGGTGCAGCCTCATCAATACTGAGTACAGAGGTACAATCACTTTGCTAGTTCTGCTGGGCGCACTAGTTCCGATCCAAGCCAGGATGCTGTTGGCCTTCGTGACCACCTGGGCACACTGCTGGCTCATATTCAAGTAGCTGTCAACCAATATCCCCAGGTCCTTTTCTGCAGGCAGCTTTCCAGCCATTCTTCCCCATGCCTGCAGCATTGCATGGAGTTGTTGTAATCCAAGTGCAGGACCCAGCGCTTGGCCTCGTTGAACCTCATGCCACTGGTCTCAGCCCATCGAGCCATCCTGTCCAGATCCCACTGCAGAACCTCCCTACCCTAAAGCGGACCAACACTTCTGCCCAGCTTGGTGTCATCTGCAAACTTACTGAGGACACACTCAATCCCAAAGATCAAGAACAATCCCAGAGACACAACGAAAGCAAAAAAAAAACTAAGTGTCAGGAATATTTTCCAAGAAATACTCAATCCCTAAGACTGTAAAATGCTCGTCAGAAGAGTAAATCAACACTGCCAACAAAAAAAAAAAGAGACATCAATACATTATGAGGACTTAAAAGCCAGTGTTTTTCACTGTCAAAACCAAGTGATCTGGCAAGACCAGTTGTATACACACTAAGGGTAAGACAATTAAATCAATGAAATTGAATGTGAGTAAAGTAAGTCTTGTTTGGGATACATATGTCCCTTCTTCTCAGTGAGGTCACCCCTTAGGTTTTGTCACATTTATTTCCAACAGAAACAAGTATTAATTTGAATGGTTTGATTTTCAAATAAAGCATAAAATTATATCATTTATATCAGGTTATGGTACATATTATATTACAGTTTGTAAAGTTCAAAATCTTACTGGATTTTGATTTCAAAATCTTACTTAGCACCAGTTTCACCTTCCCCATTCTCATATCAGGAACTGTAATAGTAGTCATGCTTAGGTCATGAATGCAAAATGTTTAAATACAAATCCAGACAAACAAGAATATTGTAATTAAAATTGTAAAGCATACTTTAGACAAATTCGGAAGCCCTGATAGAATTAAATCCAGACGGGGACATCAAGGTCAACAAGAAAACTTTCTATAGGTGCGTCAGTCATAAAAGGAAGACTAGGGAAAATATGGCCCCTCTCTGGAAGAAAATGGGAGGCCTGGTTACCCAGGATATGGAAACAGCTGAGGTACTCAAGATTTTTTGCCACAGCCTTCCCTGGCAACCTCTCTTCCCCCACCTTTTGAGTGGATGGACCACAAAACAGGGACTGGGGGAGCAAAGTCCCTCTCACTGTAAGAGAAGATCAGCTTCCTGACTACCTGAGGAACCTAAACATGTGTGAGTCTATGGGACCTGATGAGATGCATCCCAGAGTCCTGAGAGAACTGGCTGAGGTAGTTACCAAGCCACTCTCCATGATATTTAAAAAATCACTGCAGTCAGTTCAAGTCCCTGATGACTGAGAAAAAGGAAACATTACACCATTTTTAAAAAGGGTAGAAAGGAAGATCCTGGAAATTACTGACCTTTCAGCTTCACCTCTGTGCCTGGGAAGATCATGGACCTGAACAAGCTTGACAAGGGGGCCCATGTGAACCTCATGAGGTTCAAAAAGGCCAAGAGTAAGGTCCTGCACCTGGATGAGGGCAACCCCCAGTGTCAGTACAGGCTGGGGGATGATGTGATTGAGAGCAGCCCTGCTGAGAAGGTACTGGCGAATGATAAGCTGCATGTGAGGGGGCAGTGTGTGTTCACAGCCCAGAAGGCCAGCTGTATCCTGGGCTGCATCAAAAGAAGCATGGCCAGCAGGTCAAGGGACGTGATTCTGCCACTCTACTCTCCTCTGATGAGACTTTGCCTGGAGTACTGTGTCCAGCTCTAGAGTCCTCAGCACAAGAAAGACATGGACATGTTGGAGTGGGTCCAGAAAGGGGCCACAAAAATGATCAGAGTGATGGAAAACCTTTCCTGTGAAGACAAACTGAGAGAGTTGGTATTATTAAGCCTGGAGAAGGAGCAGCCTTCCATACTTAAAGGGTCTTCTAAGAAAGATGTGGACAGACTTTTTCAGTAGGGCTTACAGCAGCAGTAAGTAGGAAAATAAGAGGTTTAGGATAAACATAAGAAAAAACTTTTTTACAGTAAGGGTGACAGACACTGGAACAGGCTGCCCAAGGGGGTTGTGGAGTCTCCTTCTCTGGAGGTGTTCAAAACCTGCCTGGACACGTTCCTGTGTGACTTATTATAGGTGATCCTGCTCTGGCAGGGGGGTTGGACTAGATGATCTTTCTAGGTCTCTTCCAGCCCCTAACAATCTATGAATCTATGAAGACAAGGGCTGATGGTTTTAAACTAAAAGAAAGTAGATATAAGGAAGACAGATATAGAAGATCAGATATAAGGAAGAATGTTTTGAATGTTTTTATGATGAGGGTTATGAAACACAGGAAGAGGTTGCCCAGAGAGGAAGCAGATGCCCCATTCCTGGAAAAATTTAAGGTCAGGACTCTGAGCAACCTGATCTGTGTGAAGATGTCCCTGCTCTACTGCAGGGAGATTGGACTAGATGACTTTTAAAGGTCCCTTCCAACCCAAACTATTCCATGATTTCATGAGGTGACTTAAGAATTTGAGGTGGGCAAGGGCTGCAGGAAACACAGCATCTTTTATCAGACAAGCTTTCAGGCAAGTAAGTCCTCCAGTTTTGCTATTTCTGCTGCGTAATTCAAGAAGGTCTTAATTAACCTCCACCCCCTTCCCCCAACTCTTACCAAGTATCCTAGTGAAAGACATCTTCTGCCTACAAACCCTGTATCTTTTAACAGATGTGCTTTCTTTTAAACGTGTGAAATTTATGCTTGTTTTTTTAAGACATACAGTATTTTTATTGTTATATTACTAATTTCTTCTCTTCCCATTTGTAATGGAACTTGAGAGCCATAGACATTTTAAAATTTTTTAGCTTACTTTAAAAATTGAAGTTAACACTGACAGGACAAATTCAAAGACAAAAACATACAAAACTTTTTATGTAACAGGAATTATATCAACTTCCATTAAATCAAATGTAGACTATTAAAGGAAAAGCAAGCTCTAGCCTCCTTCCTATTGAGACAAGGAGGAAATTACAGCCATCATTTATTCCTTGGAGTATCCCAGATAAAATCCATCAGCAACTTCCTTAAAAGCAGCTTTGCGTGTCTTGGAACAGCAGGCTCTTAAATCACTATTAAGAACCAATCTTTCAAGGTGAGTCTAAACTGCACAGTCTGAAACTTAACTCAGGCCTGACATTTTCCTAAGTCCAAATGCACAGCACTCTTCTGCAGCATCATGTCCTGCTATAGTCTCTATTTAGTCATTGTTCTACATTTGCCTCTTTTCTTTCTTCTTTTATTCCTTTTCATTGTTTTCCTACTGTACATTTGCTCAGCTTTTCTAAAAGATGTTAGTACTCCAAGGATGTTTTTGTCAACACAGGAAAACATACAGGAGCTCTAAAGATACACTCCTCCACAGAGGAATAAATAAGAAGTTATTAAGCATGTGTAGTGGGTCTGGCTGAGCTGCTTTTCCCCATCCAGCCCTCCTGCTGCAGCACTGGGAGCTGGAGGGTGTTGATAACACACCCGTGTGATGGCTGCCAGTGCTCACACGGCACCAGAGGATGGGGGGCAGGATGGGGGAGAGGATACAGCCAACCTGAGCTGACCAGTGGGCTATTCCATACCATATGACATCAGCTCAACTATAAAGGGAGAGGGCAGGAGGAGGATGGGGGGGCATTCAGCTTGTCCTCTGAGCAACTGCTATACGTGTGCTGGAGCCCTGCTTCCTGGACTCGGCCAGACACGGCCTGTGGACAGGAAGTAGAGAGTAACATCTTATCTATCATAACCCACGGCTCTTTTTTTCCATCTTATTCTCCCACCACGTGCCGGGCTGATGGAGGTTGGGGGGAGTGATAGAAGGGCTTGGTGGGCACCTGGTGCCCAGCCAGGGTAAACCCACCACAGCATGTATATTCATTTTTCTTTTCTACTGCACCAGACACTGGGACATATTTAAATAAACCACATCCAGGGTCGAGGCCAAGAGAACATCCTATACAGAGAGTTATGCATCTGCTGTAAAATCAATGCCAAGGACTAGGAAAAGATACAACAGTCTTCAGTTTATTACCAGATGCATGTTATTCTCCTGATGCATGTTCCTGATCCATTTAAAAAGCAAAATGCCCCAAAATACTTCTAAATTCCACATGGCTCCTTGCAGAAATCTTAGAATCTGTTTCTGGGTATAAAATCTAGAGGAAAAACACATGCTGTAGCTAGAATGAGCACATGTAAACATATTCAATGACAACTGAGACAGTCCAAATGTCAATACACATAAATACTACGCAAAGCTCCTATACCGTATCAATAATCTTCTTTAGTTTTCAGGTTTCCCTGAATGGATTCAGTGCTTCAGTGACACACTGCAGGTATAAAAAACTTACTGCAATGGATCTCATCACTCCAATCATCACAGTCATTGTAGCCATTACATTGCAGTTTCCCTAGGATGCAGATCCCACTGGCACACAAGAAACTCTCCTCTCCTCCACACAGTGCTGAAATGAGAAGAAAAGAAAGAATTCATGTTAAACTTTTCAGGGTAAGAAGAAAATTAAATGAAAGATAGTTAGAACAATGAGTCTTAATTGATGCACTTGAGCTTCAATCTGTCATTACTTATAAAAAGCAGTTGTACAGAGTAACTGTTAAAAACTGACCTTAAATTGAGATTCTTCCCCCCAGTTACATACATACATCAGAATACCCAAGGAAAGTTACAATAGATGGATCTTCTCAGACAAGGTGTCCAGGCAAGATTACCAGCTTGAGACTTAACAGGGTCATAGCACAGATACTTTTCTAGAGGGGAAAGATTCCTCAAACATTCTTATAAACCCTTGAACACCAGAAGACAGTTATCATTGCTATTTGATAAATGGGGAAAGGAGATGTGTAAAGAGACAAAAAAAAAACCCTAGCACTTCAGGTATACCACTGGAGATACTTTGTAGGGCTATTATGTTCAGAGGGAAGGAACTCATAACACCTTCCCGTTTATGTCCTTTGAGGCACTTAAAGAGATGCAGATCATCATTTACTTCTCAGTCCATGCAATAGAGACCAAACTTCCAAGTCTTTGTTTTAAAAAACACTGGCTGAGAAAAATGCCTGTAAAGTATACAGATGGGGAAAGATATCAAGTGAAAATTACATGGGGATGCAAAGTAAATATATAAAGTAGAAAAGTAAATATTCATTACAGACACTGTTTGTTGGTTTTTGTTTGATTGTGTTTGGTTTTGTTTTGTTGTGGTGTTGTTGTTTTCCAAAAGCCACAGTTAACAGTCAGGCTACTCAACAAAGCTAAACAAACAGAAAGTTTCACCTCCAGTAAAAGATTAGAAAAAAACCCAATAACTTTACTTTAAGCATACATATATGAAATGTGAAATAGCTTTCAGAGACAGAGGAAAAAAATCCTGTCACTTTACCAGTGTAAAGTTATTAAATGTATTCGTGTGTGAGAACAGCAAGTTCAAATAATAAAATCTCATGAAAGTTCAAAATTCTACTCATAGATATTCCACTGTAGTTCAAACTTTGTATCCAAGTTTGCCAAGAACAATAAAGTTCTCTAATTGTAGCTTCCAATTACTACAATGCTAATCACAGGAATGAAGTTGTTTCAAAACAACAACAGTAGCAGCTATAGAATCTCTTCCACCATTAAAGTCATTTTGCACCTAGTAACAGTATAGCTCTGTATTTCTCATTTTAAAATGCCTAAATTTACATTTTGTATACTCCTATAGCAGAATTAATTTCTTATTTCTTCTCTCTTTACTCTCTGAACATGATGTTTAACAAAGTCTGCAAATTATATTTATAATCTACATCTTAAAAGCAAAAAAATGCCTACTGAATATTCTCATAATGATTTTGTATTCTTCACAACATGTTTACAAGCAAGTATATTCATGCAGAATACAGTTTAAAATTAAATTACAGAAAAATAACCAAATACCTAATGACACAATTTTTAGTAGCGTGAGCTCTCATGACCTCATTTTGGCAATGCAGTAAATGATAGCACAAAGGTTAACACACTACATAAATTTCAGATGTAGCCATTAACATATCGATGACTATGATGACGTTCGTGTCAACATTTTACTTGGTACTGCACTCAGTGGAATTCTTAGTATACAGAATTACTCTTAACAGTGAAGTGTTAACTACAAGATGTTGAAGAAGCACATTCTCAGGCAAACAACAACTAAGCTTATGTGAATTATCAGTCCTAAACTCTGCTAATGTCCCATTTAAACTCCTCCGTCTTGAGATAGCATTTCATTTTCAAAAGGAGGGAAAGTTCTTTTTAATCTCTCCCAACAAAACAGTCTGCATGAAGTAACTGAGAGCAAACAAGTAATTTCATTTTATATGTCTTCAGAATACTATAAACATAAAACCGAAGCAAAACAGAAAGCAAAGCAATGCTGATGAAATCTGGCAGTGTTTCACAAAGCATGCAGATACAATTTAAGGATATAAAAGATGAAAGGTAGAAAGAAATATCTGAGAAACATGAACCAATAAATACTGACTCTCCATACTGCTACATCAATTTTTATCTGCTTTATTTGGTTGTTAAGCCATACTGTTTCATAGAATTTCAATAATCCATTATTTAGTGATGTATTCTTTGATTTTAGTAAGTGTATCTTAAAAGAAAACTTGATGGATTTTTTTTCATACAGTCTCAACATGTGGCTTTTTACCTTATAGTGTTTTAGACTGCAGGGTAGCAAGTGTTAAGCATCTCTTTTTTTCACCTGTGAGAAACTGAAGGATAGGAGGCCCAAGTGAGTTGTCCAATGACAACCAACGAATCACGTGAACAATTCAAATAGGTTTATAGAAGTGTATTCCTAAAAATCTAAACCTAAATCAGAAAATAATAAAATTTTTTAAAAAAGTAATCTCCCTGTTCTGACAAAGCAAGACTCTTCCTCCTTGAAGCATGCTGGACTTTACAACAGTCTCTTATCAGGAATTGTAGCTATTGGTGGGAGACCAGTATCCTTCAGCCCTACTGTGGCCTTCGCTTTGGCAAGGGACAATAACTCTTTGTGTTTCTCTAATACTTTCTCTCTTTTAACACCCTTCAAGAACTTCCAGTAATGACCAGGATCCTTCCTAGAGCTAGGCCTGAGATTTCCATGGTTTTGTACTATTCCTCAGATGCGCTGGTTTTCTTTTCACTGCTATCCTTAATCTGTATCTACCAGGAACAACATACAACCTAGAACACAGCTTTTTGCAATTCTGTTGCATTCTTGAATCTGACAGGACAAGCTGCTCATAGTTGTTTCTTTTCTATTTTCTGATTTGTAAAACATTCTCCATTATCTTGTGGTTGGGGAGCATACAGAAAATTTATCTGAAAAAAATCATTACTTTCTCAAGTAAAAATTAATTTCTTGCCTTGTCTTATTAAATACCATAACTTGACTTTATTTTTAACAGTGAAAAAAAAATCAGCTAGATGCAAAAAGTCCATACATGATCCTATTTGTTAAAGATCAGCTGATTTACAAAAGCACACAATGCCATTAAAAAAAAAAAAAAAAAGCCTAGTCAAGGCAACAAGACATTCTTACAGAATAAGGTAAATTTTATGTGTTCCAGAGATAAAGGGTCTCTTCCCAGCTCTGCTGCAAACTTTATGCATCACCACGGACAATTCAGGCAATCTGTGCCTTAGCTCTATACTTATAAAATGGTATAGATGAAAAAAAAAGATGAAAAAAAAAAACTTCTCTGTTTTCTTGGGCTCTTTGAGGAGAAAAATCATTAACCTTACTACTACAAAGTTAATGCTGCAGGAGTCTTATGAACTTCTTTTCACAGTGATGAATCGATATTCAAGATTTCCCACAGCGACTGAAATATATTTCCATTTTGAGAAACATCAGCATAGCTCTCAGAGGAACATCACTGAATACAAGAAGGTCAAGAGGCAAACCTGAAAGATAAATCTCAATGGAAACAATATAATTTTTGAAACAGAACAAAGTAATTTAAAACTGCATCAGTGAATGACCCATTTTAAAGGATCTCAACAGGCAGGCATGAAAAGACTGATACACCTGTTAAATCTGCCCTTGAGACTAAAAATTAGTCACTAACGTTCCTCCAAAAAATATAATAATAATTTCTGCTCACCATCCGCCTTTCTGTGTAGCAACATGATATTCTCCACAATTTGCCAAAGCACTAGGTGCACAGTGGGTGCTGTGACGTACCACTGAGCACAGGACGTGCCTAAACATGCAGAATGTGTGACAAATAGCTCCAGCTTGCACTGACTGCAAGTGCAATTAATTATCCAGATTTCCAAATCTATTTGTGGTCCTAGCATAGCAGCCCTTCCTATTGCGCAATGGAAATGGAGACACACACTTTCAGCACCTTTATTTTTACTCTTTATTTTTGTCAGCAGGGATTTTTTTTTTCATTGTATTCACATGCTTTTTTAAGCCTGAATTATTACTTATCATTCCCAAGAAATAGGGCAATCTTGTACTTAGTCAACGGACATACACACCCTTGTATGGAAAATGTGTTTGTATTAAAAACTTATGTTAATAATTTCAAAATCTTCATGTTTCCAGGTGCACTTTCCACTTGGGCAGCACATGACCTTGACTTTGCAATAAAAACATTATTTTCCATTTGTGTAATGAGGCCACGGTTATTGCCATGAAAGCTACTTACGCAATGTATTTTAAAGGTTTCTAACTTTACAGAAAGGTGCCTGAAATACGTAAGAGACTTTAAAACAAATTTTTTCAACTAGTTTGTACCATTTAATGCTTGTGCCTCTTAATCTAAAGCAAGGTAATGCAAAACCACCAGCACCATCCTTTTGCCCACCTGCATAACATGCTCCTCAGTAGGTTTCCTAGCTACCCACCGTGCAGTTGGACATATTTCCTAACTTCTAACTGAAGAGTTGCAGCCTCATCTCTATTCTACCATTTCCAAACTGCAAAATAAGATATTCTTAACAGCAACATGAGATTAGATGACATTCACATTCTCTTTTTATAGGGGAAAAAAAATTGAAGCACTGAGATATTAAGATGAAAGTTATAAGAAATACTAACTTCAATTGTCCAATCTAAGACACACCAGTATGTGTTGTGTTTTTTTTTTCTGGAGAGTAAAGACTCTGATGTTATTTTACATGTTCAAAGAATAACTCCTGTTACCATTACCTGTGTCTGCAAGAGCATGCTCCAATTGCAAATACACTCCAGCTATGCAAATGAATAGTTCAGTTAATTGGAAGTGTGCAAAGAACAGTTAAGAAAGTTTTATTCCAGTGCCTTGCTCAACATTACACATTGTCTCTGCACCAGTGACAGGGAAAGAATCTCATTCTATAACATCACATTTTCTTTATTATGAGCCTATCTTTTTGTTTCTCCAGTTCCCTGCCTTATGCTTTACACTTCCCAATTGCTACAATCAGTAAGCCCTACAGGGGCACCTAAAACAACAGCCTTCCTCAATCTGGGCTCTACTTCCCTGCAGAACAGTGTTTATCCCACAGACGATGATGTCAGGTAAAAACAGAATATGATAACATAATCAAAAGGTTGTAATTCATCATACAAGAAAGGCTTTTTGAGGTTGGAAAGGCTACTTTAACTGACTCAGAAATCTTAGATTCTCCTAACATGGGCTTTTATACAATTTCCTGCACATTCAAAAAAGAAAACAGCCTAAATAGAACAAACCAATCCATTAAAGGAACCGTCTTGATTTGCTTACAGATCTCCACCAGAATGGATCTTCACTGGTGCTAAGAAAGCAACAATAATAGCCTTCTACCTTCTACATGAATATGCCAAAGTAGCCTGAGAGAATAAAGGTAAAAAAAACCAGGAAAAGATATTTATAAGACCATTTTTCCTAGAGATCAGAAGGGCAAAGATTCTGGAGTCCCGTATTCACTTCTGGGTTGTGAATAAATGTGTGTTCAAGCACTTATAAATTATTCTGAGTCTCCCTTCCTAATATATCTCTATCCTGTTCTGCTTCTATATATAATGATTTCCATTCCAAACCACTTCTCCATTTCTTCTTAAAGTGAGCATCTTCCTATTTATCTTGTATGTTATATGCAAACAAGAGGAAGAATGAAATCCATTTTCCTACTCTCAGTTTTAGCACCCAGCAGCAATCAGAAGGAATTTTAAGAATAATTTATCTCACCTCTCGCAGTTTTCTAAATAGGTGACAAGTAGAATGTTTTGTCCTGTCAGTTCAGTGTTCGGGGCAAGGAGAGCACACACAATGTGAACAGTATCTCCAATGAATATAATTTCTGTTTTCTACCAAGCTTGTGCAAGATTTCAGAAGGTTGACAATTCAATCATACTTCCAAAGATCAGGTTTCAGTGGAAATTATAGAAGCCTTGTCTTATGCTGCAAAGCAAACACTTTGTTGAATGTTGATATTTGATCTGAAACCTAGAGGATTTAGATATGCAACCATTTGTAAGACTTTGTTGAACACAGGCAAACAGCTGCATACTCAGAAATGCTAGGACTGTTTGAAATAAAGCAGCAGCAGCAGAAGAAATGAAGCCTGAAATAGATGTCTTACACAGATGTCAAGGTCTTTTCTGCTTCTCACACCATCCCACCAAAAAGTAGGCTGGGAGTGCACAAGAGGCTGGGAGTGGACACAGCTCAATTATTTCCTTGTTTTGCTTTGCTTGTGTGCACAGCTTTTGCTTTACCTATTAAACCGTCTTTATCTCAACCCGTGAGTTTTCTCACTTAGAAGTGGAGACAACATTCACCATCTAATGCTATGAAAGAACTAGGAGGTATAAAAAAACCTACCAAAAAACCTGGTAGTCTTCATGAAATGCATAGATAAATGGCAACACTTTGCAACAGGATACTATGGATGCTAAAATGTACACAGAGCCATGGAACAAAGAGAAACAGTAACAGAATAAAAATCTATGGTGAATCACAAATTACAGAGAAGTCCTTGAATCTCAAACAGATGGAAAATGCAGAAGTATTCTGAAAAAGTATTGCCACATAGTCTCACCCTGTTCTCCTATTCTTCTTTGGGCATCTGATCTTGGCAAGCTTGATCTTTGGAGTCAGCTTTACAAGACAGATGGACTTTTCATATGAATCAATGCAGTCACAATAGCACAGTGGGATATTGAGGAATCCCTGTATTCTCTTGCCTGAAAATTTTCAGCAACTGCTCCCTATACCCTTGTGTGTACAGTGTATACATCTTGTAGCTGTCAATTCTAGAAAGTTTTGATACTAGGATCATGATCACAGAATTCTGAAAGTTTCGACTCCTTCCCCCCAGGAAGCTGTCCACTTCTTGATTTCCTTATAATGCAAAATCCCGTGGGAGAAAGAACACAAAAGATCTTTCTCTTCCACTGAAGTGGCCTAAAAATGCCACAAAGAAAACCTGAAGCTGGACAAGAAACAGGCAAAGAACAGGAAGGCAGGCTGAGATAAATGGTGGGGGAGGCAGAATGGGAGAAAAAACAAAATCAAAGGATGCATAAAAAATATAATGCGGAGTCAACAAAAGTAAAGAATGAGTGCTTGGGGGAAACAGTTTTTTCAACTGTGAATGTATCCTCACATGAAACACCACAAGCCTGAAAAACATTCTGTCTCCCTCAAAAATGTTTTTCACTATTGCTGTTTTTGCAGCTGGTCAGTATCAATGTTACACATATGCAGATCACCTCGCTCTTCTTTTCACTGCATTAAGTGAACAAAGGCACAGAAGAAAGATAAGGTCTTCCTGATTTATAAAAGCTTTTTCTCATATAAATTCTGTATTGAATGTGTATAATTAGCTTCACGTTGTCAACAGAAAAATAAATACCTGGTTGTAACCAGATACTGCCTTTCAGTCTCTGCTCAAAGGTATTCCTCAAAGACAATTCTTTAAATTGATACCAGTGTGAAAAATCCTGGAAGATAAACTGGGCACCATGGAAAAACAAGAGTATCAGAACAAACGAGGCTTTAATCTTGGAACAAAACAAAACAAGATCTGCATTAGTTAAGCATATTTGGTTAAGAATATTAGAATGTTCCTTGTACACACTGTCTTAATTCTCTTGAGCATTTTCTATATTGTTTGCAGTATTCAGCTTATGCAGGACAAGCTAACATATGATGACAACCACTAGAAGAAAACTTGAACTGTTTGACTGAGTTACTGCAAAACTCAAAGCTACACTTGGGTAAAGGCAATGTTATTAAGAAAGAAGTACTGCTAAGTCTATAGTTCCAGTGTTAATACATCTATTAAGTAGTTGTTTTTACAGTATATTAAAATGTTATATATTAACTGTTAATGAGTAGTGCTAACATTCTTAATGTGATGCTCCAATTAAATGCTTCTTATCCAGATTAAAACAGGCTAAGAGTTCCTGTGGTGTCATCTTCAAATAGCTGAAAGAGCTCACACCAATTATGCATGCATTTAGCCCTTTCATGACCTTGAACAATGCAGGGCATTTATCAACATGTGCAATACTTAATTTCCATGGTTTTGCCAAGAAGGGAAATTATCCAGGTTATCAGCAATGCTTTTCCCACTCAACAACTACTATATACTTTCTAACCAGAAAAACTACTGCAATAATCAGTGAGTAAAAAGTTCACAAAGATTTATTTTTCTTACAGAATAGAAAACTTCTGTGTTACTTCAAATTTAATGCTACTTAAAATGTCCTGTGTTACTTACACACATACTTACTTATTCTCATTCCTTTTCATTATGCCTTTTTTGCTATTCATTCCTTTTTACAGATTTACAGTTTACTAATAGGAAGGCATATGTATTTGTAGTATACAGATATTATTAGAATGCCCTGAATGCATTATAGCATGTAAAGTCCCTTTCCCACATTATTCAGAAAAAAACCCCAAACAAACGATCAAAAAGCAGTATTTTTTCAAGACACTAACATGAAAAAAAAAAAAAGTTAATGTCTCTTAACACTCCTAAATCTGCATCAGGAAATCTGTAACATTCACACCAATAGGAATGAAATTGTGATTGTAGGAGGATTTCAAATAAAAGATACCTGAAAAAAAATGTACTTTCATATATTTAACTTTCAACACTTGCAAAAAAATCTTGTGAGGAGATAAAATCTCCTAAGACAAAACTGGAAATTTGTTCTTGGAAAAAATATATGAAAGATATTTTCATAATTTGGCACAACTGATAGCTATTTGAAAACAGTTTCTTACTGGAAAAAGGTCTCACTGTTTTTTGCCCTATACTTCTTGAACCTTTAAGAGCAAAGAGTGTAAATAATACACAACATAGCAATGCAATTGTATTTATATTCTATACTTAAATTTTAAAGTACTATGACTTTTATGTAACTTAAATAGTATCATTCATTATAAACCTCATGGCTATGATGTGCAGTTCAGGCCTGTTGTGCATCAAGAAAAAGACATTCATAATGCCTCTTTAGTAATAAACCAGAAGTGAACATTGTCTGACAGTTGTATACTGTCACTACAGAGTTTTGCTGTATAAAAAGCAGAAGTATCATATTTACTGCTGCTTTTAAAAGCATTTTACCATTCTTATTAACTGAAAAATAATTTCAGGATTCTTGTGAGAGCTCCACATGAATCTAAGTCATCCCATTGTGTTGCTTTATTTCTCATTCAAGCCACTGTGGGTTTTTCTTCTCCACAGTTTTAACAGCATCAGCTATGTTGGCTGGTCAATGCAAATAACATAACAGGAAAACACAGTGACAGTTGAAAGAAAGAAAAACAGAGCTGGAATATTTCTGTGAGTAGGGATATGTATAGCAGCCCCCAGGAAGGTCTGTGAGATTTCTCCCCTCCCAGAATGTATTACTGGGTTCATGTGGAATGACTGACTGACGATGCTCTCTCCTCACTCCCTCACATGCTCACAACTGTTTAGAACAATGAAACCAGTTCAATCACCTATCTTACATCTCAACAGCTGGATTTCTAAAATTATCTTCAGAATAGCTGATCTTCTCACCTACTGGGTATTCACTTGGCACCTGTGTGAAAGGCTATCAATCAGACTGATACAGCCCTGGCTACAGAACTGCACCTTTTTCTCTGTGACTCATTTATATAATCAGGTGGTTTTACTCTAATGGCACATGGCTCAGATTTTCTGGTATATTCAGAATGTTGTCACATCAGGAATGTATGTCATAATAGTTTCTCCATAGTGGTAATGTGCATTCCATTTGCAATGCCTGTGGAGGAAAGATCTAGACAAAGAAATAAGTATCAGCAGTATTTGCCCACTAGATAATCTGAATTCTAGCTAGTAAACATTTTTCAGAAGAGCCAGTACTTGTCTGCAGGATAAATGCTCTGGATTCTAACTAGAAAATCAGTAAAGCATCCATTATTCAACAGAGCTTGGAAAGGCATGTGACCTTTAAAGATTTCTTGAACGAGTGATAACTTTAAATTCAGAATATGTGGAGGATATAGAGTGTTTAGTCATAATTAGACAAAAAAAATCAAGAAGTTTTCGTTGGGATTGGGTGATACTGTGCTAAAGCAAGCAGGTATAGCAGCCAGACCTTATTTTTGATAAATACAAGAAATAACTAAATCCCCAAAAGAGAATTGCATCACCACACAAATTATATGCAAGGCATATGTGGGCAGGGAGAGTTTTACTGCACATAATCTGGAAGCAGCAGTCCCCAAACCACAACACTGAGACATAAGCAGCCATATGCCAAGGACATGCTCTTGGAATTCCCAGGAACAGAGCCTTGAGACGTGTGAAGAGTGCTTTGGGCTTAGCACTAAGTAAAAAGGGACTGGAACAGGGAACCAATCCCTGCCTTTAGGTCTTACTGTGTTCAGAGAAATAAATTCTTTCAAATATACAAATTGCAGAAAAATATATTCAAGAACAGCATGATTTCTTTCTCTAGGAGAAACAGCCCAGTGAACCTGGACTCTGACCCTTTTCACTCATAGAAAATTCACATTAGAATCACTCTTTAAAATAAAAAAGTCAAAATATTGGACTGGAAGAAAGCCAATGTCACTCCACTCTTCAAAGAGGGCAAGAAGGAGGACCCTGGTAAATACAGACCAGTCAGCCTTATCTCCATCCCTGGAAAGGTAACAGAGCAGCTCATTCTGGAGATCATATCTCAGCACATGGAAGAAAAGAAGGTTATCAAGAGTAGCCACCATGGATTTACTAAAGGGAGGTCATGTCTGACTAATCTGATAGCCTTCTATGATGGTGTGACTGAATGGGTAGATGCAGGGAGAGCAGTGAATGTTGTCTACCTTGACTTCAGCAAGGCTTTTGACACTGTTTCCCATAACATCCCCATGGGTAAGCTCAGGAAATGTGGGTTAGAAGAGCAGACAAAGAGATGGGTTGAGAACTGGCTGAATAGAGCTTAGAGAGTTGTCATCAGTGGTGCAGAGTCCAGCTGGTGACATGTAGCTAGTGGTGTTCCCCAGGGTCAGTTCTGGGTCCAGTCTTACTCAAAATCTTCACCAATGACCTGGACGAAGGGATATGGGGTACCCTCTGTAAATTTGCTGCTGATACTAAAATGGGAGGAGTGACTGATACACTGGAAGGCTGTGCTGCCATCCAGCGAGCTCTGGACAGACTGGACAGCTGGGCAAAGGCAAACCTAATGAAGCTCAACAAGGGCAAGTGTAGAGTCCTACACCTGGGCAGGAGCAACACCATGCGCCGGTACAGGTTAGGGGTAGACCCGCTGGAAAGCAGCCCCATGGAGAGGGACCTTGGCATCCTGGTGGGCAGTCAGTTATCCATGGAACAGCAATGTGCCCTTGTGGCCAGGAAGGCCAATGGTATCCTGGGGTGCATAAAGAAGAATGTGGCCAGCAGGTCGAGGCACGGTCTCCTCCCCCTCTACTCTGCACTAGTGAGACCATGTCTGGAATATTGTGTTCAGTTCTGGTATCCTCAGTTCAAGAGGGACAGGGAAATACTGGAGAAAGTCCAACAGAAAGCTACAAAGATGATGAAGGGACTGGGACATCTCTCTTATGAGGAAAGGCTGAGAGCCCTGGGGCTGTTTAGCCTTGAAAAGGGAAGCCTGAGAGGGGATCTTACTAATGTCTACAAATATCTGAAGGGTGGGTGTCAAGTAGAAGGGGCCAGTCTCTTTTCAGTTGCGCCTTGTGATAGGATGAGAGGCAGTGGTAGCAAGGTAAAACACGGGAAATTCCACCTCAACATGAGGGTGGGAGCAACAGAGCACTGGAACAGGCTGCCCAGAGGCTGTGGAGTCTCCTTCTCTAGACACTTTCAAGACCTGCCTGGATCTGTTCCTGCGCGGCATGCCCTGGGTGTTCCTGCTTTGGCAGGGAGGGTTGGACTCGATGATCTCCAGAGGTCCCTTCCAACCCCTACCATTCTATGATTCTATGATTCTACTCTGATTGTTTAATGTTCTCACTTTCCCCTTACCATACTTAAGTATTTACACTACAGCCTCCTACCTTATCTGTTATTTGAACCTGCCATGAAGACAAAATTATTGTAACCCTGATTCCTTTGATGTCTATCATACACACATATGGTTACAACATCCCAGTACACTAAAAGAACTGTTTTATTCCCATTTTACAAAGGGAAGTTGAGGCATGGAAAAAAATACACATTTTTATATATCCTTACTTACAGTTCCTAATTGTAAAGATTCATTCGACCTAATTTTTCAGCATATTTAACATATATCGTATGGTTAAAATACATCTCTCACTGGCTTTCACTACAGCAACATGCCCAAAATCCCATAGGAACCCTCCAAAAGACTTGTGGGTAGTGTTCATTTTTCCTGGAAAGCATTCAACTAAAGCATTCAACCGCCTTCAACAAGACACAATCCCTCTTTGTATGTTTCTCCGCTTTAGCCACTACAAATATTCCCACAGGTGAAAGTAGGTATGGACAACAGCCTCCTTTCTTCATGATGTCTCAAAACATGCTCAAACACATGCTGAGAATTCAACTGGTAAATTACTTGGTGCAATAATTTAAGGCTATATGATTATGCATATTCAAAAAGTGCAAGGAGATAACCCAGGATACAAACAGTCTTAATTTTAGCATTAGCTAGCATTCAAAGATACACTGTATAACCTCACTGACCTTTCAAGGTAGTTTTCAGTGTATAACTTCTTAGTTTTTTAAAACAAAATTGGAAAACAATTTTCATCATATAATTTCTCCTTATTACCACCCAGAAGTCATTAAAGTTAGACCCTACAGATGGACCATACAAGCCTCTGTCACCTAGGCTCATGGGATGATTCTATCAACAATAAGGTCTCTGGTGCCAGCAAGAGAACTCCAGCAATGGGATCAATGAGAAAAAAAGAGTCAGGGTAGCTGCTCTCAGGTCTGATGTCACCTAGATTTGGACCTAGAGAACAGAGCAGCAATTCTAAGGAGATGGAAATGCCTCATATTTAGAGTGCCTAGAAAGCTGCTGGCAGAAAAGGACCTAACAGTGTTGGTTGACAGCCCATTGAATATGATCCAGCAGTGTGCCCAAGTGGACGAGAAGGCCAGTGGAATCCTGGTTTGCATCAGAAATAGTGTTGCCAGCATCAGAAATAGTGTCGCCAGCAGGACTACAGCAGTGACTGCCCCCCTGTACTCAGCACTGGTGAGGCCGCACCTTGAATACTGTGTTCAGTTTTGGGCCCTTCACTCCATGAAGGACACTGAGGTGCTGGAGTGTGTCCAGAGAAGGGCAATGAAGATGGCAAAGGGTTTAGAGAATAAATCTTATGTGGAGTGACTGAGGGAATCTGGGTGGTTTAGTCTGGAGAAGAAGAGGCTGAGGAAAGACCTTAGACTCTACAACTACCTGAAAGGAGGATGTAGTGAGGTGGGGGTCAGTCTGTTCTCCTAAGTAACAAGTGATAGGACTGGAGGAAATGTCCTCAGTTTGCACCAAGGGAGGTGGATTAGACATGGAAAAATTTCTTCATCAAAAGGTTATCGAGAATTTCAACAGGCTGCATGGAGAGGTGGCTGGGTTACCATCCTTGGAGGTATTTAAAAGACATGTAGAAGTGTAGCATGGTTTAGTAGTGGAAATGGCAGTGTTAGGTTAACAATTGGACTGGATGATCTTAAAGATCTTTTCTAACCTAAACAATTCCATGATTTTATCTATGATTACTTTTCTCCTACATTCTTTCCTTGGAACTGCTGAGATTTTTTGTTGTAAAACAAAAAAAAAGCCTAAAATCAATAAAAGTCTGAAAAAATTTCAGCCTAAACAATTAAAACAGAACAAAACCATAACGAACTGACAAATTACTCTATCACAGTAATGTGAAGGAACACAGTAACAGAACCAGAAATAATTTTGTCACAGAACTTTTTCTACACAATAAAAAAAAGTATTATTAAATAGGACCTCATGAATATAGTGTAACGGTTAAGAATGGAAACGTACACTGCTTTCCTTTTTCTTGATGTGGTGAGAAGCATACCCTTGTAGTGGTGTCATTTTCACTTTTGTTTTGGAATTGAGAGCACTTCAGGAATTCTGGCCAGGAAGCATTTACCATACCCAGGACTGGTTCACAGCCTTCTTTTGCTGCCTCACAAAATGTCCTGCAGGGCAAGAGGCCTTGACTGCAGAAAAGAGATGGAAAACAAAAATACAAAGGATTATTACTGCAGTAGATTGTGAAAACTTTTTTAAAACATAAAAAAGTAATAACAAACAGTTTTGAAGAATTTTATGTTCTACATCAAAAAGGTGCCAGATATTCATTTTTCATTGAAGGTGATATTAGCTCTGTCTTTCAGGATAAATTTATGCCCAAATCAAGCTCAGAACAGTTTCTAAGTTCAACTCTGTGCAACCTGAAGCTGAGATTTCACCAAGAGTTGAATCAATAGAATAGTGTAGTGACACCACACAGGAGAAAGCTTGCTTCTTCATCTTCTCCTTCTTGCCCACTGTTGTGCAGACATACCACTCTCTGATTTTGGGAAACACTTTCACAAGCTTATAAAAAACTATCATCAACTCAGAAAAAAGCTTTTCAAGTTTTTGACTGGATAAGCCTTCTGACAACTTAAGTGTGCTGAATCTGCTCATGGAGAGAACCAATAACCACCAGACGTAAGCTGTAGGAACCCATAGTGGAGAGCACTATATCACCCCCTTTTAGCATTTATGAGCTCTTACACTATTTCCCCTGAGCAGTCAAAACATACTGAGTGTCAGTTCAAGTGCAATAAATATCAACATGACTTGAATAGTATTTTAAGAACTATAAATTAGCAATTTTAAAACTATGAGTTTAAATGCAGTATACGTGTCTCTTTCTTATTCTGAGATATACACCTGCATATATATCTTTTATTTAATTCTCCTTTTATGTGTACATAGGGAAACCAATTAAAATAGACAGCTGTGAATTTTCTCCAGGTTTACATACTAGCCAACAAAGTCAAATGAAAAATCTAGAAAACCTATTAACATGCTAACTGTAGATCTGGAAAAGGATAAAAAAGTAAAATTACAAAACTACAGGTAATGTAATGCTAGCCAAGTTAGTCCAGATTTGAAAAGAAAAGAAATTCCAAAGACTCAGCCAAGTTAGTTGATATATGGCAGCTGTAACTCAGGATAGACTACTGCACTGTAATGCACACTGAATGCCCAAACATACAGCTCTCTGCTTTACAGGCAGCTTCCACTAAACTGTTACCTGAAAGTGATTTTGGTGGAGCAGAGGGAAAGCTTTAGCACAGTCAACATTAGTCTTAGCTACAATGAACTGTTCAATGCATTTCCCAGCAGGGATCGGCACCATCGCAGGGAGCACTTCTCTACCTGAGAGAGCTGTCAAACAAACTAACAAAAGGTATCATTGCAACCCAACAGACGAAAGCCTCTCAAAAATAGGTGCAATTGCATTTGAACTGAAAAAGTCCACAGTGCCAAACAGTTCCCTTCCCTAGTGCTGCATTTTACAGCAATAGACAAAAACACAGTACCATTAGCAACCGTGGGATCCACCAGTAAACCCCAGAGGCAAGGAATAAAATGCTGCCAGACTACTACTAGTGGTAACTTGAAGAAATTCGCGTAAAGCAAAATATTCACTTGCCCAAGTATTCTGAAATCAGAATTGTTGCCTTTCTCTGCTTAGTATCCAACAAGAGAAGTGTGCTGCCAGTGTTGTTACCGAGTTCATTATACACTTTAGCTGGAGCCACTGTATCTTTAGATGTATTGGCCAGGGAATGCTAACGATTTTTACATAACGCACTTTACATGCTGCACTATTGAACATTGCTCAGAAAGAAGCCAAGGACCTTTATGCCTAACATAGTCTCTTGCGCTTCCTATTTGGCAACTTACTTGTTGCCTGGAAAGAAGCAGACACATACTAAAATAGTAGTGTTCACCACCAGACTGCAATGTGTTGAAAGGTACAAAATTTCAGCACCATGTATCTGTCTGTGTATAAAAGCAAGAAGACATTGTCCCTCATGATGACAGGAAGAGCTGCCACTTGTTAGCTCTGCACATTGTACTGTCAAATTGAAAATTTACTATCTGACCTGAAATGACTCTTCAGATAAAGATGTTCTAAAACACTCTTCTGTTTTCCACAGAAACTATTTGATATGGAGGGAAAGAAAGGGCACAGCTAGAGCTCTGCAGTAGTCACCACTGATTCCTGACTGCAGCCTGAGAAACTCTCTAAACAAAGGGTATTTGGCCAGGCAAGTGCCTATCTCCAGTCACCTTCATGTAGTGTTTTGGATGGGGTTTAGATCTTCATTTTTAACTAATCTACCACTTCTAAAAAGTTGTATTAGTATAATCACATGTGGGCAGAGGTATTCACATGAGCAGAATCACTGGTTTAACAGAGGCTCCTTAATACAGAAAATGTCTAAAGAAAAGTCACTATTTGCTACGGAAGGCACCTGAGTTTCAAAATATCTGTAAGAAATAAGATGCTACATAGCTAAAACAGAGTACTGATTTGATCGATGTGTGTATGCTAGCCATGTCATTTATCCTGACCGATATGCCTAGAGTTCACCTTTTGTTTACTTTTTAGAAAAACACAAAATACACTACAAAATGACATTACAGTGAAAAGAAATGTAAGCAGTGATTCTACCTGGTTAACTGTAAATGGTTGTCACTGGTCCAATGGAGCACAACTGGTGAACACAAATAGTAATTTGAAGGCAGCCTATTCTGCTGACTATTTTTTTCCAAAGAAATGATAGCAGGGACATTGCTTGAATTTAACAAGTCTATGACTGAGATCTACTCGAGTTTAACACGGCTAACCAAATTTATACTGCTCTTACGATTTGTACAAATGTGACTGTTCCTTGGGAAAAAACCCCACAGAGATCTTGAGGACTCTCTTTGACCCACACCTAAGTCACTAACTTCCAAAGCACCACACTGCAGCTACAGCCTGACATGTAGCCATCAGGTAATAGTAGTATGAGTATGTACATTTCTTCAAATGGAACTATAGTGCAGTTCAAAATATGGTTCATTGTTTCCAAAGGTCTTTCAACATACTGGCCATTCCTTTCTGTCACTGTTTATACGGGGAGCAAAGAGATGCAGCAACACAAAATCAGTGAAGAGAGAGCCAGGAGAAGAAGAAGAAGAAGCCACTTTATTAATTTCTAACCCTGTTTTATATACCCTAGCCCCACAGGGCGACTGGTCAGTGATCACCCATCTCCTAGGGTGATTGGCTAAAGTCCTACAACACCCATCTCAAAATATTTTTCCCATGTACCATAAACAGAACTTAGCAAAACACCAGGTGTTGGTCCAGCTTACAAAAA